>QNUK01000989.1:0-156538 GCA_013621035.1 Clarias magur
TGGATTTTAGTACAGGTTAGTTTCTAAGAATACGACTAGGGTTAAACCCTAAGAGTGCATATGGATGATACTGAAGTCAACAATGTACAGCAATGGTACACTAAACCACAACCCTGCCTTAAAAGGCAAAATTGTCTGCGTGTACCATTGCATGCACTAACACAGACATTTTAGCAATTAAATGCAGAATTATTTTGATTGAAGATGGAGGACAAGAATGATTCCAGCATTAAAATCTACTCCAGGTGTCAAGTTTAAGATGTAATCTCATGATAGTTATTGTGTATGTGCATATATTTGTGTGTGCATAAGCAAAGACAGAAGGATAAGTAAACTTATAAAGGAGGTAACTGCACTTGAAAGTTTGATTGACATGAAAAAAATTAATTGGTCTTGCTTAATGACCCTATATACTGTAGCAGGGGTGGTCAACTCTTGCATGTTTTCTAATTATCCCCGCACTACTCTCTGCTGATTACCTGGATCAGGTGTGTTCAGTCAGTCAGAAGCTAGAAGATACCATGAGGTAGTATGGGGGAAGATAAAGTGAATTGGTATCTTTTAGCTTCTGATTGACTTAAGCTCCTGTGTATAGTAAGGAAGGTCTAGGACAATGGTGCTAAACCCTGCGCTCTCTCTCTCTCTCTCTCTCTCTCTCTCTCTCTCTCTCTCTCTCTCTCTCTCTCTCTCTCTCTCTCTCTCTGTGTTTCTGGGTGTGTATGTAAAAGAGATAGGCACTGACTGTAGTAATGGGGAATACTGTATGTGCATTGGTGCTGACGTGCAGCTGTGAACAGAGCTAAAAATGAATTGCATTTTCTTGCAGCATGGTTGTATTGATCCCTGGGCTCATAAATGTCAACTGTAATGTTAATTGTGTGCACGTATGTATTGCACAGTTGTGCAGATCAATACTGCTGATAAACATCAAACTTGGCTTTTTTTAATGCTAGGTATGTCAGCATTATTGCATGTGTAAACAGCTATACCTAAACTGAGGTATACAGGGATTAATTTTAAAATGCCTTGCCTAAAGCAAGATAAGAAGATTAGGAAGCCATGTTGCATTTGTGTCTCAGTGACAAACCCAGTTGAGTTTTACAGTAATTGGTTAAAACATCATTTTGGTTGTTGTCAAATGCTGGAAGGGCAATAAACCCCAGCCCTTTATATTGTTTTGAAGAAAATGAGGCCCACCTTTTTTAACAAAAACAGATTGTTTAAGAAGTAAAATAAGTTTTGTCTTTCCTAAGAAAGTAGAGTAACCGAGCGAAAGTGTTAAATAGATCAGATCAGTAAAATATACTGAAATATAAAAAATATTCTAAAATATAATCTTCCAAGCCCATTAACCATGAATGCTCTTAATTTCTTAGAGAAACATAATTGTCCTTAAAAATGTTGCATACAGTCTTATGCAAAAGTTTAGGCATCTCTTGATAAATAACAGATTTTTTGTTTTTTTATTGAAAAGATGTTAAAACCGTCTCTCTTGGGAATGAAAAAAGCACAATATTTTCAGCAAACATTGATGCATAGTTACTTCATATGCCATAGATTGAACAAAAAATAAAAATAAAAACATTTATTGTGCAAACATTTGGGCACCCTACATAATCAGTACTTAGTAACACCTCCTCTGGCAGATATCACAGCTTGCAAATGCTTTTTATGGCCAGCTAAAAGTCTTTCAATTCTTGTACTTGGGATTTGACTGCATAAGACTGTATTTAAAAACATAAACCATAAATAATAATTTTCTAATGTTATGTCCATTAAATAGATGCAGTATGTATATACTTACTGCACGGGTAAAAAAAATTGCACACAACAAGAACAATATTTCGTTGAACTGCCTTTTGCATTGATAACTCACATGGCATCAGTAAGTTCATGCAATGTAACCACATTATACTTTTATTGTGTGTATTTGGATGTTGATGTATTTTGCTGGTTAAACTCGGAGAAGCATTTATGTGTAAAGCATCAGTTCCTGGAGCTGGTCATTTTAATAAACTTATCATCTGCAGCAGAGGTAGCTCTTGGTCTTCCTTTCCTGGAGATGCATTCAAAGTTCTTGAGAATTTTCAGGTTGATTGACCTTCATTTCTTAAAGTAAAATCTTTTTGTCTTTCATCTTTACTTATGGTAAGAGTGTTTCTTACCATAATATGCATTTGAACAGTAGTTGTAGTAGCACTAATAGGGCTATTGACACCCACCCTTCCTCTGCACAAGATAACTGATGGTCTAGAGCACATTATGAAGGCATGCAAGGTCACAAATGAACTCTTGACACAGAAATTCTGAACTGAAAACCATTCCAGGTAACTACCTTGTGAATCTGATGAGAGAATACCATGAGAGTGCCAAGCTGCCATCAAAGCTAAATGTAGTGACTTTGGAAAATATTTTTTTGGCATTGGGCCTCTGTAACCACCACATTGAAATGAAAAAGATGAGAGTAAATTTGGAAAAACTGTGGAATTAACCATCAGGAATTCCAGACATTTATGCATATTCCCCATTTTGAGAGGGCTCATAAATAATTGAACGAATGGATGAATGTCTTATTCTATTAAAGGCATTCTTAAAGGCTACATACTGTATGCATTCATACATACACAAAGTAGATGTATTGTTAATAAAGTTAAATTGCGCTAAAAATAGTTCATTTTCTTCATGTATTGAATAATAATAGTATTGAATAATAATACAATAGCATGTCCCCTTGTCCACTTTAACTATATATAACTATATACTTTCTTTCTACTGCAGATCTAATACTAATACTAAAAACTAAAAAAGGTTTTTAAAAGTATCAATTACAGCAGAGGCTCAGATGGCACTGACCTCATGGCACTTGTGTATATCCTCAGTACAAGAACATGGAGCATAAAGAAATGTATTAGAACTGATGGTGTTAAATGCAGAGATGATTTCCTCTTTTAGTGCAATGTTTTTCTTTTCATACTACTGGCTTCAGATGACCCAAAAAAGAGATCTGGTTCGATTCAAACCATTTTAAAAACTAAAATAAAAACTTCAAAATCAAATTTTGTATAAGAAAAATGCTGCTTTGGGGCCACACTGTAAATCTTGTTTACTATATGCTTATGCATATAGCAGGTGCAACATTAAAACTGATAGCTCAGCTTTCATCTCAGCAAACCCATGATAAATTTCTCACTTATTTTTTTTTTAACTAGTCATCATACGGCGTGGTTCAGATGGACAATTTCAAGGCTTCATGCATAGCTTCCATTTTATGAAATGATACATCTCTGTCCAAACCTCCTCTCTTAATAGGAGTATTAATTAACTGGTGTAAAAGTTTTATGCTCAATGTTGTCTGTATGGTGTATGGAGATTTTTAGGAAGAAGTGCTGTGTATGGTCATATCACTGTGTATGATCATCCAGTAATGATGTCCGGCTAGATTTCCCAGTGCATCTATGGCAGCATGCCATCTGGTTCCGTGTATAAACCAAGGAAAAAAAAGTCTATAAAGACCTATAAAATAAGAGTCTAAGCTTTTTATTGAATTATTTTATGATATTCTATGTAAGGGAAATACTATGTACAAGGGGTGTTCAAATCAAATTGGGACTTGTTATGAAATTTCTTGTTAATAAAGGTATAAAAACATTTACAGAAGAAGACAGATGAGTTAATTGTTTGAGAATATACCCGTGTATTATTATTAAAAAATAATAATAGTATCCACTTTTTCTGAGTTCATTTTACTAACCTGCATCTTTTCTCTTCAGATGGTACAAGCTTCATTCTAAAACTGGCAAAAAGGAGAAAGAAAGGGGAGAGCTTCAGCTAACGGTACAGTTCACTCGCCATAACCTGACAGCCAGCATGTATGATCTCTCCATGAAGGACAAACCTCGTTCAGCGTTCATCAGGCTTCGTGAGCGCATGCGTGCCCGGAAGCGCGGCGGTGATGAAGAGTCTTCCTCTGCCATCGTGCCTGGGGGTTATGGTGCAATAGCACGCGTGCGGGGCCGTCTTCCAAGTGATGGTGGTGGTGAAGAAGACTATGAGGATGATGAGGGAGGGGAATTGAGGAGGAGTAAAATGAGGAGTTACTTCCTCCACGGAAGGTTACGGAAGTCCTCAGACACACGGTCCAGCACTTCTCTGGGTTCTGAGAGCAGTGAGTCATCTTCCAGAGGGGGAAGCCTTAGTCCAACTGCTGGCATCAGTGTAGTGGTCTCTGACCTCTCCAATTCACCCAGCAACAGCAGTAACCTGACTGCAGACAACAGCCCAGGTATGTACTCATATGCACATGAGCATGCACACACAAAATTATAGCTGTATGTATAAATTGCAAAACGTCATTACCGGTTGCGCTTTGTAGAAATCCGATGGGTCTCATCCAAAACTGTGTCGACTGAGTTTTGTATGTAGCAGCAGTGAGCTTCATAGTACTTTCAGTCACCCCTGTTCGTTAATGTAATGTGTGAGTAACTGCACGTGTATGTACACGCATGTAAAACGGCCCGTAAGCAACGTTAACAGAGTCATGAGTTTACTGTATGCAAGTCCACCAGTGAACAAAATATCCTTATAAACAAAGGTGACATCAAATCAAGGAGTCTAGCACACAGACAACGACCATTGACTGTTTCTAAATATAAAAGGTCAAAGCTATTATATTTTTTATCTTACTACATTTTGGTTTCATATGAAAAAATATAATATTTGGAATTTGTGTTCCCCCTCTGTTTCAGAGCACACAGTTGCGCCCTCGCCACTAGTTTCTCCTGTTAGACATGTGTTTGATGAGGTGTGTGACTTTAGCATCCCAGTGCCTCATTCCCTGACCTCTGACAGTGATGTCCCCATTCTCCTGCCCTCTGTCTGTATTAATGGAAATCCAGTGGAGACATCTCCTCTTACTCACCAACCCCCCTCACTGGTACTACAGCAAACTAGGCTCCAGACAGACACCCAACAAGAACCACTGAAAACCCCTCAGACAAGCCCACCAGAGAAAGGCAAACCTACTCAGGCCCAAACAGCCCTGCCCTTAGAAATCAAACCTCAACCCAATCAGGGGTTTCAGACTAAGCAACCTAAAGTGGAGTCTAAATCTAAACCTGAACTTCAGTTCCCTGCAGTAGGGCTGCTGCAGAAGGGTTCTGCGCACTCTCTATCCTTGCAGAACCTCTCCCGCCATAAAGAGGAGCAGCAAAGCGGAGGGCCTGTTGACGGCCGCCGCTGGTCATTTGATAAACCAGGAGAGGAGGAAAAGGCGGCCATCGCTGCTGCGCTGGAACATACTGGGTTGATGGCCGATGAAACGGAGGTAGAGGCACCTGTGTCTGTAAGTGACGTAGAAGTTCAAGGCAAGAAGAAGCGAAGCTTGTTCTCGCATGCACGGGCTGAAAAAGGGGGAACTGGCCAAGCTCAGCCATCGGTAGAGGGGAGGCACAGAAGCTGGTTCAGCTCGAAGGACACCTACAGTAAACCAAGGTAAAAAGATATGCATCACTGACTGATTCTATTACAAATGTGTGCGCATAAATTTGTTCACAGTTTTGTCAGCACTAATATCAGCAGGACCACCGCAAATAGCTTCTCTGTTCCCCTTGCTCCTATTCCTTCTTCAGTTTGCTGCAGTGTGCTATTTGACTATTTGCTTCCTGTCATTAGGTCCCCAAGTATGATGGACAGATTGTATAACTTTGTGTATACAGTAGCACAACTTCAATTCTTAATCAGTAAGCATAAATAGCTACACCAGTGGCATAGCTAGTAATTAATTTGCATGTGAATAATGCAGAGTGATCTGTACACTTATATATATTGATGAGTCAGATGTGCTGATACATTTTTGGGTGGATGCCAAACAGTAGTACAAATTTATTTATTATATTGTTATCATCATAAGACACAATCTACCATCAACTAATCTCGGCATATTAATAGAGTTGCCGCAAGAAACCTTTATGGCAGTTAAATTAAAGATAAAAGAAACCTTTATGGCAGTTCAATTAAAGATAATGATGAAATCATGCTAGTAATAAATATAGATAGTAAAAAAATAGATATTACAGTATCTTATAAAACCATATTTTTCTCTTTCATCCTCATTCATGCAATCTGATCAGTGTGGATGCAGTCCAGAAAGTCATACAGATACCTACAGAGGTAGTGTTTATATCAGCTATCACAAGAGGGGGAAAAAAATGTTTTCTATGATTTTCAACATGGTATAATTGTTGTTTGCCAGACTTGCTGGTTTGAATTGCTAATTACTTATACATGCAGTGTTATGGTATGGGGAATGTTGTCTTGGTACACTTTTTGGCATGTTAATATCATTGCTTGACTGCCACAACCTATTGTGAGTATTATTGAGTATTATATATCAACACTATGGAGTATTTTCTGCTGACCACGTGCATTACTTTATGGCCACAACTGATCCGTGTTATAATGGCTATAAGATAATACAGCATGTCATAAAGCACAAACTGGTTTCATGAACATGGCAATGACCTCAGCGTTCTTCAGTGACCTTCCCAGTCACTGGATCTAAATCCAATAGAGCACCTTTGGGAAGTGGTCGAATGGAAGATTTGCAGCATGAAAGTACACCTGAATAACCTACAGGAATGAAATGATGCAGTCATTTTAACATAAGAGGAAAGGGAGTCCCTACCCAGTATTAATGTAATGTTCTTAGTAAAGTGCTCAATGAGTTTATAATACATTCACTGACCCACACTCCGTCATACAGTATATGGGGACACTGTATCCTTTTTATCTTTCCAGACTTAATTTCTGAGCCTTTATTTCTTCCAAAACACTTCAAAATGCACTCATCACCCTTTGATTTCTATTTAGCTGTGTTTTCCACTGAGGGAGCAACAGCACTGAACTCCTTTTGTAACATCTAACAATGTCTGAGACACTTGTAGAGGGATCTTGGCACATTTCTTCATACAGATCATTTTAAGCTGCATTATATTCTTAGTTTTGTGTTGACAGATTTTAGCAGGGTTCAAAACCATTGTGAAACAATAATTGTGTCCCACGCCATTGCTGTTTATTTGGATGCTTATTTTGAGTCATTATCTTGTTGAAAGCTTTATCGAGGGCTAGCTAATAACCTTCTGGCAGAGGCATCTGGTTTGGGGGTAAAATATCAAAATTCATGTTATTGTCAGTTTTCTTAAGAGCCTCTGGACAACCAGCCACAATGAATTCAATTCAGTTAGATTTTATTTATATTGGGCTTTTATCATTGGTCATTGTTGCAAAGTAGCTTTACAGAATAAAAATCCATAAAAATTAAACGCATCAATTTGTCCCTGATGAGAAAGATGAGGGCAACGGTAGCATGGAAAAACTCAGTGAGATGACGATAAGAATAAATCTTGAGGGGAACCAGATTCCACAGGGAACCTATTCTTATTTGGGTGATTATCAGATAGATATAGCATGGATTGATTTGCAATTATACTGTGTGCGATGAGGCTGAAAGTTCAGTATAATTGGAAAGGTGTTTTAAGTTAATATGAAGTCCACTTTCGTTGTTGGAGGCTCGGGTACAAAACTGTTTATGGTAATTTCAGTTCTGAACTGAAATTGCGTCTGTAGTCACAAGCCATCTGAGAAAAAACTGCTGCATCAGTCGAGTCCAAGACCATTTTCATGGTCAAGTGGAACCATCTTCAGGCACCTCAAGCATCCCAAGCAGCCATCTTCACCATGTGATGAGGACTTCATCCAGTAGCAGGGCACTTGGGTAGTCAGGTCCCGAGGGCAGAAGGAGTCAGGATCACTGGCAACTCAGGGGTGGAGTGAGAGGACAGAGTGTGAGAACGGTTTGGTTTACTTACAGTTTTATAATGTATAAAGTGAATGTAGTGCAGAGCGCAAACAAGAAGGAGAAACAGACATGAGGGCTCCCTGGGAAGTAAAGTAACCAGTCACCCCACTATCAACAGACCTGTTAGCCCCTAATTTAGTTTTTTAATTTAGCTGTATGATTTTTTTTGATGAACTGATTCAAATGTTACATTGTTTTTTTTGTTGTTGTACATTTTGGCTGATCTCTTGCCATTGAACCTCAACCAAGCAAGACGTTTGTGTCTTTCTTTCTAGTTAATTTGTGTGTACTCATTACAAGACTCATAAAGATAGATTTTAGAACGCACATTCACATATTTACAGAAAAATAAACATGAATGAAAATGTCTTATTTGTATATCAGTATGATTATAGAGCATTACATTGATGAATTATTTCATCTCTCTGCCCTAAAGCATAATTAGACTACAGTCATGTTTTATTTATATTCAGTCCCTCAGTTCTGCTCAGCTCTGGTGCACTCACTCTTTCTTTAATATAGTTGGATGATCATTATGGTGTGTCCTAGCTCTGCAATTCTTGCAGTCTGCAGTGCTGCAAAATAAAGCAGGTGTGGTATAATTTGATTTACTCAATCTTGGCACACATACTCTGTAGTTGTGTGCATGTTTGTTTTTAAACTGCAAGTGCCACCTCGTTTGTCTCATAAGTGTACGAGTCCATTTTTAAAATTCATCATAAATTCACATTTTCTTTTTCTAGTTAAAAGATTTGGGCAGCTTTATGCATAAATGGTACACAAAACGTCAGTGTGTGTATGCGCATATTATCCGAATTAAAGTGGAATCAGTGTCATGTGACATGTTGTGCCAATCAGATTGAGCGCACAAATAAAGACAGAGGGAATTGCAGAAAATCAAAGTTGCTGGTGTAGCAAGACCACATACTGTGATGTTTTTATATTGTTCTATATGAAATTTGAATGTTCTTTTCCCATCACATTTTTTCAAGGCAATTGTACCCTGTCTCTGTTCTGTACTGAGCTTAACCAAATAATTCTATCCTCAAGTGGGTTATTTTAAGGTTTACTTTAAAATGCAAACAAGATGACCCAACCTGTTTTCTCGTCTAGCTTGGTTTAATGAGTTACAGTCAGGTCCGGTTTGAAACAAAGACAAGGTTTTTGGCATTTGCCGTCTGTCCACCACGACATTGAATTTGAAATGAAACATTCACGAAGTCAAAGTCAAGACTTTTATATGCAAGTGTGGCAATAAACATTCAGGAATTACAGCCATTTTCATACATTTACACCCATGTTGGGGGTCATAAATAACAGAACACACTAACATAATTACAAACATAAGAATTACCTTTAATACTTGGATAAAAATCCTTTTCAGTCAATGACTGCATGTCGTTGGAAAACCAATGGATATGACTAAATGCGGAGTTTCCTCCCACTAGATTGTTTGCAAGGCTTTTACTGCATCTTCCTTCAGCTCCTGCTTGTTGGTGGGTCTTTCTGTCTTGTAACTTTTATAGTATGTTTAGGGACATTATTATCTGCAATGTGAAGCACCATCCTATACGTTTTGCAGCAGTTGGCTAAATCTGAGCAGAGAATATAGCCCTATAAACTTGAGAATCCACTGCTATTTTTATTAGCCATCAGGCCATCAATAAACACCAATGGTTCAATTGTCAGCCATGCACACTTAGCCATAACAGTGCCTTCACCATGTTTGACAGATGATGTGGTATGGTATCAATTATGATTTTCCTTTTCTTTTTAAGTTAAATTTGTGTTTCATCAGTACGAGAATCTGCCAAAGTCTAATCTGGCCTTTATTTTCTTGAGCATTAATAAAGGCATCTGTGTTTAGTTCATAAAGCCATCTCTTGAGTGTAGACTTTGACAATGACACACCTCAAGATGGTTCTTGACTTGGCCAGAGGTTCTTCACCATGGATAGAATTGTGCAATCATTAAGTTGTCTTATGTTAAGTTGTCTTATGTGGTCTTCCAGGCCTTTTGATGTTGTTCAGCATGCCAGTTAATTCCTTCCTTTAAGAATGTTCCATCTTATTACTGTTGTATTTTGCTGCTTCCAATGTTCTTGCTATCTTTCTGATGGATTTATTTAGTTTTTAACCTAATGATGGCCACCTTCACATTCATAAACACCTCTTTGAACCTCATGTTGAGTGTGTGTGTGTGTGTGTGTGTGTGTGAAAAAATCTGTAATTTCTGAATGCCACAAATTTGCTAAACCTCTTAAATTAAAGCTGAAAGTTTAAATTTTCAGCTTGAGTGTTTCATTTTAAATATAATTTGGTGGTGTACAGGGGTCAAATTCCAAAAATATATTTTTCTCCCAAATTTTATTCCTGATAACTAATAGTAGCTGTATGCAATACAAATGTTTTTATCATTCTCTTTAAAATGCTAAACAAACAGTAGTGGTTTTATAAAGCACAGTTGGATTTTAGCTTGTCATATACAGGATTAGGCATTAGGTGTTGATTTTCTTATTCAATGTATAAATAATTTAGGTATTGACATGCCACAAAATATCCCTCCCCGAATTAATAGGTGTTTATATCATCAAATGTGACTTGAAGAAACAGCTTTTCACTTGCCTAACATGTGGCTAACTTTAAATGAATCTGTCTTCTGAAGTCTCATGAATGTGATTTTAGTTTGTCTAGGGTGCATTTACGTTTCATCTCCATGTACTCCTACTTAAGATGCATAAAACTACCAAATGTATACAGAGTCCAAGACTAACTGAATAACCAATGGACATGACTGAATTGAATAATTCCATGATTCAAGGCTGAATCTTTTGCTGTGTTGTAAAATATATTCAGGTGTTGTAATTACTCCTATGCTTTCATCCGGTCATAAAAAAT
Organism: Clarias magur; assembly: GCA_013621035.1. Classification (NCBI taxonomy): domain Eukaryota; kingdom Metazoa; phylum Chordata; class Actinopteri; order Siluriformes; family Clariidae; genus Clarias; species Clarias magur. The sequence goes on from QNUK01000989.1 coordinate 10,753, forward strand.
ATTATAGTCACATATACTGCATGTAAATGATATATATGTAAATGATGTTCCTGAACTTCAAACTATACATATGCTTCCATATACATAGTACAGAAGTGTAAGAAATAAGACGATATTATACAGTATATTTTGCTGAAGATTACACTAATAAATAGGTGTGGTCTCTAATGGAGTAACTATGTGTGCCTTCCATTCACAGCCAGCTGGTTGCTCTTCAAACAGACTCCAGCTCCAGCACCATGCATCCTCTTTTATCCCTGCCCCTCATTGACCTCTCAGAGGCATTGTCTTACCAACACACTAACCCCTTCACTTTTGCCTCATTTATCTCTCCTACTAACCCTTTTATTTCACTACTTAGGCAGAATCCATTTTTCCAGGAGATGCATACTGTTACTCAATTAACACCTGCTTTGCCCTTTCTCTGTAGCTCAGCCAACTATCAGCCTGAAGTGCCTGCCTCCAGACCAAGAAACCCCACCCCTCCTTTAGACTTAGCTGAAGTTGGAAATACAAAGGGAACACGGGAAATAGAGGATGGATTATCAGTCAATTTTACATATTCTTTTGGCAGTACTGATACACCAGATGACTCTGACCAATATACTCAATGGGATAATTCCATTGGTGATGGACAAAAACTAACCTCAAATAATAATACTCTAAAGACCATCCCTACTTTTACCTGTCTGACTGAACCAACTGCTCTAACACCCATATACAGTGAAGGTGACCTGGTTGTGTCCAATAAACCTTTTGCTCCAGTAAGTCTATGCAGTATAACCCCAGCAAGTGCTATAATTGTAGGTGCACTTCCTCACTTTGAAGCCGAAGTCAATTTTACGGCTGACCTCAATAATTTTGTTCCTCTGGATGCTTCAGACTCCTCATTGCCTCATAACTCGAGCATAGACTTCTCTGAGCTCAATGCCCTAGCATGCCCTTACCCTGCACTTTCAAACTGCACATTTATTAAGCATAAAGATAATGCAGTTTCAATCTGCCAAAAAAATATTACACCAGATGCAATGTCAGTGTTGTCCGTGAGTCCTGAACCCTCAGCTCTCAATTCTGAATCATTACCTTATTTAGGTCTGGATGAAATGTTTGAACAAGAAACACTTAAATGCCTTTCCTCCAAGAGGAAGACAGATGATACTGAACTGTGTGTAGAGAACCAGAACACCTTGTTGCCTTACACTAATTTTGATACTTTATGCATAGAGGCATCTTCCAATGTAACAGCTGAATTTCTAAGCAGGAGCTTTAATAATTCAGAGTCCAAATTAAAAGGACACAAGACCTTCAAATCAGATGATGGTATTAAAAAAGGAGATGGGGATGTAGAATTGCAGGATTCTGGCATTAAAGAAAAAACATTCTTGGATGTCCATGAAGCAGCATATTCTTTAGGGTTGCCCAATCCGTTAGGATCCAGTGACTTTGTGTTACAAGGAAGACTGACAATGGAGATGGATGCTGCAGGTAATCCTGGATTTGAATCATTAGACAGAAGTGAAGTTAGTTTTGTAGAGAAAGGTTTTGATGTTAAGAACTCAAATGTTCTTGTGGATTCTTCATCTACAGACTCAAGCAACATGTCATTTACGAAGGAAAAAGTCACTGATTCACAACCTAATGCATCTAAAAGAAATTTCAGTTTACCTGAAACCCTAATTGGTGGTTATGAGGAAGAGACACCAAATGGTAGCAGAGAGATGCTGTCCTCAGCATTGTCTCATGGCCATAGCTTGTATGAGAGTGTAGACTCTGAGCACTACCTCACCTGTATGTCACAGCTCAGTACCCTTAACATTTCCCAGTTCTCTCCTGTGACCAATCTGAAAAGTGAAACATTTCAAGAAGCCCAGCCAAAAACTGGTTTATCCCAGGATGTCCAGCAGACAAATGATCGATCTCCATGGACCATCTCAGAAGTGCAAGAAGACCCAGCTGAGATTTCTCAAGATGCTTTGCCAAAAAATGGAGATATTTTTCAATCTGATCCCTTAAACCCACCAGTATCGGAAACCTTTTTGCCAAAAACAGTCTACTTACAGAATACTTTTGAAAAAGATGACATAAACAAGGTCATTCCGAATGCTGTTACAATACAAAATGTTTCAATACAAAAATGTGATTCCCCAATGGACAAAATGACTGATGATTTCTTTGAAATTATTACAACAAGGCTAGGGGAAGAACCTTTACTGTTCGATCCTCAGGCATTCATGTATAATGATATGAGCTCAACTGAGTCTCATCAGTCCTACCATGTGCAATGTGATGGTCCTCTAGAGAATATGGAGAAGATCACAAATTTTTGTCAGTCCCCCGAGAATGTGCGTGTCTCTGATTTTCTATCTGGGTCAACCTCTAGCATTACTCAGGACTTGGTTATGACAGATTTGCTCCTAGAGAACATGTTTGTGGCCCAGCATGTTGCAGCACATTCTGTTGGCACAAGCCCTGTCGCACACCCTGTGCCTAGGGAAATTTGCACAAAAATGGAATTGTGTCCTGATTCTATTAAAGCATCACAAACAAGTACAAATACACAAGCAACAACTACTACCGCTACTGTTCCACAAGGCGAGTACTTGCACAGTGCTATACACTGGTCTACTATTCAACCACCTCCTCCTGAACCCTCAACACTGGACTGGCTGACTTCAGGGCATGATCTCTTGACGAGCTCTTCTTTATCTTTGCTTGACCTCTCACCACTAGCCTCATCTACACCACATGTAGCAGTAGGTATTAATAGTCTGCCACTGTCCTCCTTTCCTATGCCCTCTGCTCCAGCAAAATCATTGGCACATACGACAGAGGCTGCTGCCTCTCTTCCCCCTGTATTTGCTGCATCTCATGAGTTTTTCCCTCAGGAAGAACGACAGGTAGCCTGTCATCTCAGCAGGTGAGGTCAAAAGGTGATCTTTGAGATGAGTAATGCGATCCTCTGCAGATTCTGTGGTTTGTGTGTATATGTGTACATCATGTTCAAAAGTTAGTACCCTCTCTTTTAATTTCATTTGATTGTTTTTTTTTTTTGTTTTGTTTTGTTTGTAATTTAAAAACAATCATCTCTTTACCTTTATCATTATTTATTTAACAAAAATGAAGCCAAAAAGAAAAACATGTGAGCAACACAAATTACCCCATCTCATTATTCAATACCTTGCAGATCCACCTTTTGCAACAACTGTACTCTACTTGAACTTAACACACTTGTTTCCTGTATAACTTTTATACCCTTTTTCAGATTTATGTTCATCAATAATTGCGGTTCAATTGCTCATTTAAATGAGACCATTGCCATTATGTCTTTCCCTCTTGGCTTTAACACACACCTACCTAAATGCTCCAGACCAGTAAACTATCCAAACTTCCGCTTTGGAGGTCTGCACACCTGCTCATGATCAGTTTATCATTTTTGTTAAATAAATAATTGCAGGTAAAAGTTATTTGTCATTTGTCTGAAATACTAACTTCTGAACATGACAGTGTGTGTCTGAACATATTGGTATATAATTCAGTAGTAATAATAATAATAAAAATTCAGATTTGCATTAAATCTGCACTACTGAAATCATCACAGATTCTTTTGATTAATCATTAAGAAGATGATTAATAGATTGGTTTAGAGTGTGAAGCTGAACTTTATTCTTATTCTTTTTCACGGCTGGTGTCTTTCTCTTGATTTCAGTCTGGACCTTTCTTCAACTTTCTTTAATTAATATACATGTACTGTATATATGTCAGACTCTACACTTTACGGTGTCATGTGGGGTTTTTCTATTTATTGTTTCAGATTATTTAGCAATAATTATACATTCGCTCATTTCCCCCCCCTCCTTCATTATTCATAAACACCCTCATCTTTCAATTCTGTAATTAATTTCTGATGTTTGCATGCCTTGTGTTATTTTTAGTCTATTTATGCACTTTTAATCTCTTGTGGTTTCCACAGTGGTGGCTGTCTTTTGCCTGGACCAGGGGACTATGCGACTGCTTCCTACATCACATTGTTTTCATTTCAGACATCGCTAATTATATCTACAGCAATTAATGTATGTTTTGTGGTACTTGCAAGACTGTCAGTTTAAACACTTATCTTGTTTCTCCCATCTTCAAATGTTTTAGTCCACATCCAGTGAAGCCTTTGACACCTCCAGATGAGAAGAGGTCAGAAGGCCGTTCTGTTCTGGAGAAACTCAAGTCTACCATTAATCCAGGACGAAGTTACCAAGGAGACCAGGAATCTGAGAAGAAGGTATGAATAGTGTAGGCACTTAATGTTATTACTGCTAACAATTAAGAGAAATTATGACAGCAAGGAAAGAATTCCCATTATACTTTTTTTTTTTTTTTTTACCTCACTGTTACTGTTTTACATGCTTAGATTAAATTATAAACCTTGACATGGTTAATTATTGAGAAAAATTGAGTCAACAGATCAGAAAGATATTTTTTCGGCAGAAGATTTTGAGAAAAATAAAAATTCTTAACTATGAGAGAATGATTACATTGATTGCAGGAAAGCTTCACTACCATTTTAATATATTTTTATAACGACTTTTCAATAACTTCCCAGCTTTTGGTGGAAGGTGGCGGCTCCTACTACCATCTGAACCATAGTCAGCTGGTGTCACTCCTGCTACAGCGCGATGCCGAGCTCCAACAGGAGAGAGAGGAGTATGCGCGCCGTGGCGTGTTACTAGAGAAGCGGGAGGTGGAGTTAAAGAAGATGAAGTTTTTAATCCGAGATCTTGAGGATTACATTGACACTCTGCTAGTCCGCATCATGGAACAAACACCTGCACTGTTGCAAGTTCGTCCCAAAATGAAATGATCCGATAGAGATTCATCAGTCATTTCACAATCACTTCACAAATCCTCCACAATCCGTCAGCAGAAGTTGCAACCCTGCACTGCTACTGCTACCATGCAAATGTAGAATGGAACAGAAAGGAAGTGTGGCATTGCAAACCACAGTGTCTACCTATGTGAGCCTGTCGTATGTGGCCAGGTGCACCCCCTCCCTTCCTGACTCCCATGATTCTTATTCTGATAGGAATTTCGGGGAAATTTTACTTAGTTGATGCTTGCTTCCTCTAAACAAATGTGTAAGAGGTGCATCTGTCCAGCTAGTTACCAAAGCTGTCTGTCAATCAAAGGAAGGTATGGTCTAGTTTTTGGAAACTTGAGAGAATAGCCTTTGCTGCTTGAATTAACGCATTATCCAAATGTTCTCTTTTGTTCTTCCTTTTTCCTCACATTAATAGGACCTCTCTAGTTTAAGCTCATAAAACTATGCTACTTGAACCAGCCGATTGTATAGATTTTGTTGGAGACAAAAAAATATTTTGAGAAAGAAAGCAGGATCGGTCGTTTCTCATCTGCTTGTGCCTCATGTCATGTCTTCCGCACTTTACTGAAAAGCATAAGGTTAGAGGCACACACTAACATACTAGCTCTCTCAGTTTGCACCTGTCAACCAGTCCCCTTCCCATCCTGCTCGGGCTAACATGCACTCATTGCTGCCAGTGCTTTCAGGTGTAATGAACAGAATATACACTGTTCTTACTGCATAAATGCCACTCTGGTGAAATGCCAAATGCTGCCTTATCATACAGTATGTCTCTGTTGTGTTATTGCTGAAACCCTCACTTTTCAGCTCTATACCTTACCTTGAAGTGTGACTATAAGGGACTGTGTGTTTAGACCTGATTCCCAACAGACTGTTAAATCAGGTAATGTCATAGGCTATTACTGCCTTAGTGTTGAGCGATGAACAAACAGTACTGATGATCATGGAATACTAAATGCCAGAAGTTGATTATAATTCAGTGTTCCAGTATTCCCAGTGCAGCCATGGCTCAGGCCTATGTCAGTGTACCTGCAGTGTTGTTCTGATGTTACTCGGATGTTGCCACTATCAGTGTTTTTTGCAGTGTAGCACCATCTGTAGTTGTGTGGTAGCAGCCTGTGTAACAGCACTTTCAAACCACACATACACTTAATAAAAAAGGTTCTTCCTCAAAAGCATAAGTACAGAGCAAACACAAACACATGCACATTTACACTGCACATTTACACTGCACTAGCTCATTCTCTGAACCTAAGATATTTACAGTATTCCTGTGCTACTGTAATTCTTATAGTCCAGCTAAACTAGGAAGTCAGAGATCAAAATATTACATGTAACTCGTCAAAAACGTACAATTAGAAGCACTTAAGGCTTCACATTTTCTGCCTCTTACTGAATTATGATCTCTAGCTCTTAGGTTGTGATTGATATATAAATTGAGTGACTTAGACTGGTATGGTACTGTGTCGTTTGAATGAATTCATGAAATATTAATGTCAGTCAGAGACTAAAGTTTACAATTCTTAAAAAAAAAAAAAGTTTTACCTTTTACATGTCTTTATTTAAATAATATATGGATTCTTTGTTTTCTTTCCATTGTTCTTCTTTTACCTTTAATTTATTGTTTCACAGAGGTTATGTTTTTTTCTTAATAATGTGTTCTAAATTCACTTTTTTTTTTTTTTTTGTCACATTTACGTTCTTACATTTTGTTCCCTTTTATCAGTTGTTGAGGTGGTTGATTTTTTCCTTTTAGGTTTTACTGCTTTTATTTTTTTATGCCCTGCTTGAGATTATGCTGTTCTATCAACTATGACTGGTGCGTTGAGATGTTTTCATTTTTTTTTTCTTTTTAGAAGTCTAATAATGTAGGAAGCAATAGTGCAGAGTGCTAGAGAACTGTGAAAAGCCACATGCAGCCTGCAGTCCGGTTAGGAGGTACAAGTGCCCTTGACTTAATGTCATGTTGTAGAATGTGTCAGTGGAATGAATATAGAAACCATTATTTGTTATTTTAATTATGAAGTTGTTAATCAAAGCTGCATTTCTGTAGCAGTTGCTCTGGTAAGTTTGAAAATAAAAACAATTATTTGTGTTTAATCCATTCTTTCAGTTTTGTTCCTGTAATTCTAAGAAAGATAAATTGCATCTCATTCTTTGTTTTTTAAATGGGCTATCATACTGCATTATTATTATAGTTGATTCTCACATTTACTTCGCTTTTGATTTTCTGAGTCATTGAATTCGTAGAGGACAAGTCCAGATGGAAGCTTATGGATGGTGACTTTTCCACATGGATCAAGATTGTTCCATTTTTAAATCAAGTCTTTCCTTGAGGTGCTGTTCTTTGAGGTGTACAGGTTGAATTATGCCTGTCCCTAGATGGCAAACGTTGATTATTGTGTTGATAATCGAATTGATAATTGAAAGGGAATATTAAAATCAGCTCTCTGATTTGTCCTTTTGCATCTCTCAATTAAATAAACTCTTTTCACATTGGGATGGCATTTTGACTTTTTTTTTCTGTAAATCTTCTGTGTTCAATCAGGAACCCAGAAAATTTTAAGTGATGTTAAGTTCTCAGTTATATTACAACAGTAATATGTTTGTTTATATATATATATATATATATATATTATATATACGTAACAATAATAAATCTATAAATCTATCTGTTGATGGGTTAATTCTTTTTAATGTAATTCAAAATGAACCAGAATATTTGCTTTATTCACTTAACAGTTGTTGGTTCGACTAGTTGATATTGAATTTATATCAACCAGATAGTGTATATATTTTTCATTCTTTAAAATAAACTTATTTCATTTTTGTATTATAGAGGCCATAAACATGGTTAATGAAATATGCTTCTCAGTGATTATGATAATATAAAAATTTATATAAAATGTATAAAATATATAAAAATGTAGAAATATGGACTGGTTGTCCAAAATAATATAGACTCCTAATCATAGGTGAACACCAAATTGCACAACTATGACCATTAATATGAAGCTTGTTCCCCATTGTCCCCAATATTATTATTAGAAATATTAATAATACTACTGATTACATTAAACCTGATCAGCTTATTTTTAGCTTTAACTATTTCTACAAACTCTCTTCCCAGGTATGTCTGCTTGTATAACATAAAAAATGCATCAACATATTTGTTTGTTAGTTTAATCATTCTTCTGAGCAGGTGTTCTAATAGGCTGTGTAGATTTGTGCACATTCACCTATATGATCATTAATGAGCTCAGGCAGTGATGTCGGTGTCAAGAGGCCTGGGGCTCCATAAACGTTCCAATTCATTCCAAAGGTGTTCACTGTGTTCATGTTTTTGAGATCGCTTTGCATAAGACGTTTGGGGCTCTTTGTTCCAGTGAAGACAAATTGTAAAGCTACAGCATGCAAAGACATCCACAAGTTTGTGCTTTTAAATGTAAGGCAACACTTTAAGGTGTTCACGTATTTTGGGCCACACAGTTTAATTGACGTAGCCTATAAATTTAATCTTAGATTAAATTCTATTTATATTAAATGTCAGGCTAATTTAATTATGTAAATAAGAGAAATGTTTTGTCTGTGCATTGGACAGAACTCGGTCCTTTATCGATATCTTTACATTTCATACATTGGAGGACCTGAAGGCAGTTTTGGGCAATTTTCTATCTGTCTGTCTGTCCAGCCAGATTTTATCAGAGCATCACACAAAACTGGCTGGACAGAATTTAATTAAACTTTTGCAGTACTTTAATAACTAATAACTGCCTGAAGTTTAACCTGCACCAAAACTATATATATATGTATCTTAAATAAAGCTTTTATTGTCACTTCAACAATATACAGCTTAGTACACAATGAAATGAACCATTAACGTTCCTCCAGGACCAAGGTGCTACATACAACATAAATGAACTATGAAACTAACTAGCTGACTAAGAAACCTTAATAAGTTGGCTAGCTGAGACAAATCAGATTGACATGACAACATAAATTAACAATATAGATTAACAAAAAACTAACTAGCTAACTTAGAGACCTAATTATCTAGCTAGATGTTGAGCTAGCTTATTTTGATATGTTTAGGCACTAATCCAGTGGAAACCAATGTCATATAATGTCACACAAAACAAAATTATAATTACGTTTGTTAGTTTTAAGCGTACAGGGTAACTCACTTTGTGCAGGAGGGGCCAACTACATTACCCAAAATGCAATGAAATTATGACTAGCACTTACGGGAGTGACTTGGTTGTGTGTTATGAGACTCACTCTGCACTGAATACACTCACTCATCATCTATACCGCTTATTCCTGTATTCAGGGTCACGGGGGCCCTACAGCCTATCCCAGGAGACTTAGGGCACATGGCAGGGTACACCCTGGACAGGGTGCCAATCCATCACAGGGCACAGACACACACACTACGGGCAATTTGGGAACGCCAATGAGTCTAACCTACATGTCTTTGGACTGTGGGAGGAAACCGGAGTACCCGGAGGAAACCCACCAAGCACGGGGAGAACATGTAAACACCATGCACACAGAGACGGGAATCGAGCCTGGCCGGGGATCGAACCCGGACCCTGGCGGTGCAAGGCGTGCACCGTGCCGCTGCACTGAATACACTTCAGCAAATAATTGATTTACTACAGTGTGACCCACTATGTCTTGCTTCACTGTTTTTTTTTGTCTGTTACTTGACTCAGAATGCGCATTAAAAAAAAATAAAAAAAAAATAATAATAATAAGACAAACACTCTGTATGAGTGAGTTAGATGCTCTGACTAATCTGACTTGCTTTCCTGCTGTTATTTTTGTGGCGAAATCACACTGCTAGAGACCCCTATTGGTGATATAGTAAAACTGCACACTGCACAGACACTCCTGTGTCTAAGACAGGGGTGGGCAAACGTTTTGATTCGTGGGACACATTGAGTTCTAACATTTGACAAAGAGGCCCGAACAGGAGCAGATAGATGGCATGCTTTGGTAACATCACCTCATTGGGGGATAAATACACATCTTGGGATATGGAGAAAACATGTGCTTTAATTTCCAATGAAAATAAAGAAAAGCATTACAATAAAACAAAACATTAACAAGGTTAATTTATAAATTTTTTTCAAGTTTGGCGGGCCGAATCAAAACGTTTAACGGGCTGCATGTGGCCCCCGGGCCGTAGTTTGCCCATGCCTGGTCTAAGATGAATAGAAGGAAACGAGGTTGGTTGTCTTCCTTCAGTCAGTCTGTCAGAATTCTTGAATCTGAATATTGCAACATTTACATGTAATAAAGATTTTAAGTTTGAAATAGATTGGGTTGACATGGTCATTACACCGTTTGCCAAAAATGGCATGGGATCAGTCTTGCAATTGAAAAAAAGAAAAAGAAAAGAAACAACACACAGCCTATGAAACCAGAACAGAATGTATAGAGAATGTTGATGGCTTGATCTGAGGGCTAAAATTTAATAAGAATGAGGTGGGGCAAATGATTACACATATGATTTTGATTTTGATTTTGATTGGACAGTGTGCGCTTAGTCAATCTACTCAATAACTATCTAATTTAAAGGACGCTTGTGGTTGTGAAATGGAAAATATGGTGGTAAATATTTAATCTCATTTGAACTAATTTGAGTTAATTAAACTCACATCTATATTTATTATGTGCATTCTGAATAACTGCTGATTATGTGTTATGTCAGAGAAGTGAACTGAAAATCCCAAAGGGATATCAAATCTTCATTTAATCAGTCACATTTCACACTGGGTGATCAGCTGACACAACAGTTGCTGCACGAAACTAAAGTCTGGGCTAGAAAAACCTAAATACAGCTTATCCTTGTTTTCTTTATATCATTGGTGGTAATGTTTTGTTTGGTCCTTGCTAGACTATTTATAGCAGCTGCCCCTGTAGGGCCTGTAGTGTATTCCCCATAGTATACACCCTGCCCGGGGTGTACCCCACCTTGTTCCCAAAGTCTCATGGGATAGGCTCATTCATTCATATAGCACAGGATACGTGCTATAAAGAATGAATGAATGCATTTTTAAAAAATCACCCACTCTTCCTCATTTATTCTTCGTACTGCTAATCCTGTTCAGGGTTGCAATGGGCCTAGGGCTTATCTCAGAGGATTCATGGCACTAGTCAGTGTACACCATGGACAGGGTTCTAGTCCATCGCAGGGCACACAAGCACATACTCTTGCACACTCAGGGAATATCAGGCCAATTAGCCTACTATGCATGTCTTTGGACTGTGGGACTGCACTCGAACCTCTAACCCTGAAGAAGACCATTACGCCACTGTGTTGCCAAAAGCAATTCACATGCTGGCAATGCATATACACACATTTGTGACCTCCACATCTGAAAGCTTTTAAAATCAACATTGTGCTCATCATTGTGAAATTTTACTGACTAAATTGATTTTAAGGTGTTGTTCATTAACAAGCAAAATATTTTATTTTCCAGTATGAGACAACTCCCTTGCAGCCAGTAATAGGGTATATGATGGCGGGGGGGGGGGGGGGGGGGGGGGGGGGGGGGGGGGGGTGTCATACTGGTTCCAATAAGTGCCATGTGGGTGCAGGCTTTCATTCCAACCAAGCAGAAGCCATGCCTGTTTAATTATAGATTAAACTCATATTTTTATTATTATACAGTATAAATGTGTGATCACTAAATCTATTAACTCATATAGATTTCTGCTGTGCTTAAATAAATAACTAGATCAACCTGCATGTTTATATTATTTTGATGAGCACAATGATGCATTTTGACAAATGTTGTACCCCAGTCTATTATGTCATCAAGGAACCTGCACTACTAGTCAAACATTTGGAAACAACTTCTAATCAATTTCACCTGTAATTTTTGGCCATGCTTTCCTGGAATGGTCTTAATGACAGTCAGTTTCATGATGGTGCTTGATGGGTTTTACTTACAAATGCACTTGACAATGCAGTTTTCTGAATTGCACCAAAACAGCTGACCTTCATGTATTAAAATAAATACTGACTGTTGGTATTGTTGTTGTTGTTGTTGTTACTTAATTACCTAATGCCACATATGTTATTTCATAGTTTTGAAAAAAATCCAGCATTGTTCTAGAATGTAGAAAAGAAATCCATAATTGTGTCCAAATTTTTGACTGGTACTATACAGTATGTTGTACATAAGTGTTTTTGTGAGATGGATTGGCCTCAAAATAAATAAATAATTAATTAAAAAGTGTAGTTTAAAGTTTTCTGCACACATTTCTAAAACCTATGGTTTAGAATTGTGGATCTATAAATGATTAATTTCATATCGCATTAGCCTACATTATACAGTGTACATGCTGAAAAATGTTCCTTTATAATGGTGGCCTCCAAATAACTATTTAATTATCCGGTATGAGTGATCAGTGTCAGTGCTCAAATGTTAAAGGATATTTTGAATGCTTAGACTGCAGATGTGCTGTAATTAGCTCTATGCTAAATGAAAGACTGGGAACAGGTGAATACAGCCGTCTGTTTTCAGAGATATAGTACAGTAAAATATGGTGTGAAAAGCGGAACTTTGCCAAACGCACACACACACACACACACACACACACACACACACACACACACACACACACACACACACACACACACACACATACACACACACACACACACGGGCGCGCACACACACTTGCGAAAACTTTAATTGCTTTCACTGCTTATGAACTAGCAGACAGTTGGTGTTTGTAACAAGCCAGTTGCACCTGGCAGCAAAAACAACTGGCTAGTCCTGCTGCTGAGACCTGCATGCACCAGCTGCCTCTTAGAACCTACAGACTGAGGCTGGGGCTTTAGAAAATCTGTAATATGATCTAATATAAATAAATCTGAAATTAATTAAAAGTAATTAACCATGAATTGAAGAAAAGTGTACTTAAAAAAAATTCCTTCAGAAACAGCTGCTTCTGTCCAAAGTATAATGAACCAGTTCTCACTTTGTGCCTGTAGTAGGAAATAATGCAGCAGGATTGTTTATTATGTTTTCCACATGTCCCAGGGGTCCTTTTATAGAAGGTTAAGACATTTCCTGGATGTGATTGACCCTTGCACACCCTTTGTGTCAGAGGTATGTGAGAAATGTATTTGCATTCTGGGTATAAAAAGAGTGTGTATGTATGCCAGAACAGAGCAGGTTTGAAAAGTGAATGAAAAAGGATAAACTTTCTTGTTACCTCAGTGATCACGTAGGAGTGAGTTTTATCTGCAGTCAGGTTGTTTAGAGCTAAATTAGGTTATGCTCGATGTCTCAAATGACTAAAATGACTTGGGTAAATGTGATTGGGGTAGTCAGTGGTAAGGGGTTATTGGTTAGTTTGTTAGGATTTGACTTACCCATTTCATTTTGGTTGGAACGTTTGACCATGTCACAAGGATTTCTTTGTAACTAAATGTGTTAAGCACAGAAGGTAAAACAGGTGAGTCCCAACTTTTAAACATCTTAGTGGTTCTAAACAAAATTAAATGCTACGTACACCCAGGCATAAATACTCACTGATAGACACTTTCCTAGTCTTGTGAAGTCATCACAAGTTGTGTTAGCCCTTGTGGTTGTCTTCTTTTACTCTAATCCTCTTTCTCACTCCCCTCGGTGCTTTTGGTGTGGCTATTACACCTCCAGGCGATCTTCCATCCAGACACTAGAGAGAGGATCCCCATGTCCTTTTGCATGTCAGGTGAGGGTGCCAGCATGCCTCTAACATGTGTGAGTGTGCGTCGGCTGTTTGCTCCTTGTTACTCGCACAGGAGAACTGGCAGAATGGCAGGCAACCTATCTGTACTGAGCGATTGGGAAAGGTCACACTCAGCTGGATTCTGATTAAAGCCTTCACCCCCTGCTGCCTGGAACTGCTGTTGGGTCTCTGAGAAATAGGAGTGTTTTGGCTTGGTGTTAACACAGCTATTTAAAGACAGAGCGAGAGAAAGACAGAAGAATACCTGTTTGCTGGAAAAGGGTGATGGCTACTTAGGAGTGAATTCTTGTGTCATTTTTGACTAATCACAGTGCTATTACCATATGAAAGGTCAATGATAATAATATGTGGGAGTCTGTCTTTATTTCTTTTTTTCTCTTTTGCCTTTGCTAAGTTTTTTGTGTCAAAGATTAAACTTTGCTTTTAATTTTTTTGTATACAATTTTTTTGTGTGTTTTCTTATGTTATATCCCATTTGGTCCCAGTCGAAATTTGTTTATTATTTAAAGTATGACACCCATAATATAAATCTAGTTTATTTTGGTTTGTTTACAGCTGAACTACATTTTATCATATTAAGATTTGTTAACTCTTGTTTTTCATAATCATTGTCCATTTTGACAGTTTGTGGGGCTTTTACCTCTCAGTCAGACCCTGGCTTCTACTATTTACCGGCAAGTACAGCTCCTCCCTTGTCACAGTTACTATAAGTGGTCATTTATAAAAATGTGAGTTCATTTACTGATTCACTTTCGTGTCCCTTTTTTCTCTGTCTGGGGCTTAGAGTGGCTGAACTACTTGTGTAAACTACTAACACATCCAAGGTGCAGATAAGCAGCGCAGTCTCCTCCAGGGTGCAGTAGAGATGTACAGGTGGTGTTCCAGTTAATCTAACTTGAAGAGCTTAATCAAGTTATTACATTTGCATTTAGCAGACACTCTTATGCAGAGCAACTTACTTTAAAATCACATTATACATCTGAGGGTTAAGGGCCTTGCTCAAGGGCCCAACAGTGATAATTTGGTGGTTGTGGGGTTTGAACTTGGGACCTTCTAAACCATAAGCCAATGTCTTAATCCCTGAGCTACCCTGAGCTATTAAATGTCTGGTGGCTTTACTAACTTGATTAGGCATAGCTTATTGGAGTCCTGACTTATTGGAGTATCAGGAATTTCAAGAAAGAGTCCAACAGTTTTCCTGGAGCTGCATGTACATGTTATGCAGTATAGATTTAAAGAAAAGCAAGCTTTTTTTAGTTAACTTCTCAATTCCATCTACTACCTGTCCTTACTGTTATCACAGTCTATGGGGAAGTCAAAATTCTTTCAGGGATACTTGGGTGTAGACAGCAGCACAGTTATGACTGAGGTGAATTAAACAAATATTGTACATGCAAAAAGGACAAAAACCCATTGTATTTAAAACACAAACTGTTTAAAATGTATTTGATCCTAGATATCAAGTATAAACTAATCAATCAATGCCTCAATCCGTGTACCACAGTCAGTGCACCAGCTAAGAGCTTAGATCTCAGATGTCCAAATAACCACGCCCCCCTGTGTCCTCTAGAGCCAATTAGCTGCCCTGCTGGGCGGCGGTTTGATGCCCTGGGGCACGACAGCCATAACCACGGTGACGGCAACTACAAATGGCCCCATGCCTGTGGGAAGTAAAAGGAGGGGTCACTAATTAAATCCCGAGTCCTGACGAGGCCCCCTGCTGGGGAAGAGAGATGGAGAGAAAAAGGGGAGGGCTGTTAGATGGCAGTTAGATGGGCCTGTAACAGGAGCTGCTGGAAATGACCAGAGACTCCCAGTGACAGGCAAGAAGCAACTTCACACAGCCTGTCATGACCTGTCAGCAAGCCTCATGGGTCCTTAGGGGACCTGTTGTCCTTATGCACAGGAAAACAAATGTATTAATTATGTGTGATAGTTTTCATCCAAAGACTTCAACTTAAACACAGTTTAAGATATGACATGAAATTTAATAAGAACTGATCTCAGCATGCATTTTTAATCTAGAATAATGATTTTATAATTATTAGTCATTTACCTGGTGCATTGTATAATGATAATTCACAGATTCACCGATTCACAGAACTGAGCTTCAGCCCAGCCCCATGACTTCTGGTCCAAGGTTTCATCCTTTTCATAGCTTTTGTTTTGTGTGTGTGTGTGTGTGTTTTGTGTGTGTGTGTGTGTGTTTTGTGTGTGTGTGTGTGTGTGTGTGTGTGTGTATATATATGCTTATTTTATTTTATTTTATTTATTTATTTACACATATGTACATGTGCATGTGTGTTATCGTAAAAAGAAGAGATTAGTATATTTTTGGTATATTTTTTGGCAAAGGCCCTCACCTGTCTTGCATGAATACCTAATAATTAAAAACAAGACATAATTAAATGATCAAATCAGTAGAGCTAAATATTAATTCATTAAGATCATGTCCGTGTTTATGTCATGACATCTTCTGTCTGAAAGCTCATTGTCCTGTGTAATTGTATGTATGTATGACACGTGCATGCTATCCTTTAACCACCAATAGATTAAGCGTTTGTTTATTTATGTTTATTGGTGTGTGTTTTATTTGGACTAGTGTCAGAGGGGAATCGCTGGAACGCTATCTCACTGTTCCATTAGCGTTCTGTGGCTCTAACAAGGCCAGAGGGGCTCTGAGAGACAGTCCTAGGATGCCGTGGGGACACTTGGCTGTAATTAAATTGTTTTTGTCCCCTCACCCCTCTCCTTTAATTAAATCAGCCAGTTCCCTCTTACCTTTTGGCTTGGGTAACAGAGCCTTGTTAGCTCTTGGTTGCTGTACTCTAATTGGTTAATTAGGCCTAAAGTGCTCTCTGTGTCAGCACAGGGATACGTGTCTCCAGGCCGCCGTGTCATTATTGTTGTTGTTCTTGTATTTTCCCCCAGTGTTTATTTATAAAAGGTTATTAAATTGAACTAATTGGACACGATAGGGATGACTGGTTTAAAATATGACCTTAATTTAGATTTTTCATTTTCTTTATTTTGATGTTTTGAGCTTTTATTACAGTAGTCTAACTCAGGTCTGAAGTGCTGTGAGTGCTTGACGACATGACAGGTGACTTACTGCATAAGTTTAATTTATCTACACTTTTTATGATTTTCATGTTATTGTGACCCACACAGAAATAGGGCTAATTTACTGTTCATGTTCTGTTTGAAGTGGTTTGATATTTTTAAGCTTGCATATTTGCACATTAGTGTGTGCATGTGTGTCTGTGTGTGCGCTTGTGCATGTGCACCCATGTGTATGGTTAATTGATCTGGACTAAACCCCTCAGAGGTAAATAGCTATTTACTTAGCCAATTAACTCAGCCCCATAACACTGCAGCACCAAACACTGATAACTCACAACACAAGGCCTGCAAATTAAAAATGCTTCAGGCTTTTCTCTCTCTTACAGGCACACACACACACACACACACACACACACACACACACACACACACACACACACACACACACACACACACACACACACACACACACACACACACTGAATGAATTGAGTAAATCACTATCATGTTTTGTAATGTTATTGTAATTTGTGTAATGTTTGGAGCTACTTTCAAGTCGTATTACTTTATTAATTAAATCACCAAACATCCTTTGACTTTAATTATAACAGGGTGTTTTTCTGAGTTGCTTATATTTTTATTTTATTTTGAATAATCCTATCTGCTTAATTCAGCATTATAGTGCACATGTACATATTGTTAATTAAGAGATCCTGAAATCATCAAGATGTCCCGAGAACATTTGTTTATTTGCAGCTTCTGTTCTAACTGCCTTTTCTGTGCTTTCCATTCCTTCCAAAAGTTCTAATGTGTGTAAGATATGTGTTGATAATGTGTCACAGTGAGTATGCCGAACAAGCAGGGTAACAAAGTGACATCAAAGCTATCAGCCAGATGTATGAGTGGACACTAAGAGTTTATACTGTACTATAAATACAGCATACATAACAACAAATACATTCTGTCAGAAGATATATATATTTTTTTATCTTAGTGAAAGGTTCAGTGTATAACTTTATTGAGAGGATCTCAAACTTTAGCAGCATTTTTCAGGGGGGGGGGGGGGGGATGGATCCCCTATGGCTTAGAATTTGCATTAAAATGGATTTCTATATTCATATAATTTTTTTATTCACTAGGTTTGTTTTTACGTTATGCCCAGATCACGCTTTCGTGATTTTTTTTATTTTATTTGGATCACAGCAGGTTCAAAATTGGTGCTTGCCTTGGCTCTGACTTGCACTGATGTTATTAGCTACGGTGTAGCAATGGTGAACTGCTCTATGTAAAGGCAAGTAAAAACCGACAATTTGGTATTGTAAGACCAAGAATAATTATTTAGGGACTACTGATTCGGACAAGGAGACCTGAGATAATTAAGAAAGTGCTATGGGTGGTATTATGTGTACAGTATGTTTCAATAAATGCTCTGGCTTAAAATAATTAACCCAACTGTTTATTAATTTCCAGATGATACTTCCAGATGTTCTGGATTTTTTTAAACATACACAACTTATCACATTCATTAACAATAATAAAAAAAAAAAAAACAGAAAAAAATATTCACTCAAAATATCCATCCTGCTGGTTAAAAGTTCTTGCAATCACGTGCCACGGTGCCACACCGGCACATAACATGGTGCTGCTATGGTCCATAAGTTTGAATACAGGAATTATATATGAACACAGATAGGCCCACAGTGAACTTATGGTGGTAAACTAAATGCCACAGCTCTTTGAAAACTTGTTTTAAAAAATTGTAGCACATACTGATCACAACAGAATATGCTAACATACCTTGGGAACACAATTTTATCTTACGACAACAAAAGTCTCATCACAATTTGTGAAATCATAGTGATGTGTAGCAAAAATTGTGAAATCGGGGACTGTGCTTAACTTAGCTTTACAGATTAAAATCAAGTGTGTTGCTAAATACGTCTGTCATGATAATAACTATACAATAACTATTATAATTAGTCAAATATAAATTTATACAACCTTTTAATTTTTTTGCAGCGCAAAACAAATATCTTAGACACATATGACACAGACAAAATGGACAATTTCCATATTTGGGTTGGAAAATACAGAAGTACACACAATGTTTTTTCCTAATCCTTTTGCCTACTTTTATGAGTAATGTCAGGATTACTTCATGTCATTTACAAGGAAAATTCCTGATCATTTTTTACTGCATCTTGGAGAATCTAAACACAGGTGAAATCTGACAGCTTTCATAATTTTTTGGTTTGTATTCGTCTAAAATGTTTATTTTATAATGTGTCTTTTTTTCTTTTTTTTTTCTTCTTTTTTTACTGCTGCACAAGCTATTAGTTCCGCACTATTATTCACATAAAAATAGAAATTGCAATGGCCTGTGCAATTATTCTAAAAAGCTGCAATTTATTAGTCAGGAATTTGTGTAGAGTTTCTTAGTAATTTAAGTATCTGTTATTGTTTTTTTGTTGATAAATAAATATTGGCAAACATCCTCTTAATGAGATAATTTGTGGCATTATTTGCTGTTGGGCTAGATTTAAATATATAAATAAATGTAAATCATACAGCCCCAATGTATATACATACAACTAAATAGTAAATTACAGCTATTTCTTAGTTGTTAAGCGTATCTAAATTCTGAGTTTTATTCTGCCATCCATGCTGGAATGGTCAGCATTTCTTGCTTATTCTGCTCTGTTTTCACCTCTGAACTGGACAAGGACCGCATGGTGTACTACAGTCCTGTAGTATGAGCATCAGCATAGATTGTTTTCAATAAAATGTAAGATTATTAAGTCTATCTCAAAAATTTTGTTGATGTGTTGCCCAATAATCTTAGTTCAATAATGAAAGTTCCTTTCAGAAACACAACCGCTTAAAACTTTGGGATCACTTGCGAATTTCATTGCTTTTGTTTAGTGATTTATTTTCTACATTCTACAACAATACTGAAGCTTTCAAAACTATGAAATAACACATACAGTATGGGATTAGGTAATTATGTAACATCAACAGTCATTTATTGTTATTTTAAGACATGGAGGTCAGCCTATCTGGAACAGTTGTTGCAAGAACAGTATTGTCAAGTGCATTTGCAAAATCCATCAAGCATCATGATGAAACTGGCTCGCATGAAAACCTTCCCAGGAAAGCAAGACCTAAATTTACCTCTGCTGCAGAGGAGAAGTTCATTTAGAGTTACCAGCCTCAAAAAAATCACCAATTAACAGCACCTCAGATTAGAGCCGTTATGAAGGCTTTACAAGTCATGAGAAGCAGAAACTGTACATATCAACATTAACTGTTCAGAAGAGATCATTGCATATTTGGAATGCCTTTAGCATTGCTTTACAATGTAGAAAATTTTTTTTATTAGGAACGACCATGGAGTTAGAAAGTGATCCTAAACTTTTGAGCGGTTGTGTATATTTGTGCATCTCCATTTCACCTACTCTTCAGTTTTCATAACTTAACTCACAGGTGTGTGTGTGTGCGCGCGCGTGTGTGTGTCTCCCTCAGTGGCTTTCAATAGAGCGAGAATATGAGAGGAGAAAGGTCAGTGTAATGTGGGTGTTTGAAAGAGAACTGTGTTTGATGGATTAGCTTGTTGAGAGAAGTGTGTGTTACAAGTGTGTGATGGTTGAACCTTTAACACTGATTTCTACCTGCTGGTCTTGTACTGTCTCCCTCTTTCATTCACTGTGATTGTTCATGCAGTCCCCTCCTTTTCTCCTGGCCTTTCTCAGACCAAATTAAGAGTAACTGATGATTATGATGACATATCTTAAGGAGCTGATGGACAGGATAAAAGATCTTTAACATGCTTCTTTCATGACGACCTTGCTTGGTCCCGCCCCCGTTCTCTCCCTCCCTCCTGTTCTACACACATATACTTTGTGCACATGCAGAGTGCCTGGTCGTGTCTGTTGGCCAATTAAAGCTCATCACGGCTATGTGTTGATGAAGTCGTCATTAAGCAGCCGTTGCCTTCATTAAACCAGGACTGCTATGGAGGACTCCTGCCGTGCACGCTATCCCACAAGCCCCCACGTCGCACTGCGGCCGACAGTGAGGGCTGGGGGAGGTGTCGGAACAGAGTGATCTCACACCACACAGAGGAAGTGTCAGAGAAAGAGGGATTTTAATGATGATTACAGGAATGCCCATGATGCTGAGAGTTTTCATTTTGTTGTGGAATTGTGTGTGTGTGTGTGTGTCCGTTAGACTCGCCTTACTGCAGACACACCCTCGCCTAGCGCTACCCATGCACGGCTTGGTGTGTCTCTGCGCATTCAGTCTGGCTCTGCCCTTTGCCATCGGTCTGTTCCCTAAAATAGCCAGGTAAGCACACCAACCAACCTGTATATAGAAAGCAGGAAATCACCAGCCTGAACACAGAACCATATGTACAACCCAACTGCATCACACAACAAATCTCAGCAACAGTCACATTACACCTAAGCACTTAATGCAACACACCAAACAAAAACGCAGCAGCTCTACAGGACACTACATGACAACACAAAACAACTCTTCAGTCCCATCTCTCTCTCCTTCAGTCTTTGTCTCTTGCGCAGAGGGCTATGGTTTAAAATGGTCTGTAATAAGCTGTTCATCCATATGGTTACTGAACTGCAGACATATGTGCTGCCAACTTCTTCCATTCCTCTCTCTCTTCCTCCTCCTCCTTTCCTCTCACTTTCTCGCTCCCTCTTTACACGTTTCAGTGGGTTCCAGACGAGTGCGTTCCCAAAAATCCGCCACTCCCGTACCCCCACCTTTTCACACCCCATGGCACGTCTGTTTCAGATACTGCCTCACAAACTCGCACACTCCATGCCATCTGTTTCTGAGCAAAATATTGCACGTTTTAGCTTTGCCTTGGACGTTTACCAACTCATCTCTTTATTTTTGCATTTATTTTTTTTTTCTTCACGTGTCAGTTTTGCCTGCGAAAAATGCTTGTGAAAAATGCTTGAAGCTCTCATAGAAGAGATGCAGTTCTCTTAATTCACGTTTGATTAAACATTTTAAACATCTTAATGAGTGGATGTTTACCGTTAATGAATGTAATTTTTAGTTAAGAGATCAGCTCCTTAACATGGATACATAAAAAGAGGTACACACAACTCTTAATATTGTAGTACTCTAGGTAATTTAAGATGAGTGTGAGCGACTTGGAGTTGAACAGGCTAATGATGACCCTGGTCATGTGTACATAATACGTCTTAGCTAAAAGGAATTAGGATTAACTGATGATTACACTTGAGTCAGAGATTAGTTCAGATTTATGGATATGTTGTGTCTGTCAAATCACTAAATACAGTGTGTTGCTTCCTTCCCTGTTTGTATTTCTGTCATTTTCTTTCTCATTCTCTTGGATGCATGTGTCTCAGCTTGAGCCACAGATACAACTGAATGAAAGTTCCTGACCTACAACAAAGGCCTATAACCAATTAACCAGCATGGCAAGAGGTAATGAACAACTCAGGAGACCTTCATAACGTGACTTGTTTGTGTGTGTGTATTTTATAATCGCTTGCACACTCTGACAGGTGCATTCACACACCAGTGCTAATCACATGTCTGCTTTGCAATCAAGTATGCCACTGGATAGTCTAGGACATTACTGCAAAGAAATTAGCATGGGAATGATAGCGAGTTCCTTAATTTCCTCTGTTGCAAGTGTTTGTAATTTATTTTTTAATTCAGATATGATGATGGAGAAAGAATTCTGTTTCCTGCAGTAACGGCATTTAGATACAAGCTTGCTTTGTTCCTTTGAAGCTGGATGAGAAAAGAGTTCTTAGAAACTAATACACTAAAGCGTGCTTGTTTAAAAGATTAGTTTTGTAAATGCCTGCATTTTATGACTGTTATATCACACTAACAACAAAAATACACGTAACTAATGGTGCATTTTTAGGCAAATACTGTAAAAGTGAACCTTTCTATGCTGAGTTTATTTTCGTACAAAATTAACCATCGTTATCTGTTAAATAAAGCACTCTGCAATACCTATGCTCCATACCACTTGTGTCTCCACTGATGCAGAAAATTGCTACTTTTAAGCTGCTTTGTCATAGGTGTCCTTATTTGTTAAGACTTTTCTGACTTAGCATAATCTTGACTAAGTGAGCAGCTATAAAGGCTCTAACTGTGCAAACATAACCATAATATAATTTTGCCTTAATATGCTCATGGCATTTGAATATATAAAACATTTTTTATTTGTCTAATTGTCTTTTGCTAGTTTTGTCACGGCTCTAAGTTGAGTGATATGGACTTTCGTCTTATCATTAGAGCCATCTACAGATCTGGAGGGAGGGGCTCTTTGTTTTTTTACCTGGTTGTCATGGCAACATGTCACGGTGGGCAATGGTGATAGAGGGTGGGACATGAAGCTGCATGCACAATCATAAACCATATAGAACAGCTTTAGGGATGCCACACACACACACGCACGCACGCACACACACACACACACACACACACACACACACACACACACACACACACACACACACACACACACACAAAGACTATATTAAACCCTTAAACTGAGTTTAAAACTATCAATGCTTAGAAGAGATTAATTTTATTCTCATGGTTATGTCACCATTGTTGTAAACAGTATTAGAAAATCAACATTTGTTTAATTCTTATTTTATTTAAACCTTTAAAGAGGTTTGTCATTATTTATTTTATTTAATTTTAGGTGTAATAATATAATGCAAGATTCCCATTATGTCGTCATTTTGATGTATGGAGAGTCTTAGCAATATGCCTTGCATATTTGTGCATATTTGCCCTATACATTCATTTCTATTTACAAATGTTTAAGATTTGTTTTTGAGTAACCAAAGCATTAAATCCTTGTGCCTATTTTATACTACAGAGCAATGGGGCACTAGAAGTGCTATTTTCCATCTAAGCCAAATACTTAGATGGCCACATTTCATGAAAAGATGTAAATTGCAGTGGTATTTGTAACTTAAACATACAGACTTTTTATTATTTAAACATTGAAAAACACCATTGGTATTTTTGCACCTGCCCCAAAATACCTAACATAGTCGCTTGTTACTGAATTTTGGGTCACTCCTTCATGTCCTCTTTAATTCAGAACACAGATTTTATCTGGGGTTTAAATCCTGAGACTCAGCTGGTCATTGCAGAACACTGATAATACCTGATTTTAAAATATGTTTGGCTCATCATCCTAAATGTGAATGCTCTACATAAGTTGAATGTTCAAGTCTGAACATTCTGGCAGAGTCAGACATACTTGGCAAAATTTATGATGCTATCTTTACAAGAGCTCCTAAACCACCAATCACAAAACTGTCCCAATGCAACAGTAATCTACTGTCAGGTGGTATTTTGTTGTGTTCAGTCTCCTTTTTTAGCACCAAGGATACTGTTGGTATGCATGGCCAAAAGGTTTAATATTGTGTTCATCCTGACCTCAACACACAATGCCAAATGTCATTTAAATCTGAATCTCAGAAGCTGCATTTTATAAGACGCTCAAAGTAATGGCTTCTGTTTTGGCAACAGTTTTTTTTTTAGCTTGACAACTACAAGATAATAACTGCAATTCTAAAACTGTAATTTCTGGGTATTTTCCCCTAAACTTCATGACGACTATGTGTGGTACAGCATGTTCCTAGGTTCAGTTCCAGCTCTTTCAGGTGTGGGGAAACTTTATTTTTGATCCTATTGTGCTTATTGGCATTATTTATTGCTACTTTTTATATCCATTACCTGCTGTGCATGGGTCAACAACAATTTATTCCCAAAGGAGAGAAAGATATAGGGGAATACTTGTAACAACTTGTTTCTATTTATTTAAATATTTGGGGATGTCAATAATTTTGGCAGAAATATGTTTAAAAACAAAGTACTATTATTTTCAAAAGTACTAGTTTGTGTTATTTAAATCTTAGTTGTTTTTGTTTTATTGTAATTGCTTGTACATATTGTTTCCTCGAAATGAAATGTCATGGGCTGTCATGTGACTGTCAGAATAGAGGCATATATTTTTCATGTTGAAGTGTGTATTCATTTTTTTGCCCCTCTCTATGTAAAATTTATGTAGTGTCTTCTAGGAGAAAGTGATTCTGGGTAATAATTTGTTGATGGGTTGGTGTGAGAACTGTCACTCTCTGGGCAAGCAGCCAGAAGTACACACAATTTGTGGTAATTTCTTTTCCCAACATTTTTTTTTTAACCCTGAGCCTTTGGATAGGACAGGCAAGAATGTACTATTTTCCTAATTGTTTAGCGAATTCATACACTCATAAATTACTGAACCTTTGTTTCAAATAAATATTTTTTAAAGAATATGCATATACCAAAAACTTTGTCCTTGTTTTTCCTTATGTTTCTTTTTTTCATGGTTGTATATGATCAGAGAGTGGGTTTTAGGAATGAATGGTATGTATGATGGAACAGTGAGCTTTTAAGGATGCAGTGTTTGTGTGCACCTGTGTGTAGGATAAGGTGTCCTGTAGACTCATAACAAACCTACAGACACAATTTTTTCTTTGCTACCTCTTTCTCTTTCCATCTAGCATGCGCCGGTGACTATTTTTCTCAAGTGTCGTCGTACTTGACTAAAACTCAATTGCTGACTTGGGGTCAATTGCTGGGGTGAAAGGTCACCTGCAGGCTCGTTTAACACAGATTCCTTTCCTTTTTTGAGTCTATTGAGGCATGATAAAAAAAACACAGCACCAGCAGCTGTTTTCCTGTATGAAAAGTAAACCACACAGCACTTTTAAATGTAATTGAAGAATCCTTGATATACCTCAATCTGTCATTTAGCATTAAATAGATTATGATTGTGTGTGTGTGTGTGTGTGTGTGTGTGTGTGTGTGTGTGAGAGAGAGAGAGAGAGAGAGAGAGAGAGAGAGAGAGAGAATAATAATAACAAAAGAAAAAAAAACTCCAAAGGTATATAGTCAAGAGTTGTTTCTAAAACATATTTATTATAACTGGTCCTTTCTGGGATTTTTTTTTATGTACTGTACATTATACAAGCATTAATGTGACAGTTGGCAATTTTTCAGTAGTTTATGTTTATGAATCAGAGAACTATTTAGGAGCTGCCACACTGTAACCTGCATTCAGCAGCCTGCATTACCATGACTGAACAAGAAACAAGCATTCAGATGAAGACACACACACACACACACACACACACACACACACACACACACACACACACACACACACACACACAAAAGCTCTTACTCATCCACTGAGGGTAGATCATGTCTAAACTGGCCTGTAAAATGATTCCTTGGATCACAATTAGTTTGTTTTGCCTTCATTGCCGACTGCTACTGGAAAAGCTTAATAAAAATATGGGAAAAAATTAATGGTAGCAGGAATTAAAGTCCCCAGTAAAAATTGATTAAACTGTCCCCTTAAATATACAATATAATTTATTTATAAGTCATTTAAATTATTAAATTGTGTTCTTGTAAGCATTCAGCTATTAATTGATATTAAAAAGTTAAATGCACTGGCACAACAATGCTGGGAAATCAATTTATGGTATTCTGATGCCAGCATTATGGAGAAAGAAAGAAAAAACATTTACAAAGTGAGAAAAATAACATAGTGAAAAATACATGCCGACTGGAGAGCTCTCTCTCACACACTCACATACTAACACAGCAGCCAAATTTAGATTTATACACAGTCATTCCTTAAATCATAAATAAATAGAGCTTTTCATGGCCTTGTGTGTGTTTTGGCCTGATATACAAACGGGTTCTAGGCATCAGATGTGACATCTATATCCTCAGATCCACCCTGCTTGGTAGCAATTCTCCACCGGTTGATGTGGTGATTACCCTTTTTCTTCTGTGTACTCTCTGGTCCTTCTTCTTCCAGTTTCTGACGTTTGTACTTGGTCCTGCGATTCTGGAACCATACTTTCACCTTGTGGAGATTGAAGCATAGAGGAGTGTGAGTACAAAAAAAATTAAAAAATTCACTGTGTAAAGCTGCTTTGCGACAATGACAATTGTTAAAAGCACTATATAAATAAAATTGAATTGAATTAAATTTACATTTATGGCATCAGGCAGCCATCCTTATTCAGAGTGGTTTACAGACTTACTCTGGAACAGGATTATATATATTAGCAAAATTAGTATTGTATTAGTACAAAGTTATGTAATTGGATGCTTAAAATTAGAATTTAAGCAGTGAGACAATCTGACAAACTGATCATGATGTGACATTACTGTAATAACCTATAATAATCGGCCTATAATAATCCACAATGGCACAATTTCACAGCCCAATTCAATTCCACTCTTCGTTTGTAACACTTATTTTAAAAATAGTTATAATATTTCAGACGCTAAGAGAGGATACTTTAAAGCAGCATGCGGCATTTCTTTTCTTTGTTTATTAAAAAAATTGTTATAAAAACCTTCATAATATTATCGATTTTATTGTATCTCTGAATCTGATATGGTTCACATTTTATTAACCGCAAAAGCTAAGACCAAGCAATGCGTCTATTTTCAGGGACATTGATTTCAGTTTTTAGATTATTGTCAAACAATATTCCTGCACCATTTAACATTTGACCGCTGTCACCCCGTTAAAAAGCCGCTGTATTCTGTCTTTAATTTGACGCAGTTACACGTCAGTCGTAAAAAAAAAGACATTTAGTGATTTCGACAAATTATATTATGGGAAAAAAACTGTTTTATGGACATTCTTACAGATGTCTTCGGTAAATCATTGCATTTTAATTATTTATTTTTCAGCAGCGCTACAGTCTGATGTTGTTTATTTACTTATTTATTTTCTTGCTGTTGCTGAAAAAGCACTATTGGTCAAGTAGAATTTCACTTAGCAAAATGCCCAACTCAAACTCAAGACTGAATTTCTTATATATATATATATGCGCGTGTACTGTGTCGTAATAATAATAATAATAATAATAATAATAATAATAATAATAACGCGTTTTTATAATATTTTTTCTTAAGAAAATAAGTTTTTCTTCCACGTTGAATTTTTCCGTCACTTTTTTGTAATAACATGTAACTGAGATGAGATCTTAGGATTAGTATTTACCTGTGTCTCGGATAGGCTGAGACTGTTGGCGAGCTGTTTGCGTTCTGCTCCCACAACATAGTGGTTCTTGTCGAAGGCCCGCTCGAGGCGCAGGAGCTGGGAGGGGGAAAAGGCTGTCCGGATCCGCTTGGGCTTCCGCGCGAAAGGCCCGTGAAGCAACAGCGAGTCATGTGAGACGTCGTTCCCTTAAAATAACGTAGAATGTAAGAAAGAAGGAGTCACAAACGGGAACGAGAAAAGATACATTGTGAAGTAAAGATGAAAATGCGCAGCAAAATGTGTGCGACTATTTAACATACGTTGAACATTCGTTACCCCATACAGACACTTTGTGTGTGTGTGAAAATCTTTTAGCATTTTCAACATGTAATAACAGTAAACTCAGTCTGACCTAAAATATGCACAGGATATATGTCTGTGAGGTTATGTTTTTTTTTTTTTTTTTTTACTATCATAGAAGTGACAACAACAAACTTCACAATAAATTTGCTGCAGTTAGTTTTAGGGATTTCACACAAATAAATTTTGTATATATATATATACAAAGTAATAACAGTGACAAAGTAGTGCCATGTCTCCTTATTATTTTTTATCATCTATATTAAACATGCCATCATCATCATCATCATCATCATTTTTAATCTTTATTATTATTGTTATTATTATTATTGTTGTTGTTGTTGCTGCTGTTGTTGTAGTTATATGTGAATTAATCCAAAAGTCAAAAAGAGATATGGGCGGAATAATTTTTATTTTTCAGCATTATATTAAGTTACACATTCATCTTTTTCCCGGTAGATTGTTTTTGTTTTTGTTCAGGGATTGTCACAACTCACTGATAATTAGGTTAATTACCTTGTTTATTAGTCTGATCGGCAATATGTGTCTGCCCTAATTTTGTCATGTGAACCAAATTAACACACTGTATATAAGATTAATTGAAATCGCAAATGGACGGATAAAATCCTGGTAAATGACGGATAAATTCAGCAGTGCTATATTCGACATTACCAATGAGAAATAAAATGCTCTCTAAATAATTATTTCTGAGTTTAACAGCAATTTATGCTTATGGAGTTAATATAGTTAAATCTAGCTATAGTTAAAATTGTGTAATTGATGTAATATGTATGATGTAAATGTAAATGTAATAATATAATGTGAACTTGACTTAAACTCCTGGCATTCGTCTTGAACTTACGCTGTTTAAGATTCGATATGCCAAATTCTATACATTTCCATATAATATGTATAATCAAGTTGTCTTTGGTCTGTCAAAAGATATAATCCTATATATTTTATGTGTTTGGCGCAGTGTTGTGAAATGAGCCGATAAGTCAGGTCACTAGTTGTCTTTGACAGTTTCATGTGGCAACATAATAAACAATTTATTTCAATTAATTAAGTTTTAGGCAGACTCTAAAACTAATGCTCCGAAGAATATTTCAGACATTATCTCGTAGCGCATAGGCCTTTATACACATATATTTACCTAACCACGACCTTAAGTGTGAATTCACACTTCAGCAACAACAGCAACAACAATAATGACACGATTATTATTATTGTTGTTGTTATTGAAATCTATATATCTGCTTATTTAGTGTCAGTCAGAATATTCGGTTATGACGCAGCCTGACTGCAGTGCCTTCTTAAAACAAATCTGATTTTATAATAAATGAGCATATGTGAACGTTGGGGTAATTTTGGTGAACGTGATGCAACATGTGATTTTGCTCCACGACATTTACCTTGAAACCGGTGCCCAAAAAATCGGTTTCGCAAGACCCATGGGTAGAAATTGAGAGGCTCGCGGTGTTGCGTGCTGAAGAAGTGCGGGTGCTGGAGGTGCGCGCCGCCAAGCTGGTGCGGGTGCACGCCGATGGGCGCATGCTGCACGGACTCCGGGAAAACGAGCTCGGGGCTGGAATAAAGCGCCCGACTTGCTGGGCTAGGATAAGCGTTCAGAAAAGTGTCTGAGGGGGCTGTGTAGCTTAGCGCGGTAGGGCGGATAGGGTCTTCTCCCGTTAATGGGCTCTCCTTCGCCACTAAAGACTCAATAGTGAAACCGCGCTTCCCTGCTGATGAGAACATAGTCCCTGCCCGTCCCGCCAAAGTCCAGCAGCTGGAGCACGTCTTTACTTCCTCCTCGAGACCTTTGGCTTCACCTCTGTCAGAAGGCAACCCCTTCTCACAGGGTCATTGTTAAAGAAAAGCTGCAGAAAAATAATATAAACTGATATCAGCTGTAATAAATGAAACAATGGTTCAGCGTACATCCATGTATCCGGCTCAGTCTGTGCATTAAGGAAGAAGGAATGAGGAGAGAGAGAGAGACTGCAGCTTCATGGATTTGGAGTGCAGGGGCGAAACGCAGTGCCACGGTTTCCTCGCTGTGATTGGACAGATGCTGCGGGCGCTTGCCGCTTATTGGTGGGCGGGCTTTACATTCATTTGGGCCAAATAATGAACTATTAGTTGGATCATTCATTTACTGCCTCCAACAGGTTAGTTTCTTCGCGGTGGGTAATCAAACCCTTTTTAATCTAATTATTTCATTAAAACGAATAAAAACTACTACTAGTTTCAGATCACACATCTTTCCTGTGGTTTTCTGTTTTTAGTCTCATCATCATCATTAATCAACAACAACAAGAGTAATAATAATAATAATAATAATAATAATAATAATAATAATTATTATTATTATTATTGTCTCAAACAAAAACATTAATTATTTTCTCTTCTTTTTTTTCCTTTTATTTATTTTAGACTAGATACCCGCTATGTGCAGTTCCAAAAACTCTGCATCAGCTGAAGAAATGCCTTTCTTTGATTATGGTGAAATTTGGAAAAAGCATGGAACAACTTCATGCAAAATAACATGCAACTGTTGTCTATAAAGATTTCTAGCCCTAATAAAGTTTAGCAGTTGATTACAACAACAAATAATTATGTAGAAACTAAAATCGTGTGAAGCAGATAAACAATATTTTAAATTGCAGTATTGTCCTCACAGTTTAAAGTCATCATTGCAATTTAAAGTGTCCTCGCTCTACCGTATCTGCTTTTTTTCGGGGCTTTTTAATGAAAAGTCATGACCTGTCTTATATACAGTAACGTATTAACTCAGTTTCCAGAGCTGGACATCGATAAGGATCTGAGAGAAAGCCAGACCCCACCTGTTTCGCCAGCTCACACGCGGATGAGCTATTAAAGCTGTGGGCTATATGGAGTTCAGAGATTGACCGCACTTACATGAAAACACAGGCTATACTTATAAACTAAATATGTTTCAGTGGTTTAAGATATGAAAGATATGAAAAGTACATATTAGTTAGTTTCGAGCAAAGTTCATGAACTTCTGCTGCGCTATTAATTTCCAGGCCATCTCGCTTTTCCTGAGGGGTCGGTCAACGTACGTTTCATCTTGTGGTTTTAAAGGTAATGATTAGCCGCTTCATAGGCTCGTTAGCTTCAGTGCACATTAGAAAATCATTAGAGCTGAGCATTAGTCGGCAGAACAACATGTTGAGCGCCTATTTAGAAAGCAAAGAGCCCGTGAACATGCACACTCGGCATCTGCACTGGAGATATTGCACAACAGAAGACGTGTTTTTATCCTGATGCCTTATAATTCTGCAGCACTGTCTGTAATTATAATAATTGTAAAAAAAAAAAATACTCAGATCAATAATTATCAAAATAAATATTGTCAATTTAATGTATTGCGTTCCCAACGTTTGGTTACAAATTTCCCATTTTCATTAGGGTAGTTTTTAAATATATTATATTAGAGTGTTTTTACCATGCGGTTATTAATGTGCAGCAACATTACAACTAATAACAACAATACTATTAACAATAAATTCTAAGGTTTGGGCTACATGCGTATTATTATGATTATGATGATTATTATTTAGTAGCAGCAGCAGCAACAACGACAACAAGAACAACAACAACAATAATAATAATTAGTCCATCACATTGTTGTTTGACGTCTGTGAGTGGCCCGATTTATAAACATTTGAGCTTTCATTTTTACTTTTTTTTTTACAAAATATAAATATTATATACATATAATATTTTTATATTATATTATATTATATTATATTATATTATATTATATTATATTATATTATATATATATTATATTATATTATATTATATTTAATATAAAATTAATAATCACGTTTTTATTCTTCTCCAGACCAGAGAGGACTACGTACATAACCACTTGAAATGCGCTGCTCTTTAATTGCTTGCAAAAGGCAAAATATGCACTATACATTTAGTGTGAATTACAACTTTAAAATATTTCTATAATTTCTCACTGTCACTGTGTAGTATAAAGCTGTAGTACCCAGAGAGAGAGAGAGAGAGAGAGAGAGAGAGAGAATAGCACCTGCCCCATGCGCACTTGGTGTGTAGGTACGCGCCTCACTCTTATACAAGCATTTCATACACAACTATAGATTATAACTGCTATCTTCTTTTAAAATGTTCCGGGGTGGGGGCTGTGTAGGGTAGAGATGGAGAGAGCAAGTCTCACCCAATGTTTCTGTCTGCCACTTTTTCTCTCTCGTTCCGTAATTAAGAGCTCATGGAATCTGTAATGAATACTAATGGAGCAACCAGCCATCTGCACAAACACAGAATTAAAATCTACCATGCTGAGAGGGAGAGATAGATTGTGTGAGAGAGAGAAAGAAGGACGGACAGGCAGAGATGGGAGGATGGGTGAGAGATTTAACCTTGCAGCAATCTCAGGCGTGAGGAAATGAAGCTATGTGGAGATTTTAAACAAACACACACACACACACACACACACACACACACACACACACACACACACACACACACACACACACACACACACACTATATTTGGACCCATCTGGGCAAAGTGGGGGTGGGATACATTGCAGCTGTTGATTCAAAAACAGCAAACAGCAATATGTTGAACGCACTTTAAATTCCAGCTTTTTACATTTAGGTCATTTATGCATACAGATTCCACTGTGGGTCCATTGATTTATTTTAAAATGTGTTGCCAAGGAACATTAAGTTACAGACCTGCGCTCACTAACCATTTGACTTTGTGACCCCATGTGGTTTAATGATTACCTGGGATTTAAATGCATCAGTAAAACAACCTCCACAAGTTCTTAGCCTGAGAACTACTGAGCTCCAATGCAGTGGCATGTGTACCATGGCAAGTCAATCTGAGTAAACGTTCTCCTCAAATGAACCGTGTAGTGGCATTCCTACTGTCCACTGCTGCCCTCTAGAGGTCTGAGAATTTATTGTACCTTACCTGGTCTCTGACGTTCACAAATTTGAATATACAATACAGACCAAAAGGTTGGACACACCTTCTCATTCAAAGAGTTTTCTTTATTGTGTTCTTTATTGTGTTCTTTAGCCCAAACAAGTCTCTTCTGCTTGTTGCCTGTCCTTAGCAGTAGTTTCCTAGCAGATATTCTACCATGAAGGCCTGCTTCACACAGTCTCCTCTTAACAGTTGTTCTAGAGATGTGTCTGCCAGTTTCTTTGTAGCGCTTGATGGTTTTTGTGACTGCACTTGGGGACACTTTCAAAGTTTTCCCAATTTTTTGGACTGACTGACCTTAATTTCTTAAAGCAATGATGGCCATTTTTTTCTTCACGTAGCTGCTTTTTTCTTGCCATAATACAAATTCAACCTCTTTGAATGAGAAGGTGTGTCCAAACTTTTGGCCTATACTGTATATTTCCTCAAAAAACTACAAAGGATATCATTCAAGCTATTCTTACATTAAAAGCAAAAAACCTGTCATTTCTGAAAATAATACAGATTTTAAAAATTTACTCAGTCTTGGTTGACTCTCACTAAACATGAATATACATATCAATAGCCTGATCTGCTCATCAGATAATGAACATGAAAAGATATACAGTATATAGTTAATCATACTATTAAGCAAAACCTGTTCTAGTGCTGAACCAGAGAATAGGGTTCCGGGCTACTGAACAGAAGTTCAAGTTCTGAGTTCAAACTCCACCACAAGCTGCCACTGTTGGGCACCATTTTACCATTTTTAATTTACTACATGCTTGATAAAAAAAAACTTTCTTGTCCTTTATTAGACTTTATTAATTCAGATCCTAGAGGGACTCTAAATGAGTGCCCTGTTAAGGGCAGGCATACTTTGAATGCAAATCCATTAAGCAGTTGTAAAAGACATTATATTTTGATTAACAGTTAAACATAGAAACACAGCCAACAAAAAAAATGTTACTGTTTCAGAACAGGCAAATTATCAGCCTTCATAAAGGAAAGGAAACATCTGGAGTTTGGAAATTACTGGCATTGGGTTAAAAACACTATCCAATGCATTATTAAAACTTGAAAGGATAGTGAAAAACATCAACTTCAACAATCAGCTTGGAAGAAATATGGTTCCACCATTAAGAATAATGGCAGAAATCACGCCAATGTTTAGTACTAGTAATGTTTAGTACTAGTAATAAGTACATCATGCATAGTGGCCACTGTACAAGCCTCTGGAAGCAATGTCATGAGCTGGGGTTGATTCAGTTGGTCAGGCCTAGGCTGAGCAACATTATGAGGCAATAAAATGAAGTCAGTTGACTACCTGAATGTCCTGAATGACCAGGTTATCACATCTATGGGGTTTTTCTTTATTGATGGCACAGCTATATTCTATGACCCAAATTATG
This sequence comes from Clarias magur, assembly GCA_013621035.1. NCBI lineage: Eukaryota > Metazoa > Chordata > Actinopteri > Siluriformes > Clariidae > Clarias > Clarias magur. The sequence continues at coordinate 45,275 of QNUK01000989.1, forward strand.
AAAGATTGGTTCTGAGATCATGGGAAATCATTTTCACATACAGTATGAATTGGAAACCACATTGCATAGCATAATCAAAGCTGCACGTGGTCAATCAAAATCTTTAAGTGTGAGACTTTTGTTTTTTGGGGCAAACAGTGTATGTGGTGTGCTAGACGTGCCCTCCTTACAGTAATAAAGCTTTCGAATTTCTGTCTAGAGTACACTTATTTTAAAGTAATTTGTCATGGTTTTTCAAAGCCTAGGTAAATTAAATGTATTCAAGTCCATGAAAGAAGCTAGCATTTACAGCTAATCCCATGCAGTCACAGAGAAAATACTTTCAGTGGGTTCAAGATGTGCTTTATGGAGCTTATCTTACTGGCTGTTGTGTGTTAGACTGAAATTAATGTTATTACTCTTAGTGCTATTATTTTTTTCCATAGTATAAGTCTACATATGAAACCAAAGTTTATGTTCATTTTACTTATGATATTTCTAAACAAGGCCTGTAATATAGCCTTGTTCAGACTGTAGGCAAAGCCGATTTGTTTCACAAAGGTAAGGCTGGTGAGGACAGCAGGTCTTCCTGAAACACGGTTAAACTACCCGCACACAAAATTAAATAGCGCGGCGTTTACATAATTAGCAGTAATTCCACAACCTCATTAAGCGTAACAACGTAACTTTCTACTAAATTATATATATTTTATTTTAATCAAAATTTATTCCATCGTCTACCGCTCATTTTCAATTTCCACGATTTTTTTTATACCATTGATACATGTCACATATCACGTGATCGTGTAGATCTGCGTCGGGTTGCAAGTGACGGGCAGCTTGAAATCCGAAACGAACAGGTAGTGTCGCGCGACTTAGCCACAACTCCAGACTTAGCCACATCTTTAAGAATCCGATCTGAATTACATTTAAAACCACATGTGTGGTTCAGGTCGGATTAGCAAAATTCTGATTCAATGTTTTGTTTGTTTGTTTGTTTTGTCTTTTACACTTCAGACTCCATAAAAGCAAACTGATTCCAATTTAGTTATGGCGGATTTGGGATGGCAGTCTGAACAGAGCTTTAAGGCTTTTGATACTACTTTGAAGTTTGTCCGTTTAAATCTCAGTACCGCCAGGGATACACAAAATCAGAAGCTTAACCCTCAACTATTTCATTCTGCCGGTCCTTGTACGCTTGTCTGGATGAAACAATAGCATTTTTATTAAACAATAAAAATTGAAAGGTAAATCAATATACCTTGCGTATATGCAAGATTTTTGCATACCTTTTATGCATTACAGTGTCTCACAAGAAATTACAATAAAAAAAACCTATTTTCTTTTTAAGAGAATTATATCAGCTATTTATGAGGTTTCCCAGGATCACCAATAATACGAGACCATGGGTTTAATAGTACTCCAAACTGAATGGAAATGTTAAATGCTCTAGTGCCTCCATGTGGATGACTTTTGTACAGCAGAGTCTAAAATTGTGGACGGGTTTAGCTAGAAAATTATGGATGGGCATTTTAAAATTGTGAATGGATGCAGGAAGAAAACACAAGTTAAAAGTGTATTAGTCTATCTTGAAATGTCAATTTTGTTAAAGGCAATTAGAATTTTCCATTGAAATTGTCACAGTTCCTGACATTGTCATTGAGTTTTAGATTAAGTCTATTTAAGTGATGTTCACCAAAACAAAATAATAAATGTTCAGGACTTTTTGAGCTGCAGTATCTGTAAATATACAATAAAGGCAAAGACCTTAAATGAACTGAGAAATATAATTAAGCAACTACCATCCCATGTTCTGTGGCAAGTATAAAAATGCTTACCCAGATGACAAGAAGAAAATTTCCAGGTGTATATAAAAGAAAGTGTATTTTAGGGCAAATGAGAATAGTGTCTATAGTGAAGACTGTGTTTACATCTGTTTGAAAGTCATTTATCATTATAATAAATGATGCATTAGTGTAATTGAATGTCATTGCAGTACATAAACACATGACCAAAACCCACTTATTGCTTCCACTCAGTGTCTCCAATGTTTTTAAAAACAGAACTGTGTCTTAGATGAGGAACTTTTACTTATTTCTGCAAAAACTCTTGAGAATCTATGGGAGAGCATCCGTGAACTAAGTAAAATAATGTGTTATATCATGTGTACAAAAGATGTTATTGAGCCTGTTTTCTGGGGACTAAAATTGCTATATCTTCACAAATGTGTTGTCATTTCGTAGGTATTTTCAATTTTTTTCATGTCCATTAGTGGTTTTTTTATTTTTTATTTATTTTTTATACATTTTGACATATACCTAATTATACTGGAGAGCATGAAACATTCATTCACACTCAAACATACATGCATGCACACACACACACACACACACACACACACACACACACACACACTTGTAGACTTATCACAAACCTACAAACTTCAACCAAACCTCAGAATTAAACTGAGGACCCTTTGAGAACGCCTGTTGTCACCTTTTTAATAATAAAAAAAAAAATGGTTATTTGGATACTTGACTCTTTACTTCCTAAAAAGTTTCTTTCGGGTTCATAGAGTGTGAATAAAATGTTTTAGGGTTCTCTCCAGATGAAGAATACGTTTGACTTTTATTCTAAAGACCTTAATAATGTAGGATATCCTTTTGTTTTAGACAACGAATCAAAAAGGAAAACCCTTGAGACAATGTATGGCCTTTACCTATCAGGAAATATCATTTTAAAACACCCCATAATTAGTGCTAGACATTGGTGCAGCTTGGGTATTACTCTCTTACACGTTTTACACTAGGCTATAATGCTAATAGCGATTTCTGTTTGCACTTCCCCAGTAAACACGGTGAAACAAAATAGCTCGGGGGCGCCATTTACACGGAAGCTAACGTGAGACGGTTTGATACCTCATTGCCTGGACGTATTTATTATGCACCACAGCAATAAATGGAAGCTGTTAATGACAGCAAACAGAGAAGAGACAGAAAGCGGGAGGATGCTGTAGGTCAGACGAACCTGTTAAAAAGAAGGTGTCCGATGACGCTCTCGCACTTCGATTCATTAATAAACTAATTGACCACATTGTTTCACATTAACTCTGTGTGTTTAGCTAATCTGTTCTCCTTAGCTAGCTGCCGTTTTTCACTCGCACTGAAAGAGCTGGGAAAAGTCACTAACAACTCTACTACTGACACCTGTGTGTCAAACGAAGCAGCTTTCCACTTGCGAGTGTGGAAGAAACACACACACACACACACACACAAAGAAAGTATTGTTCAGTTTTAACGATATATTTTTTCGTATCGCGGTTATAAGTTTGTATTTTAACTGCGCTGGAATCTCTCTCTCTCTCTCTCTGCCAAGAGCACTTGAGAAAACAGGAACGACTCAATTTCCTGAGAGTGAAAAAAAAGGCTTCATTGAGAACTTAAACGGGATGTGGCATTAACATAAAGTGCTCGTTTAGAGCAGGCTTCTCCTTGTGCTCTTTTCAGGCGCCTCAGCTCGCGTTAGAAGTCATTGTGTGCCCCATACGAAACCCTTCACAAAGACACAATGGTCCTCGTCTACTTCAAACGTTAGTAATGAATGCTAATGACCGCCAGATTGAGTGGCAGGGCAGTGCTCTACAAATAAAATGCAAACACCAGACTTTTACAATCAGTTTTTTTTGTGGCAAGTTTGAAAATACACAACATGCATTTAAAGTTCTAAAAATGGTCTTTACCATTCAGTTCTGCTTGAAGATGAATAAACCAGTCTATAGTATGTGTTTTGCTTTCTGTCCCTTACAAAAAAATGACCCAATATAGTAAAAAAAAAAACACGCTTGTGGAGTCATATACTGTATATAGTTTGTGTGTGTGTGGTGGTGGGGGGGGGGGGTCGGTGTCTATATGTGGCAAATAATAATATGCTCTTCATATTCTACTGAATATTTAATGTGTCCAGTTTCACTTTTCATCTCTCTATATAAACACTGCAATATTGTGTGTGTGTGTGTGTGTGTGTTTATGAGAGAGAGAGAAACTGTGATAAATCTTTGCACCCCATCTGTATGTTTCACTGCATTTTCCAGAGTGTTAAAGAAAGCCAGGATCAGCTTTATCTGTGAATGTGTCACATTAGAATATGATGCAGTGGTAAAGTGAAGAACCAAGTGCTAATGCTGACTGTAGGGGGTACAAACTGAAGCACTTTGGGGGGGTGTTCGGGCTGGGAGTAGAGAGGAACAAGACTAATTGGACTGGTGAGCTCCACTCCCCTTTCTTGTTGTTCCTGTGGCTTTTCTCAAGCTACATTCCCCCCACCCCACCCCGAATATATCAGTCTGCTGTGGGTTACACTAGATCACACCACAGATGCTTTGTTTATACATAGTTTTACACACACACACACACACACACACACACACACACACACACACCAAGACTTTTAGAAAAATTTAACTTGAAAGTGGACACAATAAACATTCAGTAGATTAATATTTAGTAAGCATTTTGACACACTATAGTCATCAAATACTTTTCTATTCCCTTGCTCTTCTCTCACTTCGTGCATGTTTTATAAAGCTGTTACAAGTACCTGCTGAAAAAGGAGATTAATCAAACACAGGAGGATTCCTGACAGTGCTCCCTAATAGGCTTTTTCATCTCCAAAGCCAATAATCATGTAAAATGTAGCCCACAGTCCAGTAAGTTCCAGGGAAACACAGATCAGTGTTCTGGTAAAGTTAATTAGCTGCATTTCCACATGCAGATTAAGCATTCTGAACTATATTACCTTTTTTCATTTGTGACTGATGACAGAAAATTTATTATTGGTTATATAGATGGTTCATAACATGATTATGAACCATCTATATAACCAGTGTTTTGTATTGCATGTTAAATATATCTGAAAGTACTTATTAATTTTGATTACCACACATACAGCAGACATAAATAAAACAGCATATATGCTACATATATGAGGCCCTTTTATTTGTTAAATAAATTCCACAGATTTATTCAATGAACATAATCAAAGTAGTTATATATTAAAATTATTATGCAAATATGTACTGGCTATTTATTATAACCCAAGAACATTTTTATTTTTAAATTTTTAAATCACAGAACACACACACAGGCCAAAATGACATTTTATACGCTACTTGTTTTTGAGTTATTGAGGTTTGGATTAAATCCTCTCAATCCATGTGTCCAGGTCAAATATGTTATTAATTATAAGAACTCAATAAACATAATAATGCCATCATTATAATATAAATAAACAACCCTTGGATACCCTGCACCAACTTGATAACTAGCATTTATAATAGCAAAATGCCACATAGTGAGGTTTTAGTGGGGTGAGCACTGCAGTTCAGTTACAAAATATAAAGGAATCACAGAAAAATACACAGGATTAATATTATGTAGCCTACTTCACTAACATTTAAAACATTTTTTAGATACGATTAAAGGTTGGACATCTTTCTGCTCATGTCCTCTTAACTGTACACTCTTGAAAAAGAAGGTCAGATTTAGAATGTGTGAGGGACCTTCAGTTGTCCTCCTAGTTGACACACCTATTAGCAAAGTACCAAGTCTAACCCTTTAGGAACCCTTGAAGAACACCTTTTCAAAACACCTATAGGGGAAAAGTAATAATAACACTCAAAAGCCTTATCAGTTTGGTTAAATTATTCTCACATTTGTTTATTTTATTGTACTATACCTGTAATGCATCATTATTGTGATAGTTTAGCATATCTGTAGTCTTTCCCTCAAGGATTAACTGGATTACGAGAGCGAAAAAGAAACATTGTGTCAACTGTGTTAACTAATAATGGCTGTGTTCTCAGCAAAGGATTACTAATCCAAACTAATCACTATCGTCAGACCTATGGCTGCACAAAGCCACCATGCTAACGGGCTTTAGCGTGCTTCAGTGTGCTATAGAGAAAACACAAGAGGAAGACAGCACCATGCCTAAAAGGCTCTGTCTCTGAAGGGGAGACACACGTTATTTCTCTGTAAAAAAATCAATCTGCTTGGTGCCAGAGAGGCAGCATTTTTCTCTGGCTCCCACAGCTGTGACTTAGATCTCACTTAGACCTCTGGCTGTCTCTGACAATTCTGCTCAGAAAGCTACTAGTTGTGTTCCTATAACTAATTTCTTAAACTAACTAACTAACCGAGCTTCAGCCTGCATTACTATGTAGTCACCTAGCTGTGTTCAAAGTGTTTAATCTGCACTCAGTTCCAAATTTCCCACGGTAGAGAAGATGGATATTGCTATTAGTTGCTTGCCTATTTAATGCTTTCATTGTAAAGAATCACCGGTTAATTGCTCCTATGAGTATTTTTTTTAAATGCAAAATGAAACCTGTTATTTTTTCTCTTTTAAGAAGCCTGCTACAAACAAACATAGTAATAATAGATCAAATATATTCATGGTTCAAGTAAACAATAAGAGTTTTTTTTTTTTTTTACATTTTTATCATATCTGTAGAAAAAGTTATTTTGTGTTTTTGCACATTTTATTGTTTAAATGAATATATAAATTATACCTATACTCTTTTTTTGTAGAAGAATTATAACCCTAGATGAGAGGAACCATATATGATATCTTCACTGACTTTGAATCGCAATGTTCATGGTTCAAGTAAATAATGTGTTAGCCTTTTAACAAGTGAAAAAACACATTTTTACCATATTTGTAGAAAATAATTATTTTGTGTTTTTGCACATTTTAATGTTTAAATGAATATATAAAGTATACATATACACACTGTAAACCCGAATAAGTTGGCAAAACTTACTTAAATTTTTTTAAATAATCAGTTATTTAAATTTTTTTAAGTAATGATGTTTCCAATTATTTTATTTATTTTTTTTAGTTGTTGCAAATTAAATAAGTTGTTGTTAGTCTTTGGCTGCTCCCAACAAAGGGTTGCCACCGCAGACAATCCCATCCACACACACAAGCTTGGCTCAGATTTTACGCCGGGTGCCATTTCTGATGCAATCCTCCCATTTCACATGGGCTTTGACTGGCACTGCAACTGGTGGCTGGGGTTTGGGCACTAGCTGGAAATCAAACCCGGGCCTTTTGAATGACAGACGAAACACCTACCACTGAGCCCTGTTGCAAATAAAATTAATAGTAATTTTAAATTAAATCTTTTTAATATGTATAATTATTAAAAAAATATTAACACTTTCAAATACATTGACATGCAATGCCATTTTTTTATACAGGATATCCTGTATAAAAATATGGCATATATATATATATATATATATATATATAACCCAACAGACAACTTCACTTTTATATTACATCCAACATGAGATGCAGCATGAGATGCAACATTAATTTCAGTACCATCCTAAAAATAGGATAGCACCAGACTGTCGACAATCAGATGACAGAGCTGCCCAGGTGGCACAAGAGAACTGTACACAGTAGCCAGTACTGGACATAATGTGTTGTGTTTTACTGAAAACATCAACTTTACGATCCTCACATTTGCACATTATACTTACAGCATAATGCAAAGACAGGTCAATCCACCATTTGACCATCTTAATCAAAAACATTTGTGGGCAATGCAATTATGATGTCAGTCTTGGCTGAAATATTTTAAGTTGGTGGAACTTTAAGGAGACAGTTACTGTGGCTTAAAATATCATACTTGTTCAGCCGACTTGAAAAGTGTAATTTCTACAAATTCATAAACACCAAAAAGTTCTAAATACTCATTAAAAGGTTTATTAATTTGAACTAATTGTAATTATTTAAATTAACAATACTCAATATGTTTACTTACTTTGAGCATTAGGGTTTACACTGCACTTTTATTTGGAAAGATTATAACCCTAGATGAGAGTAATGGTATCTTCACTGACCTTTAATTTCAATGTAGGGATTTTTTCCCCAAAAAACATCACTAGTGGTCAAGAAAAAGGTCTTGCAATTTTAAAATTTCATTTTCAAGTATTCATTTTCAATGAATGCCCTATAAAGGGGTAACAGTTGACCCTTTAAATGCACAATAGACTAGTACACTTTTTTTTAACTGTTCATCTTAATTGCTTCTTGATCCTGATTATATTAGATCCTTTAGGTTTTATACAATGTTTTGTGATTTCACAAAATCATTTTTATGCATTAGTGTAATTATCAAAATGGTCTTACAATTTTCAGCTGCCCCCAAAATAACTTTTCTTCTTAATGTCTTCACAAATCCCAAGACCCAAAGAATTTTACTAGTGGATCATTTTACAAATATATATTCCGTTTATTTCATCCATACAAATGTGTACAAAAGAAAGAATTGTACTCTGATAAGAGCAATATACAGAAAGGTCTTAAATATATAACTATCTATTACTTAAATATATTGTATTTTTCTTTTTTTTTATACAAACGCGGTACTACAAAATATGTAGCATTTAAAATATGTACAAAAAGCAGTGTTGGCTGGTAAAGTCAATGTAGGACTTTTCAGCCGTGCAGAGAATCATCGATGTCAACATCAGAGTCCTCTGTGAAATCATGCTCGTCCTCGTCTCCTTCATCCTCGCGGCCTTGAGATCCGGGGCTTTTGGGAGGAACAGCGAGTCCCAGTTTGGCGAGTTTGGCCTGCTGTTGCTCAAGACTCTGCTTTCTCCACTTGATGCGCCTGTTCTGGAACCAAACTTTGACCTGGAAAATAAAGAGCGTATTAGTATATTGATATATCTATTTAGCGTATGTTTTTTTGGTATGAGCTAAAAACATTGTGCCGTTTTTGACGCATTATTTACCTGCGCCTCGGTGAGCTGGAGTGCGGATGCGAGCAGGAAGCGCTCTGATCCCACCATGTACTGCTGGCGCGCAAACTCCTTCTCCAAGCGGGACAGCTGCTCGTTGGTGAAACTCGTGCGCATCCGCTTTGATTTCCCGCCTTTGTGCTTGTAGTGCGAATGAACTCCGGCTTTTGATAGTGGGGCACCTGTAGAATGGCAAAGACGTCTGTTTAGCTGTGTCCCTTCAAATAATCATGGCAAGATGTGGCTTAGATGATCGACATCGATAAAGAATTATACAAATCCATGCTTACCTTGTGAGTAAACCGTTCCTGGGCATGTTGTCTGGTATCCGTAGGGTGGACAGAAGTAGACTGGATAGCTGGATTGTGTGTGCATTATAGCCGGGCTGCACAGGTAGTGAGGAAGTGGAGGACACATCTGTCCGGCGTGTAGAAAGAGACCTTGTGGGGTTGGCGCAGGGTTCAGTGAGCTCTGAAATAGACTCGTCTTGGAGACTTCAGTGTTGTCAGGTTTTGCGAGAAGAGCGTCGATGGTGAACGACTTCCCCGCGTTGGGTTTTGAAGCATTGCTGTCATAGTCCGGGTGCAGAGTAACCTGTGGACGCGCTGAAAATCCGTAGGGTCCATGAGGCCGAGCAGGGATCTGCATGGTTTCCTTTTAAACTTAGAGCCAAACGATGAAGCAGCGAGTTATCCGAGGCTCTGTGTTACTCAGGCTTCCGTGGATAGGAGTGGAATGATGAGCAGGAGAGGCCGCGACTCATTTATACACGCCCAGTAGTGCGAGGTGTCAACGACCCCCTTTCGCGCTTTTGTCTTTCAAAGCAGCAGATGAGTCAAACGAGCGGCGCTACAAGGGATCCAATTAACTGATGGAGTTGTAACAAGCTGAGATTGTCAAATATCCTAATGGCTCTTTCCACTCTGTGCCCCCGGAGGTAGCCCGGGAACACAGAAAAGGGGTCGTGAGATGAGGAGCGGGGGGTCCAGATTTAGTACAAATTCCTGCATGGCTGTGCGAGCCAGAAGCTCCCGGTGCAGCTGAGAGAGGCCATTGATGTTCTTAAATCATCTTATTTCGGCTCTCGGGAATCAAAGCGCGCCGCCAAATGCGCCACACAGCGGAACAAATACCCTCACATTCAGAGGTCAACAAGGGAAAAAAAAACACACGCCAGAACCTTTTAATCACATTTCAGTTCCGTTTCAGTCTTGTCTCTCAATATAGCGAACTTGAATTTAACAGACCAACGAATTTCAGGCAAATACTGTTTATAGAAATGTTAAAAATGCGTTTGACTCGTGGAAGGGCAGTGACAGTGCATTATCTCAGTTTCAGTCTCAAGGTGTCAAATGAAAGTCGCGGGTAGTTCTGGACCATCGCTACGTGTTCGTTCGTGTAAGCACGCTAAGCAGATCTCCTCCCTCGAGTTTATAACAGGCGAAGACACCTTTAGACGAGGTGTTTGTTTTTGCAGTTTTGCAATGGCCTCTTTCGGTAGATTTGCCTGGGCGTCAGTTTCCTCGCGGCGGTCGTGCTGATGTTTCTACCAGCTATTTGGGTAAATCCGATGAGAGTCCTAATCCTGGATCCGATCTCTTAATAATGAGAGAGAAACCTGGAAATTGTATAATAAAGTAAAGTAATATCTACCAAATGAATGATTAATATGAATATTTTGGGCCTATGTGTGTGGAGGGGTAAGTGCACAAATGAGTGTTGCATGGCCTGAAGCACATTCTTATTGCTGATTGTCAATTAGGAGATGAAACGCTGTAGATGAAAAGCACCGGTTTCACTAAAGGAAGTGATTCTCTTTCTTACACCGCGTTAGTACAAACAATGCGTCTCTTTAAACCCAGGATTATAGCCAGCTCTGCAAACTCTTCGGGCTCATTGGCGTGAGCTGAGAGCGCTCGAAAGGACTCGCTAAAACGCACTCAAACACGGCTATGCCTTTGACGTGAACGTTTTCTAATTACAGCACAGCTCATGACACCGACGCGCTTAATGAAGCAGGCAAACAGCAGCCGAAAGCACATCTGTGTGCGCCTCTGCACTGCCCTTAGTGCACGACCCTATCAAGGCTTCCTAACGAGTTTTACGGAAAGTTATGGGAGACAGGAATCAAGCGGAGAGAGGCGGTAATTACATATTACTGTTTAGTTCTCACCTCACCCCCATTAAACACACAATCACTTTCATTCTTAAAGACTGACAATATTGTCGACCTTTAAACAAGAAACAGACGTGTTCATTATTTCTGCATCGTATTGCACTGATCTGTAGCTTATCCACGTCTGATCTGTTTGATAATTTGCTCTGTTTCTCTGTCCTACTCTGCAGATATTATGCAGTACTCATTAGGGCAACGTGTGTAAATTAGAGAAATGTCCTCAGTAGACTAGTGAATAAAATAAATAAATCATTTACCCAGGTCAAGTTGATCTGACCACCCAAAATCAAGGCTATGTCTGAATTTGTGTATTGGACCCAGACAAAGAATAAACTGAGGTCTCAGAGGCCTTTTCATAGTCATGGGAGAACAGTAGCTGTCCCTCCTACAACACATCTCTATTGTAAAAATCTGAAACTCACTAAAATGCACATACACTGCCTACCAATAACAAATACCCATTTATTTTGTACAAGTTTCCCTTTGTGGCATTTTGCAAGTTGTTCATATCGAGACTTAATGAACTTAGTTGCACCTTAATCCACATGTGCATATGTAAGGAAGAACAGTAAACATGTTTGTATTTTTATTTATTTATTTATTTTTATTCTGACTGTTTGAAGAAGATAATAATAGATTAGAATAAAGTTTGTTCGTTCACTTCGCACATTTTCCAAGGTCAATAGTATAATCATTCTTTTTGCTTTGTGATCTAGTTCAGAAACATTCTGATTATCATCATCATTACTACTGAGGTGAAAATGGACCAGTATTCTTACCTAAACTTATTCAACAGACATCAAGCCATCTTTTTCAGGGACATTAATGTGAGCACTAGCAACCACAGTGAACATGAATGGGCCATCTCATAGAAGAGGTTCTTTCTTTTTGCTCTTGCACAGAGTGTCAGGGTCATTGAGGCGAAACAATAATGAGTCATTGGTCCTTTTCTCTTGCCTTGACTGTTGAGAGTGGTTTGCGTGGATGACCTGGTAAACCACGTCTGGCTCCAATACACACCTGATCTCAACCAAGGAAGACCACAAGCCACAAATGGTTGTTTGGCCATAGTTTAAGTATAAAACTGACCTGGGAGAAATAATGTAATTATAAAATATATACCAATTATCCAATGTATCATCAATTGATATTTATTATTGAAGCATATTAGATACATTATATATTTATTTTTCAACAAAGACTGCTTTGTCAGTAATACACCTTTCCAAAAGGACAAACTTTTATTTTTGTGTTCTATAAGTTACTCCTACTGTTCAAAGCAGAAACTTGTATATATGTAATCTGTAAGTGGATATGTACATCTGTAAGTATATATGTAATCTGTAAGTGTATATGTTTATTTATACAAAATAGCCAGATGGCACTTGCCCATATTTATTACTGAAATGATATTTGAAATATGGTGCATTTTTAAATAATACAAGTTATCAGTAATTAACTAGCCTCTGAGTATAATAGATTTCTATTATGAAAAAATTTGAACATTAAAGAGTTATATGCTAAAGGAGTTTAGAATGCTAAACAAATATTTAAAGAACCACTAAGTATTTTTTAAGTGCATGAGTAGGCAATGCCATGCAAATATGATCATTATAAAATAACACATAAAATAATTCAGATGTTTCTTCATGTCTTTCACTTATATTTCAATGTTAGCATAGAGAAATTGTATGATGTTTTTATCAGTTGCCCGCATTGTCCTCTCCTATAAATGAAAACATATGCAAATTGATTCATTTATCCTAAGGTTGTTTCTGCCCTGAGATATTTAGAAATTTTAATACAGATGTCACATCAGGAATACTGGAATTGTCCAATACTTATTGAAAACAGGTAGAAATCAAAGTCAAATCTTACTATTTACCCACTGTTGCAGACAAAAACAAGTCAAGTTTGCATTTATATTCACAAAATGTACAAAAGATTTGTTTTGGAGACTGCAAACACGCAGAAAAGTGTATTTTCCCTCTAAATTATGAAACAAGCTGGTGGAGACTGACGATAAAGGCACAAAAACATGTTTATGCATGTTTTTTTCAGCTTATGGTGAACCTGATTAGTGAGAATCATGTATAAAATAACCAAGTGTGTATTCAGGCTGTCTAACAATGTATGACCACACCTTGTTCTTCTTGGTGGTCCAACTGTTGAATCAGAGTTTCTCTTGTAGCACTAAGCATGATTCATGCATCTTGAAGACTGCATGCTCTAAAACCTCTCTCACACTTGTTCTCTAGGTGTGACTAATGCTTCATTACCGCACAGGCCCATTGTTCTGTGGCCTTCATAGGTGGAACAATATAGCCTAGTTGAACGTACATAATATGGCATCTAATAGGTTTAATTCTTTTTTCACTTTAAATAAGTAATGACTTTAAATATGACACTAAATATCAGAACTAAACATATCAAGTGGGTAGGAGTTGCACTTAGACATCATGAAATTAAGCACAATAAAATTCTATTATATATAGATTATAAAATCTTTCCTTCATTTCAAACATATATTTCACAAAACCTATGCTAAGTACAAACATATGCTTTATTGTAAATACTATTTTTACACAAAGTTAATTTTTTTCTTTATGTTATTCACCACGTGATTGAACCTAATTTACAGATGTACTTTATGCTTACCTTGTATTATAAGAGTTAATTATTTGGTCTTATAATTATTTGGAATAAATAATCAGCATTATAGAAATATGTAGATTAACTTAATTAAATTAATTCATTGCACCAATCATAAAAACACAACTTTCTCAGCTTTGTGTTACAATAGTACCTGACACTTTCACTGAAAGTATTACAGTGTGCTAGGACAATGTGAGATAGTCACACAATGCACAGAGAGTGTGATGTGTAGTGAAATCTCATAAAACCCATCATGGAATATGTAATGTAGCCCTATTCCCCAAGTGCCACTATGCAGGTGGTCCCAAAGCAGAGGGGGACATTATATGGGGTGTTTTAGAGGCCTAGAGGTACTATAAGGGGTATTTGAGAAAGTTATGCATGGAGACACCCTTTAATGGAGGTGAGAAGTGGTGGGTTGGACTTTGACACTTCATCAGTGTTTACACTTCCTGTAAGTTTACAGGCATCCGAGAGAAAGAAAAGAGAGAGAACAGAGTGCATGTGGTACTGAAGGCTGCGATGATTTATAATGATTACTATGATTTAGCTTTAAAGTTCTCTGCAGATGTTGCATAAGCAACACAAATTTGACATAATTTAATAAATGTAAATCCTTATAGTTTTTGCAATGTCATCTTGATATTTTATAAGGTCAAAGTAATTTATTAATAAATTCTTGTCAATATACATTTTTTTAATTTGTGTTTGGTGTCAAAAAATTAATCTGCATGCCAGGGGTGATATAATGATACCAGTATTTTCAATATTGTTTTGATAAGTAAATTATTAATCATTTAAATTATTCTGTTAACACAGGTACGCTAAAACAGAATTTACTATACTATTATGTACTTTACTATTTGTACATAAAATAGAGATAAGTTTTGATAATTCTGTTCTGTGTTCACAGTCAACAATGTCATAATTATGTTGTGTTTTACTGGGTTTTTCCTCTGAAGTTACAGAGGAAATCTACATCAAAGGCCTGCATCCATGGAGATGTCACAAATAAACACAAGTTCCTGGGAGGAATGTGTTCATGAGTTTTTAAATGTCCTGTGGCCATTAGGGGCGCTATTTCAGACATTACAGTTTGGCGGTTACTCTGAACTCAGATTATTTATTAACTTTTAACACTTCAGTGACATTATAAAGGGAGATATATATTAAAAAGAAGTGTTCAAATAAGTCTGTCACAGTCATTATTTTATTATAACTGTATTGGTGACAGAGTACACAGTGCCTTAGTGGTTAGCACAGTTGCCTCGCACCTCTGGAGTTGGGTCTTCATTTTAGGCTGACTGGCAGTTCAGAATTGTTCATAATGTGTATGTTGGTGTGTGAATCTGTGTGTGTTTGTGCCCGAGGATAGCTTGGCATGCCATCCAATGTGTGCCCTAAGTTTTTTTCTAAAAAAGATACCTTAGACCATGCCCAAGATGACTCTACACAGGATAAGCAGTACAGAAAAAGGACGGATGTATTGATGAATAACAGAAGGTAGAATTTGTGTTTTACAGCTCCTAAGTCCCACGTTTGAGTCTGTGATTGAGGTATTACCTGTGTGGAGTTTGTATACATATTACTCATGTAAATGCATGGATTTTCTTCAAGTGGGAATGTATTGACAATTTAAACTATAAAATTAAAGATACATGTATTGGAACAACAAGGGCAATTCATGTTTTTTTTTTTTCATTTCACTTCAGGAGGTCAAATGAATGCTCAGTTGGGTTAAAGTCTGGTTAGTGATTTGGCCAGTCTACAAACCTTCCACTTTCTCTCCTAATAAAGGAGTTTTTGTGTTGGTAGGTTGTTTTACATGATTGTCTTGTTGCATGATGATATTCCTCCTAATTAGATTAGACAAATTTAGATTGTACAAATTTCCCTGTAAATTTTTTATGCAAATTGATAGGCAAAATAATTGTACAGTACATACTGTAAAGTTACTATAGACTTCTTGATTAATTCTTGCTTTACCATCACCAATAAATATTAGTGAGCTAGTTCTAGAGGCAGCTGTGCAAGTCCAATCCCTAACATTCCACCTTCACCATGCTTGGTTGTTGAGCTCATATGTTTTGGATCTGTTTTGGACCAAGGAGGTCCCCTGGGCTACAAGATATATCTGTCAATCCTATTTTTTTGATCAATTGAAAAAAATGTTGGTGTCACACAAAAAGGGCCATATTCAAGTTTAACATGAATAAATGTAACTATCAATTCTAAAATACTTTTGATCTCACACCTAAATGTCTTTGGTGTATTAAAAAAAGTACTTTGCTCTTCTGAATATACGTTAACACGGTAAAATCATCAAAATACTGAGTTTTCTGTTTTTTGTTCCCTTGACCTTGCTCGCTGTATTTAGCATTTATTTTAAATCTCACAATTGCTTTAATAATTATTATCCTCCACCTCTGTGAGCTGACACAGACTGAGCCAATCAGATGGATTATGTATTTTTCCAGTATTAAAGGGTTTGAAATCCTAATCCCACATTTTACAAGCTTAAACAAAACACAAACATTGATATATAAGAAAGTTAAGTGTATTCCCAATTAGAAAACAGCATGAAATGATCAATGTATAAGGTCTACATCAACTGGATGATAATTTACAAATTAGAGTATTGTTTTAAAAAAGACATACGAGACAAAACAGCAAATAACAACAACAAAAAATGATTTGACAATCACCAGGGCGTCTGCATGCAGAACATGTCAACAGTCCAATCATGCTGGTAAGTGGTTTGATTTTCAGAACTACTGCGCCATCTGCTGGCCTGACTCATGATGCAGCAGCCATTGTCTCATTGTGCCATTGATTTAGCAAAATATTCAGCATTTTAATGTACAGTACAGATCAAAAGTTTGGACACACCTTCTCATTCAAAGAGGTTGAATTTGTATTATGGCAAGAAAAAAGCAGCTAAGTGAAGAAAAAAAACGAGTGGCCATCATTACTTTAAGTCAGTCAATCCGAAAAATTGGGAAAACTTTGAAAGTGTCCCCAAGTGCAGTCACAAAAACCATCAAGCACTACAAAAAAACTGGCTCACATGCGGACCGCCCCAGGAAAGGAAGACCAAGAGTCACCTCTGCTGCCGAGGATAAGTTCATCCGAGTCACCAGCCTCAGAAATCGCAGGTTAACAGCAGCTCAGATCAGAGAGCAGGTCAATGCCGCACAGAGTTCTAGCAGCAGACACATCTCTAGAACAACTGTTAAGAGGAGACTGTGTGAATCAGGCCTTCACGGTAGAATATCTGCTAGGAAACCACTGCTAAGGACAGGCAACAAGCAGAAGAGACTTGTTTGGGCTAAAGAACACAATAAAGAAAACTCTTTGAATGAGAAGGTGTGTCCAAACTTTTGGTCTGTACTGTATCCTATAAGTGTAGTCCTGTGATTGTTCAAATGTTTGCAGCTTTATAATATATATTTATAAAGATGTTCTCTTTATGTTTCCTAAGATGTTCTCCCTAGGTGGTATTTTTGCAACTATTTCATCAGTCGACTATGTTGCAGCAGTGCAATACATAGATTCATGAAGATATGGCCCAGCAACTTCAGGTAATATACACATCAACTGTCAGAATGAGCCTGAGTAAATAGTGAGCATGGCGCAGTAAAACTAGAATCTAGTAAAAGCAGCCGGAGGTTTAGAGAGAGCTGATTGGCCTCTCCCCCTCAGAGGGGAGGGATGAGAGGTACATAGTGCTCCCACATTAATCACGGCTCTACAGCCAGTCAGGGGCGTCTGTGAGCTCGCGCGGGAGGGAGCGGATAGCGCTGTCCTCCGAGTGTGTTACTCCGTCCCCAAAGGTGCGCGAGCGAGCAGTTCGAAAAGATGCGGTCGGCTGGCGTCACGTGGTTCGGAGGAAACACGTGATAGTCTTCGGCCCTCCCGGCTGAGTGGTAGTAGTAGCCTTAATGTGGGAGCCCCCTAGTGACGGGGAGGAATTGGACGCGACTAAATTAGGGAGAAAATCGGGGGGAAAAAAAAAAACAGAATCTCAAATACAGTGGCATCTTGGAACTTGGACTGGGAGCATTTTGCAAGACAAGCAAATATTTCAAATAAATTTTAACTTGTTAAACAAGCAAGGTCTTGATATGCGAGCACTGTAGTATGAAGCGCTTTGGCTGCCAAGCATCATGTGATTACAACTGAGCCAATGGTTCTTCTCTCTCTCTCTCTCTCTCTCTCTCTCTCTCTCGCTGTGGGATTGTGGGTAATCGTCTCCCATGCTCAGTCTCAGTGCATCACTTGTATAGTGCACATTCGTGCACATGTGTACTGTTTACTATAACACTGAGACCATGTGTGTGTGTGTGTGTGTGTGTGTGTAAAGCATTTTTTTAAAATTATGAGTCCAAGTGTAGTGACTCTTCTTTAGTAACTGTACTGCAACAGGCTGTAGTGTGTGTGTGTATGTGTGTGTGTGTGTGTGTGTGTGTGTGTGTGTAGCACAGTAGCCTTCCTTCTTCCCTTGTCTAACATCAGTTCTTTTTTTAAAGTGCAGGTTCATTTATTAAATTTTTTACTTTAGATTTTTTAAAATTAATTATTCTTATATGAATATTTAAAACGAATAACAAATCATATGAGTTTCCATTATTTCTTATGGGGAAATTCACTGTGATATAAGAGTGTTTGGATATAAAAACATGCTTCCGGAACGAATTATGCTTTATCCAAGGTTTAACTGTAAATGTTTCCAGCAACTTTTGGAACCCATGACATTAAAAAATACATGATGTTTTAGGGCAAAGTCCCTAAAGGCCCTAAGCAGGATTAGTATAGTGTTCCCAATAAAATTCTAGTGCGTGTATAAAGTAAGAATGAAGGTGAATAAATGTTAAATTATGATAAGGAAAGCATGAATTTTTAAACCTTACCATTAAAAAAGTTTACAACTGTCTAAGCTGTACTTGGTGGATAATGATGTGACTCAGGTCTAATGATTATAATTGTACTTTTTTTAAATAAACACAATAAATTTAATATTTGGGATAAGTACTCTTCTGCTTCACATCAAACACAAAGTTACGGTTCTGATGAAGTTTGTCTGGAGCCTGGTGTATTGGTTCTCTAGGCCAGAAAATATTTTATATAGTGGGAGCAAGATGCCTTATCCCTCGACCTATAATGCCATGAGATTGGGCTTAAGTTGTCAGTATCAAAGACAAAATTAAATGACCGCACTACATGTGTTATGGGCCAGTGCTTGAAAAAAAAAAAAAACTTGTACTTTACCGAAGTACTGACCTAGGAAAATACCCAGTATTCCAAATTTTATTCAATTCAATTCAATTCAATTTTATTTCTATAGCGCTTTTAACAATGGTCATTGTCTCAAAGCAGCTTCACAGAAATGAAAAGAAGACTTATGGAAATGTATATATGTGTAAGAAAAATGTGACTAGATAATGGGATTGTCCCTGATGAGCAAGCCAAGGGTGACGGCGACAGTGGCAAGGAAAAACTCCCTGAGATGGCAACAGGAAGAAACCTTGAGAGGAACCAGACTCAACAGGGAACCCATCCTCATCTGGGTGATAACAGATAACAGAAATTGTATAACATCATGTGTGTTATGCAGATGAAAGTTCCATAAACAGAAGTTAATTTAAATTAACACAAAGTCCAGTTCAGCACAGGGATGAGTCAGCAGGTGCAGAGAGCAGATGGGGGTCTGGATCACTGGGAGCTCAGGAGCAGCATGTGTAGATCCAAACCAAAATGAAGAAGAATCCAGCTGGAGTTGGTCCTTCTCTGGATGCCTCTGGGTCAAAGCAGGGTCGGCCTCTGTCTACTGAAGCTGGCACGATCTCCAGATGCCTCGGATGCCTCCAGATGTACTGGAGTATCAGGTAAAGAAATTAATTATGTGTATGCCAGATTAAAGAGATGCGTCTTGAGTCTACTTTGAAATTGGGAAACTGTGTCTGAGCCCCGAACACTGTCAGGAAGTCTATTCCAAAGTTTTGGAGCTAAATATGAAAAGGCCCTACCTCCTTTTGTAGATTTTGATATTCTGGGAACTACCAGTAGTCCGGAGTTTTCTGATCTTAAGGAGCGTCCTGGATTGTAACGTAATTGAATTTATTCACTAGAAACGCATCACAAGTCCCGGTTTGACTTGAACGACCCCAATTTGATATTCAGTGTTCATACTGGAGTATGTTTTTATTAATTACATTTGAATTTGTATTTAAAACATTCCAAGTAGCCTAAAATAAATAGACATAATAAAAAAAATGTTTAATTGAAATAAAATGTCTACATAAAATAAGGATCACTTACTCACACAAGCACTCGTTCATCATCCATACCACTTAATCCTGTATACTGGGTCACGGGGAGCCTGAAGCGTATACCAGAAAACTTAGGGCATGAGGCAGAGTACACGCTAGCCAGGGTGCCAATCCATCGCAGGGCATACACTATCACTCACACACTACGGGCAAGTTTTGGAATATTCCCAATCTGCATGTTTTTGGACTGTGGGATTAAACAGAAATACCCAGAGGAAACCAACCAAGCATGGGGAAAACATTCAAACTCCATGCACACCTGAACAATAAGAATATGATTTTACAATGATTTTCATATTTTGATATGTGATATTTTTCTTTGATTGTAATAATAAAATACTGAATTACTTGTTAGTGTTTGTAATCAAATAACTTTATTGTTTTGTAGGGATCCAATTTCAGACCCCTTTATTAGATGTCCTGACCTGAAAATGAACCATCCCAAATATTACATTTTCATTATTATTTCATTATTTATCTTAATATTATTAATTTATTATTCTATAGCTACTCTAACAACATCGGCAATTGGCTGCTTTGGATTACCCTTGTTATATTTATATAAATAAAATTTTTGTCTGTACTACATTGGCCAGAACTCACTCTTTCAATTATATCTTTACTGGATTGACAAAATGCCTGAAGTTAAACCTGCATCATAAGTGAAATAAAAATGTTGAGTAGAAGTGAAGTCATGAGCAGTTTAGTGCCAGATTATAAACAAGTTTAGAGAGTGTGCTGTTGGAGCGACTTAAATTTACCGCTTTACAGAATTTAATGAAATTTTGGCAGAACTTAGACATCTTCCTGAAGTTTAACCTGCACCATAGGTGAAAGCAAAATGTTGAGGAAAAGCAATGTTATGAACAGTTATGTCCTGGATTTAATAAAAAATTAACGATAAGCTACTTGCTCAATGTAAATAAACACCTAAACAAATAGATATTAATTAGACAATCTATACTGAATATTTTTTACTGAGATTACTTAATATTTTTTAAGTGGTATAAGTGAAATTTTACATGCTGTAGACTTTTTAAGACAACACTTAATCTTTATCCACTTTTTCGAGTTCTCATCTAAGATACTCAACCTTATGATCTGTCACGAGCCAGCCCAATCAGCCAAGCACATCCAGGTCATGATTTCAGCTAATTAACCCCATGCACCTGCTTGCGTGCCTCTTGATCTGTCACTCGCGATTTTTCCAGTTATTTCTACCTCTGTGTATGACCCTGCCTGTCTTCCTGGATTTTGTCTCGTGCCTTGCCCTCTGGATTATTATCACTGCTTGGATTTGCTTCTGTGTATGACCTCGCCTGCATTACGGACTTTGATTTCGGTACGTACTTCCGGATTTGTTTTTTCTCACCGCTGGACAACTGTTACCGACCCTGCCTGTTCCTCCGACCTCGTTTAGTGCTATTCCCCGCAATCTCTGTGTGTGCGTGCAGACTTGTGATCACTTTTGCGTATGTGGATATCAGACAGGAGTGTTTCGCCGTCACAAGCATTTCATTCCCTGCCGTATTTGTGCTCCTGCTGAGCCTGCACATTAAGACTTATTTGTGCCTTCAAACTAAAGCTTTCTGTCTGCAATTGGGTTCACTCCCGTTCAGCCCCACCCCTGACGTGATCATCACCACTGACACAGACAGCAACTTACTGTAAAAATGGAAATGGAATTGGAAATTGAAAATGGTTGAAAATCTAAATTTAAACTAATAAATGATAATGTATTTCCTAAATTTTTTATTGCTTATAAAAAATGAACCATCCCAAATATTACATTTAAATTATTATTTTATTATTTTTCTTAATATTATTAATTTATTCTAATATTCTATAGCTACTCTAACAACATCGGCAATTGGCTGCTTTGGATTACCCTTGTTATATTTATATAAATAAAAATTTTGTCTGTACTACCTTGGCCAGAACTCACTCTTTCAATTATATCTTTACTGGATTGACAAAATGCCTGAAGTTAAACCTGCATCATAAGTGAAATAAAAATGTTGAGTAGAAGTGAAGTCATGAGCAGTTTAGTTTAGTGCTCATGTTTATAATCTGGTCGTGTCAATAAAACAAGATTTTACACATTTTATAAGATATCACAATAAGTACTCATGAAAGTTATGAAAGAAAGAATTATTTTTCTATGAAGGAAATAGGCCATTCCATTTCTTGTAAATATCTTTAAGAAGAGTCTTGCAAAAAATTAATGGCGAAGTGGGGGAGGGGGACAAATACTGTAGTTATAATCAGTAATTTCATTGGGAACCAGGTAAAATCAGTAATTGGTCACTAGAAACCAGGCGATTTGTGATTTGTCACCGCGAACCAGTGGTAATTAATGACTGCATGCAAGCAAAACATAATCAGGCATTGCAGGTCTACGAAGGCATGTTTACAGAGTGGAAGAACTGAAGTGGCTTCTTGGAACTCTGACTGCACAGTAGACAATTCTTACCCGCAGTTAATGCCTGAGGATTAAATCTGCAATGGATGTGCAATGAGCAAATATGAGTGATAGGTCTCCACAAACTTTTAGCCGTATAGATCATTTAGAGAACAATTTAAATAAGAAAAAAATGATTAAACATGATACAATTCACTACTGTGAGAAAAAAGTCCCCACCATATTAAATAAAATGGTTAGCTCTGTACAATTAATACATGACAACATAACATTCTTTAGGAAAACAAGAGAGTTCTGCACACCCTATAGTGCTTGGGCCCTGATAAAAGCATAAAATATTTGAAACATACACAGAAGCACCACATGCTAAAAAAAAAAAAAGATTTGAAACGTACACAGAAGCACCACATGCTAATTTCCATAATACCGCCTGAAATATATTGGGAGAACTGGAGTGCTGTAATGATTATAGTATTCGTGCACATAGATTCCACTTTATCTCTTCACATTTTTCACATTTGATAAAAAGTCACAAATGTCCTAGAAATGTCCCATTTTAGATTTGCCCTTACCATTTATTAATGTTTCTTTGCTTATTATTCAGTTGAATGACAGAAAAGGTGCTGTCAAAAATAAAGTTCTGGATATTTTAATCTCTGTGATAATATGGATTTAACTGATTTGTGTATTGCCTCCCACAATGTCGTCTGTCTAGTTGACGATTTTACACGTTGCAGTTTTTTTTTTTTTAATCTATGAGATGCACATTGATGCTCTTTTAATTTTAAATGACATGGCAACCAAATGGTGTCTTTCTGGAGCTGAAAAAAGGAAGTGAAGAAAAGCAAGCTCAAACTAAAGGTATGTTCCGCTATACATAATAATTGACTTGCTGTAGTATTAGTAATTGCACTATTCATTTTTATTTTATTTTATTTGTTTCATGTATATGTAGTTTGTTTACTTTTTTTTTTAGCACACTTGTACATATATATTCACATTACAATACTTTGCAATACCTTACTTGCACACTTGTTTAAATCTGATTAAATGTTTTTACACCATGTTGAATATTTTATACTTAATGCACATTATACATTCAAATATTGCCATTTTTTGACAATCTCCTCTCCTACCTCGTAAAATTGCTATGAAAGTTATTAAAACCAGCCGGGCCAGGATTCATGATCTTGTCTAGAGCCTCACAACCCCACAGGCCGGCACTGGCAGGAACATATATATATGTAGGATGATGGCCAGAGCAGGGAAATGCCACCTGCTACTTCACATGGAAAGATAGGCGCTGGTGCTTAAATTGTCCTACATGAGCCCAATGTTAGTTCTTGGAAGTGTTTTTGTTGCACAGATCATCTTAAAAGTGGTGGTGTAGTGGTTAGCACTGTCGCCTTGCACCTCCAGGGTCTCGGTCCGATTCCCAGCCAGGCTCGATTCCCGTCTCTGTTTGCATGGAGTGCTTGGTGGGTTTCCTCCAGGTACTCTGGTTTCCTCCCACAGTCCAAAGAATTGGCGATCCCAAATTGCGCACAGTATTTGGCCATAGTGTGAATGAGTGTATGTAAGTGTGCCCTGCGATGGATTGGCACCCTGTCCAAGCTTCCTGGGACAGGCTCCAGGCTCCCCATGACTTTGGATAAAGCGGTATAGAAGGTGAGTGAGAGTGAGATCATAATGAAATTGTTAAAATTATTTACAATGACCTTGACCCCTGTCTGCTTTCTAATTACAGGCCGATATGAAACCTTCCGTTTATCTCCAAGATTTTGGAAAAGGTAGTATCACAGCAGCTATGTTCACATCTACACAGAAATAGCATAAATGAACTGTATCAGTCAGGATTTAGGCCTCATCACAGCACAGAGACAGCACTTGTTAAAGTAGTAAACGACTTCCTATGGGCCTCTGATCAGGGTTGCGTCACTATACTTGTGTTACTGGACCTCAGTGCAGCTTTTGACACCATTGATCATAGTATTCTCCTTCACAGATTAGAAAAGGTAGTTGGAATTAAGGGAACTGCCCTCTTGTGGCTCAGATCCTACTTGACTGATCGTTATCAGTTTGTAGATTTAGATGGTGACCATTCCTCATGTTCTCAAGTGGAGTTTGGTGTTCCACAGGGCTCAGTTTTAGGCCCACTGCTTTTTTCCCTTTACATGCTTCCTCTGGGCAACATAATTCGTAAACATGGTATTAGTTTTCATTGTTATGCTGATGACACACAATTATATGTCTCAGCAAAACCAGATGAGAAAAACCAGTTTGCTAAAATTGAGCAGTGTGTGCAGGACATACGAGATTGGATGTTAATTAATTTTCTTCTGCTTAATGCTGATAAGACAGAAGTTCTAGTCATAGGACCACAAGTAGCTAGAAGTAAGCTTTCTGATCAGACTGTAATTTTAGATGGCCTTTCTGTTCCATCAAGTGCAACAGTTAAAGACCTCGGTGTGATTATAGATTCCAGCCTTTCGTTTGAAGCTCATGTAGATAATATCACCAGGATAGCTTTCTTTCACCTTAGAAATATTGCCAAGATAAGAAACATATTGTCACTAAATGATGCAGAAAAACTAGTTCATGCTTTTATCACCTCTAGGTTGGACTATTGTAACGCCTTACTGTCTGGTTGTTCAACTAGGTGTATAAACAAGCTTCAGTTAGTACAGAATGCAGCAGCGAGAGTCCTCACTAGAACCAGAAGATACGAGCACATCACCCCTATCTTATCTACACTGCATTGGCTCCCTGTGAAATTTCGCATCGATTTAAAGCACTAAATGGTCTCGCGCCACAGTATTTGAGTGAACTGTTAGTGTCTTACGATCCGCCACGCCTACTTCGATCAAAGGATGCAGGCTGCCTGTCAGTACCACGTATTATTAAAACTACAGCAGGGGGCAGAGCTTTTTCTTACAAAGCCCCAAAGTTATGGAATAGTCTTCCTGTTAATGTTCGGGACTCAGACACAGTCTCAGTGTTTAAGTCTAGGCTAAAAACTTATTTATTTAGCCAAGCATTTTTGTAAATAGATTAACCTTAGGTAAAGGAGCAGATCTGGGGGACTCATGGACGTAGAGTATTCTGGTGAACTGGTATGTTTAGATGCTGTCCTCCCCACTCTCATTGTTCACTCAGGTTTGTTGACGGTGAGGTGATTGGTTGCTTTACATCTCAGGGAGCCCTCATGTTTGTGTTTCCTTCTGGCTCTCCCTTTTAGTTATGCTGTTATAGTTAGTCCTGCCGGAGTCCCTGCTTGCACTTTGCACTAATATACATTCACCTTATACATGTTGACTGTGACCATACCTAACTGCCATCTCTCCTTATTTTCTGTTCTCTCCTTTCCCTCTCTCTGTCTCTCTGTCGAGCTATACATGTTCGCTCCTGAGTTGCCAGTGATCCAGACCCCTCTGCCCTCTGAAGCCGTCTAACCCGTCCTGGAGTCCTGCTTCTGGTTGGAGATCCCGTCACATGGATGCCCCGTGTGGTCTGCCTGGATGCGCTTGGTGGCTGGGGATGGTTTCCATGAAGACTGTCCTATCATCGATTGATGCTCTGGGGACCTGTGACTTCAGTTGTTCGATAGCTCAGGACTGGAATCTCCTACAGTCTACCTGAGCCTCCGGAAACAAACTGGACTCCTTTTAATTTAAATTTTAACACATCTCCTGTTACACTGAACTTCCAGTACACATTATTATGCTGATCATTCTCTGCTATCCGTTATCACCCAGATGAGGATGGGTTCCCTGTTGAGTCTGGTTCCTCTCAAGGTTTCTTCCTATTACCATCTCAGGGAGTTTTTCCTTGCCACCGTCGCCCTCGGCTTGCTCATCAGGGACAATCTTATCATTTTGATTCATACACATTGCATAAAAACTTACTTCTTTTTATTGTGTAAAGCTGCTTTGCGACAATGTCAATTGTTAAAAGCGCTATATAAATAAAATTGAATTGAATTGAATTGAATTTAGATTTACATGGAATTTTACTGTGGTTACTTTTTAAATTTTGGTTTAGTTTGGTTTTTGTTTGGGTTGATTTGGGACAGATAATGGACTTAGGGGCTGCATATGCTGCAGCTACCACTAGGTGAGGCTGCAGTCTTTCTTTCCCCTACTCTGTGCAACAAACCGAGATTTACATTCGGATGACAGGCCTATCTATTATGTAAAAACATAATAATTTTGCCCAGAGTCTTAGGCCTTCCTAAGTATGATTTCCTTATAGAGGGAATGACTAGGCTTTGGTTAGTTTATTGCCTGTGATCCAGATATGCGTCAGATACTAACTCTCAACATGTCCATGACACAGAACATGTCTAATGTGAATGGATTTCCTAGGCTTCTATGCTTATAAAGAACCAGGTTTCCTTTCGGTGCCCATGTGTGCCACTGCAATAGTCCTGAAAATTGTCCTTTAAAAAACCCACAATAGTGTATACATTAGTAAATACATAAGATACTGCATGGGCCATCCCAGTGTCATCAAGCCAAACCTGAGCAGTCTCATATTCTTAGACATAGTCTCAAGTCTAACTAAGTTTTAATCATGCCTCCAGCACACAATTTGCAAAAAATAGCAAGTACATGAAAATGGAGATAACACTAGATTGTCAGCTTGATGGACTGCAGAAGAATCAACATAGACAAAAACAGACAACACAGTACACTATTTCAAGTTATTGTAATTTTTTATAGTCCACACAGATTCCCGGAATCTGACCAATTTTGGATGTAAGAAATTAAATAAAACAAAACTGTTATTGCATAAGTAAAATATAGAGTATAATAGACATAACAGTTTAGACTGAGAAGACGCATTAGAATCCATGACCAGTTGTTTAATAGATAGTGGTACAGAATATACTGTACAGTACAGTGTGTGTGTGTGTGTGTGTGTGTGTGTGTGTGTGTGTGTGTGTGTGTGCGTGTGTGTGGTGACCTCTGTTGGAAGGAAGAGGTATTAATCTGGTCAAAGGTAACAAAATATGCATATTTCCACATTCTGTAGGACACAGACAGTTCTTTCACTTTCACATCAGTAGACAGATTTGGGTTCTTTCCATTGTGTTAGCTCTAGCACTCAAGGTTTTCACATAGTCAGCTTTAGTGACTTCATCAATGCTCTCTACATGAAAGCTTTCCATCACTTCAGTTTGGGACAGCTAAACTGAAGGTGTGTGTGTGTGTGTGTGTGTGTGTGTGTGTGTGTGTGTGTGTGTGTGTGTGTGTGTGTGTGTGTGTGTGCGTGCATGTGTGAGTGTAAACATTTGTAATATGGGTGTATGTATGTGTGCATGTGTGTGATGTGAACTGAACATGTCACTGAATATAATGTCACTCAATATAATGCCACACAGAAAGGTATTAATCATTTTTCAGGTTAAGTTTAAGACATTATAACGGCTGACCCGTTTGAGATATCGAAAATCCTGCCGCAATTTTGCGCAATGTCTTTGCGCAATGTCTTTAGAGCTCTTCGGCATGGTTTGGTGACAATTGTATAAATTTCCTAGGAGGAGTATATCAAAATCCATCGGGTGCATTTTTGCAAACGACCCAAAATAACTGGCCTCCTGTTGAGTGGAGCCCAGGACATGCAGTGCGAAAGTTGTCCGGGTTTCATATGCCTACGTGAAAGTGTGTATGAGCTATAGAGAAAAATATCATTTGGAGGCCCCTGAGGGCCCTGGGCCACGCAACTCTCAGGCATCCCAATGGCAGCAGATTCCAACCTGTCTGCCACGTTTCATGAGTTTTTGAGCAAGTTAAGACCCCCAAAAAGTCCAAAAGGGTGGGGGAAACAAGAGGGTCCTGTGCACCTATAGTGCTTGGGTCCTAAAGCTTGGGTCCTGTTTTATCTTATTTTTTAATGAAAAATAATAGATATAGAGAACGATGTACTCTTCCTATTACTTTATATTACTGTCACTAATACTGATTGCCCAAACAACCATAATTTTCTTTAAAATGTATTTCTTCTTCTTTTTTCTAGAACTTTATAAAAGTTAGTACTAAACACAGTTAGAATCACTCTATGCATGCCCTTACTCATCTGCATCAACCTGACAGTATGAACATTGCACACAAAACCATTGCCACTAGAGGGTTGTCTTGCAATCAAATAAATCTTACCAGCATGTATTGGGACAAATTACAACTTGTTGATAAATAACAACATTAAAAAAAGTCTACTTTATAATCAACCAGAATTGCCGGTGCGAAGGCGCTCTCTCATGGACATATGAACGTAAAACGTTTAAGCCTTGACATGTCCAAAACGTATAGTGTTCATTTCTTCGGATAAACAAATGGTAGACTGTAGACTGTGAACACTAGCTGCTCCACCACACTATAGCCCGCTGATGCAGTACCACATATGAACACGAGGTGAGGCAAATTTTCATTCCATTTCAATGGCGATTTGTCCAAAGAGTGTCCAAAGTTGCACGACCTGAATCACTTACCCAGATTAACGTCGATTAAGTGATTAACGTCGAAAATGTCTGTTTATGTGACCTGATGTACGGTTCTTCTGATCCTCTTTAGGGACACATCCACTGTTTAATCAATTGTTATTAGTTTTTGTCTGCCTCTATTTTGTCTCTGAGTCATATAGGACAGATGTCCAACAATAACTGCCACAGTCACACACACGCACACACACACACTTATCATCTATACTGCTTCATCCTGTATATACTCAAGCGCGGGGGCCTGGAGCCTATCCCAGGAGACTACAGGCAGTCTACACCCTTCACAGGGTGCCAAACCATCACAGGCCATTCACACACACACACATACACACACGCGCGCGCACCCACACACACACACACACACACACACACACACACACACACTCTAACACTCATTCACACACTACAGGCAATTTGGGAATGCCAATTAGCTTAATATGCATATCTTTGGAGTGTATAAGGAGACCAGAGAACTTGGAGAAAACTCACCAAGCAACAGGAGAACATGTAGCCTCCACGCACACAACAGACTCATGGCTGGAATGGAACCTGGACTAGGAGGTGGAGGAGAAAGTGTTAATCACTAAGCCACCATGCCACACACACACAGACCTAATTAATATATAACATATCTAGCTGAGACACTGTGGAATGATTACTATGTTTATGCTATTAGGATGCACACCAACATGCAATGTGACTTACAGTACAAACCAAAAGTTTGGACACACCTTCTCATTCAAAGAATTTGTATTATGGCAAGAAAAAAAGCAGCTAAGTGAAGAAAAAAACGAGTGGCCATCATTACTTTAAGAAATGAAGGTCAGTCAGTCAGAAAAATTGGGAAAAGTGTCCCCAAGTGCAGTCACAAAAACCATCAAGCGCTACAAAGAACAACTGTTAAGAGGAGACTGTGTGAATCAGGCCTTCATAGTTGAATATCTGCTAGGAAACCACTTCTAAGGACAGGCAACAAGCAGAAGAGACTTGTTTGGGCTAAAGAACACAATAAAGAACACAATAAAGAAAACTCTTTGAATGAGAAGGTGTGTCCAAACTTTTGGTCTGTACTGTATATATAATTTACTTTGACCCTCGACAAATTTGATAGGCTTTTGATAATTTACACTGTAAAGTTTGTACTAGAAATAGTTCTCTGCTTTCATCATTGTACAGAAAATAGTCTAAGAGTGAGTTTCAGTTATAATTCAAAGAACCTTGCTTGGAGTGACCATCTGAGTACTAAAAAATGGCTTAAGATCATTCATTACCCTTCTACCTTTTTAACTCAGCTCTTCCAAGAGTACTAGTATTACAAAATTTTGCTTCTATTATTAAGACCAGAGACAATTTTTGGGTCACTGACTTTTATACTACTATTCATAGTTTTTATAGCACCCCATGACTGTCCCTGTTCACTTATTATGTTACTTATGATGTAGTTGCTCCTGCAAACAAATGTACACTTTTTCCCACGGGTGATTCTTGCTGCATTTGTAGCACTGTGAGGTCTTTTAATGCCTCTGTGCTGTAATTGTATTTAGCATCAGTTGTATATGACTTGCATAATGATGGCATAGTGGTTAGCAGTGTGTCCTCACACCTCCAGAGACGAGGGTTGGTGTCCCACTTGTGCACATGAAGTTTGCATGTTGCTTGGTGGGTTTCTTCCCAGTACTCTCCTTTCTTCTCACAGTACAAAGACATGCAAAGTAGGGTAATTGACATTTCCAAATTGCCCATAGTGTGTGTGTGTGTGTGTGTGTGTGTGTGTGTGTGTGTGCGTGTGTGTGTTTGTCTTGGTATGGATTAAAACCCCGCCCAGGGTGTACCCTGCCTCATGGCCCAAGTGCCCTGGCTCCAGGCCTCCCTCAACCCTGTATAGAACAGTAAGAGTGAGAAAATGTTTGTGACTTAAAAACCCTGCCAAATGAATAAACACAAATGAAAAAAAAAAACAGGCCAAAAAAAATAGATACATCAGCTTTCACTAATAACCAAGTCAGCGTTTATCTTGGCTAGAATTTATATTAATAAAAAGGCACAATATTATTCCTAAAATATGGGATATGACCATTCAAAGATCACATTTGACGACTCTTCTGTAACAATTATATAAATCTGAGTGTAATAAAGTGAATAAAAACACTTGTGTGCACATACCCATATGGCCAACAGCTGATTATTCTTTCTGTAGCCGAAGTTTGAGTCCCACATCAAATGACTACACAAATGAAATATTGAGCAGTCATTGAGTTATTAATGATTGGAGAATGTGTGTAGCTGGGGGATCAATTCTGGGTCTTTGCATCAGAGCTGGTCCCCAGGACGCATTTTTTCATCAAACAAGAGCTCTGGTCACATCAAAGACTTGCATTTGACACATCAGACACTCGGGCAAACACTCAACTGCCAACACATTCACTGTTGATGGTCCTTCTCACACTTTGTGTGTCAGTGAGTGACACAACACTAATCAATCCTGAGTACTTGTGAATGTTTTGCTGAATTTTACTTTATGGAATTCCAATTATATTTAACATTTGAAAAACTAATGAATTTATGGGACAGAGACAATGAATTTGTCATGTGGGTGCTGTAAGAAAGTTGTTTTCTTCTTGTGTTAATGTATGGTCTAATTGCATTGAAGGCACATGCACAAATCTAGGGAGCTCAATAAAATGTCAGAATTGAAAAAACTTGGGTTGATTTATTTGTTTTGTAAGATCTAATGGATTTCCATTTTTAAAGACCCAGAGTAACCCACTCATTTTACATTTTAAAAATTTGAGTCTGTTGAGATGACAGATTCCTGCTTATGATAAATTGAATCAACTCATTTTTTATTTACCTTTTTAGTGAAATAAGAAGTTCAAGTTAAGGAAACAGAACATTGTATTTTTTAACAACATTAATAGTGTTTTAAGATCCTTGCATTAAATGTAATTCTGTACATGTAATTTACATCCCCCAAGAAGTAAATGATAATCGTCTCATTCTCAGTGGGCATAAAATATTTATTTATCTAAAATAAATACCCCGCTGTGTGTGTGTGTGTGTGTGTGTGTGTGTGTGTGTGTGTGTGTGTGTGTGTGTGTGTGTGTGTGTGTGTGTGGGCGCTCTGCAGTGGATTGGCACCCTGTCCAGGATGTACCCCATCCCAGTCTCCTATAAGCAGTATAAAGGATGAATGAATGAATATCAACTATTAGCTTGTATTTTATATCCACAAAAATATATACTTGGTAATAGTAATATTTGCATATTTTATAAATAGTATAATATAGTGTACAAAAAGCATTGGTATATCAATATCCCTTTAGAAATTATTAATCTTAAAACATTCAAATTCTATTTGTCACATACACAGTCATACACAATACGATATAAAGTGAAATGCTTGTATGACCACCCATGTAAGAGAAAGAAAGAAAGAAATATGAAATAAGAATATAATAATATAAATGTATACAAATATAGTAAATATAGAAACCTTTTAGCTGTAAAATATACACTGTGTACTTAATAAAATAGAACTGTAATGGAAAACAATGTCCAGTCATGAGCAGAACGTCCTGCAGTATAGAAGGGTCATACATTATTATTATTTTGGTGTCCTGTTACTATCCTGTCCTTATTCTTTTCTTTTTCTTAGATCTAAGCACCTTCCTTCTGTCTTCCTTCCTCCACAGAAATCTTCTGTCCTCTTTCTTGTCATTTTCCACCACCCCTCTCTCTTTTGTCTCTGTCATTCATGTTTCCCTCCAGAATTCTTGCCTGGGGCAGAGTATTTCTTTCCCCGCCAGCCCATCTGGCCCTGGGGCCTCTTGGACAGCTGTTCATCTTGCGTCCATTCTCTCTTTGCCTTTCTCTGACCCCTAGACACTGGTCATCAATGGACGCCCTGCTATTTGTAGAGTGTTGGTATGCAATCATACTACTATTTTGAATGGAATTATGTTTTTCATTTTATTTTTTTAAACAACTGTAGTGTTCTTGGAATTAGCAGTTTTGGAATTTATACCAAATTGAATTGTGATGTTTTGGGCACTTAAAACATCAATATTGCTTGCATTCAGAAAAATTTACTGATGAATAAAACAGGTCCGTAGAGCAAAATATATAACAAAAAAGCTTCTATAAATTTTTGTTATTTGTCTATGTAAACAATGCTGCACTTAGAGCATTTACTACACTTGCCTAGAGCTAGTTTTATCATATTTTCAAATTACAGTTGTTGGTTGAATTCCAGCCACCTGGTCTCTGTTTTCTTAATTTAAACCAGTGAGATAAGCTGATGATAACATGGATTTATGACAGTTTGATAACTTGATAATAGGTTATGGCAGAACAAAGGTCTACATAAATACATATATATTTTAGAACAAATGCATTAGTGATCACTACTGCTAGTCTTCTTTCCGCAGTAAGATTCTAACCTTTTGGGTTTGCCTAACTTCGTGTGTTTGTTGAACCAACTAAAGTGACTTAAAACCATCAATCAGTTTATTTCCACAGAGGTGAAAGGGGGAGGTCAACAGACAGTAAAGAAAGTGAAAAAGAAACTGATTTAGTTGCCTATGATAATGAAAGCCTATTAAAGCCATCCTAATCATGTTTCTGAAATATATTTCATGAAACTGACATATATATTTAGGCAATTTAATCTTTGACTGAGTCTTTATGACATTAGCCATTTATGAGAAATGCACATCTGTTTTGCCAAATCATGTTTGAATTTATCTTACTTTCATACCCAGGATTATCCTGTACCTTTAGCCTTGGCTCCATGCATGTGTTAATGATCTGCCCAAGGCTCCCTGTGGTCAGAGGGTAATTGCTCAGGTTAATTGTTAGGAATTTTTAGACCTAAATTTGTCTTACATACTCACTAATATACTTTTTTTTTAAATCCACAAATGCACACACACTCAAGAAAAGTCACATAAAATGCTGCCCGTACAGTTATGTCTGAAGCAGAAAAAGAAATAAAAAAAGACTGGAAATATCTGGAAACATATACCGCATATTTATAAACATTAAACAATATATGTCTCACCTATATCCTTTAACATATTAATTTAAAAATGTGAATGAATTATCATGAAATACATTATTGTAGCTTTAAGTACCCATTGAAACGTATCTTGACCTTAACTGAAATAAACATTCTGCTGTGGCTGATATAATCTTGTCTGACTGTGCATTTGTGATAGGGTGGGGGAGACGTGACCTCAGCTTAGTGCTGTTGACTCGAGCAACACTACCATTTCACCACTGCTCAATTCGTACGGGGGTTTGTTCCCTTGAGTCACCACTTTACATCTCAGCTAGGAAGATCATTATTCCTTACAGACACTCTTAATGGGTCAATGCACATACATAATGCATTCATAAGCTATTATGCTAAGACCACCTCAATGTACACAGAATTAAATGTTAGGCCAGTTTACATAAAATGCAGTACATGACCTTCTTTTTTGTAGAGAGGCATTTTTTTTATTTATTTAGATATTAATAGTTTGAAAAAGAAAATCTAGGTATGGGTGTCTCTGTTAGGATCCTAGTTTTACAGTAGGGCACATTAGATGTTGACTCTGGATATTTTATTTATTTACTTAGAGCCTAAAACAACATATTCCAGTTTTGATTGGCAAAAATGACTTTATGTCCAGGAACATTTAGATGATTAACCTAAAGTAATGATTAAACATAAGATTCATTATTTGGCCCTAAAACTGAGTGAAAATGCTTTTAAATGGTGATGGCTTCTACAAAGCAATATATAAAAATAAAAAAAAAACAATTAAAATGTTACTAATTTGGTTTTGCATTTTGAACATATTGTTGTTGCTTTGTCTTACATGAATATGTCTCTTGTCCTTGTTATTTGTGGTTGCTTCTTTATTATATACAGTATGTTAAGCCTGCATGCTAGTCCTGTTGACAACAATATGTGAACGTGTCCCTACCCAAGCCTTGTTTAGCTTACACACCCTGACCAACCCTGCCATCCTAGTGTAAACCCTCATGACACGTTTTTACATGTAAGCAAACGGCAATCTATAGAAGTGTCTGAGCTTGCCTTTGGAGCTTTTTTAAAGAGGGCCAGTTTGACTAGTTTTTAGCCCTAGTGTAATTTGAATTTCTTCCTTCTATTGTAAAGTGTATAAACTGACACACTTAAACTATGTTTAAGGGATCAATAAACTTGCTCTCTACACTTCTTTTTAGAAGCAGAGATACATATACTAGTACATTTACTATACAAGAAAATAAAAATAAAAACCTATTTTTCTTTATTCCAATTTCACTAGCTTTTTGTCTTCAGTAAGAACAGTTATAGCAAAGCTGGTATGATAGAAATTTTCACTCGTTTTGAATCAATGAAAGTAGAAAGGATAAAACAAGTGAAATGCCACCAAAGCTCAGATGGATCTAACATGTAATATCTAACACTACGAACCCACTAAACCCCACACTAGCGTGTGATGAGCTATATTGGTGAGAGACACAAAGGCAGGAAATGTGCTTTTGTATGAAAATTAGCATCCAACAGTTTTAGGACCAAAACTTTAAATGACATCTTATCTGCAGTGTTTTTAAAATGGAAACATATGTTTGGGTCTGTTACAGGATACAGGTTATACATCCTTTTCTGAAACAGCACTCATTAGTTAGGTAGTCCTATACAATCTATACATATTATAAGTATAATGGGCAGACACACACTCACTCCTCTCTTGATTTGACAATACCTGAAGCACTTTGCATTATCAAGTATGTAGTTTTTTTTCCGAGATATATTTTTGTGCACTGATCATTTCTACAATTAATCTGAAACATATGATCATTAACAGCAACAAAGTGTGCTGTTTTAGCTATGCGTCCTTCTCCCCCAGCGTTCTCACTGCTTCTTTTGACTGGATTTGGAGGGATCTTGTTATAAAGGGGACAGCTGCTTTTGGAGACCGACTGGTTGCTATGACATGCAGAGTTGGGTCTGCTTGTAAATAGTGAAAGAAAGGTTTTAAAGCAACCACTAACTGTTAAATATTTTTGTTCTCATTGTGCCACTGTAAAGGGGAAATATTCTGGAGGGAGCAAGTTGCCTACTAACAATGTTCCTGTGGACAGTGCTGCCATTTATTTCAGGAAATATAGTAACAAATGTATTTTTTGTGTCTTAAATCTCACTGGCCACAATGTTTTGTTTGACAAAACAGCGCAATGTCCACAACCACACCTACATATAGCAGACCTAAACTACCAATAACAGTTATAAAGCCTATTAAATAGTTTACATCTACATCGTCTTACATTTTTATCTTATTACATCTGAGCAATTGAGGGTTAAGGGCCTTGCTCAAGGGCCCAACAGTGGCAACTTGGTGGTTGTGAGGTTTGAACCCAGGATCTTCTGAACCATAGTCCAGTGCCTTAACCACTGATCTCATTATATCTCATTATACATCTGAGCAGTTTACAACCCATGTTCTGTTGTCCTGTGTATTTATGGTCCCACGTCTTTCTTATTGTTGTCTCTGTGCACTGTATGTAGTCTAGTGTACTGTTATTGTGTTGCCCCATCGTATTGGAGAAATATATTGTTTCAATGTATACAAGCAGTGCAGAGGAATGACAATAAAAGCCCACAAGACTTGATCTATGCAGTTTTTACAAGTTTGGTAAAATATAGATATAACGCGACACTGCGTTTTTATTATTTTAATGACGACTATACAAATTATCGTGAATGTATACATTTTATAGAATAGTACCATTTGGTATCATTTCAACTGCAAATTTTTAAACCTTTATCTTTGAGATTGTGGTACAGTCCAAGCGTTGTTTCTGCCTGACTATTGGCTGAGCTCTTGTTGAGGGCGTGTCCGAGATGGGCTTGAATCGTTCCGCGGGAAAAATCTATTCCTTTCTACGCGGATATTTTTACTTCCTGTAGCACGTAAACGCCAATGAAAGAATATCATTGGATAGTCTTTCACGTGCACTACTCGCTGATTGGTCACAAGGTGTGCCTTTCATGCCTACTTTTTTAAAAGAACACTGCGGAGGAAAAAAAGCAAACTCGTCTGATTGGACAGATCAGATGTATCGAGCTCGCTGATTGGTCATACCGATTGCCGCTCGTGGGCTGCATATTTTGAACATAAATAAGGGCTAAACTCAGCACTTCTTTTCTCAGAGCAGAATTAGGAAAGGGTCAGAGAGAGTGCTCTCAATGTGGCAGCTCTCTGACAAGAAGAAACAAAGAAAATGACCTCTTAAAATATCGTTCGTTCAATCCGGACTGTTTATTTTGGGCTTTGCCGTCATGTGCGGTTTTGCAGCGATTTTCTTATTCACCCTAAACAATTATTTATGAAACTAGTTGCTAACAAGCGAGCTACCGAGCTAACCCCGGGCTTCTTTGTTGACAATTTGACGACACCGCCTGCAGTCTGACTAAAATTTTGATTTGAATTGCTCTCTGGCACCGCGAGAGTGCACGAATGGAGCTCGGTAAATTTACAAGCGACTTCAGTCCGATGAGCCTGGAGCTGGGCGAGGGCCCTGACTCAGTCCCCAGAGTTTCCAGGCCAACTCTGCCCGAAATAGGTATGAAGGGCTCCCCCTGCATCAAAAACCTCTTCTCCCCTGGAACTACCGCTGTGCTGTCTCCTGTGACCAACCTGACACTCAATATGGACAATCTCGCTGTGCTTGAAGGGTGAGCATTACTGATTTATAACGGCTCTCATTTTTTATTTAAGTGTTTTTCCCAGCT
The DNA here is from genome assembly GCA_013621035.1 of Clarias magur. NCBI lineage: Eukaryota > Metazoa > Chordata > Actinopteri > Siluriformes > Clariidae > Clarias > Clarias magur. Next base: position 82,939 of record QNUK01000989.1, read on the forward strand.
AGCAGGTCGCGTTAACTAGCTAGCACGCTAGCCTTTCTCATTTCCTATCCAAGTGGCTGTTCTGTTTTGACTGAACAAAGCGAATGTTGTGTGCTAGCGATTCAATATCTTAACATGTTATGTTTAGGCAATGCGAGACCCCGAAAAGGAAAAAAATGGATAAAAGTGTGCCCTTGCTAAAGATTCCATCCTTTGCCTCCGACACGTCCTCAGATGCAGGTAAAATACGCCGCCCTCACTCTCATATTAATTGGTTTAATGCATGTGTCGAGTCTGTTTTCGCCACGAATGTGAACGTGCAGTAGTGACTGAGTGCATTAAGTTTTTTTTTTTTTGTATGGTCATGTCACGGTAATTATGGCAAATACATAGGCTAATTTGCTTGTTCCATCTCGCTTGTTTCAGGATTGGGCATGGACTCTCCCAGCCCTGTGGACTCGGAAGATGCGGAGGAGAAGTGAGTTGTTGTACTGACTGGCGAATTTCTATAAGATGTCTACCATGTTCAGTTCATGGTCAAGCAAATGCATAGTTAAAATTTACATCACAAGCTTGCAAAAAGTGTTATGGTTAATCCAGCTGAACTCAACTGTGGTGCAAATTTGCACTGTAATTACACTGTTCTCTTTCTTCTAGAAAGTTCACTTTTTTATAATTTGTTTGCAGACACATTATTTGGAGTAAGCCACATTTTACTATTGTGCCATGTCTTCTCCAAACAAGCCTTATTCTATGTGCTAGTCCATAATTTTCCCAAAACTGGCATATTTGCATAAAGACTGGGAACAAAGACAACTGTTTCTATCTTTGTGAATATTAATTGACAGCTTGGTTGTTTTTGTAATTCATAATTAAAAATATGGTGTGAGATTCAGGGTTTATGCTTGTTGAACTATAAAACACTTGTATTGTCTTATTGTTAGATTTGATTATTGTAACTCTAATTCCTGCTGTTTGTGATCAATGCACATCAATACATCCATCTTTTAGAGACAGATTTATGTTGTGGCAACTGCATTTGACAACTTCTTAGCCTTGCTATTTCATTGAAATGGGATCACTACACCCCATGTTTTTACAAATGTGCTGTAATGAAAGATTATATGAAGTGATTATTTCCTTTATTAGTTTATGATGTGCCAGCTGAAAATAGCTACAGATTGTCCAGATGTGTCCTCTACTATGGTAGTTGCAGCAGTCTGTATTTCTGTAGACATGCAGATGGGCATCTCTTGTTCTAGTCTGAGGTGTGCATTTTTGACCAGTTGCTATTTGTGAAGATCCTATTCATCCACAGACCCTTTTGACTAGCAGCTGTTTGCTACTCGTACTGTGGTGGTGGGTCCTTTTCTGCACAAATCTCAAGGGGGTTGGGTGTATGGACTGGCACACTTCGCAATCTTTTTGAATAGTGGTATGGATAACGTGTGCTTGTCTGGGCTGGTGTAATGAAAGGAGGCCCCCTACCAACCTGGCTGTACTCGGCTTTCCAATTTTCCCTTTTCCTCTGCTCACAAAGACACACGCACGCACACACAAACCCTCTTCCTCCTCCCCCTACAAAGCTCCATTCATCCTGTGGTGGGGGGACTTGCATTAGGGGTTAGCGCCATGTGGGCATATGGTTGATTAGAGGACCCAGTTCTCCCTCTCCTTATAGGAACTCTTTAGCATACAGGTGGGATCACAATGTATTTAACCCCCAGTGTGTGGTGAGGGGCCCAGTCTTGCGTTGTGGAGTTCTTTTGTGTCCTAATTTTGTGTTCTGTTACTTGACAGACTTTGGTCAGGCTTGCTTCCAACTGTCTCTTTGCTCTCTTTCAGGTTTGAACAAGTCATACAGAATGCTACCAGAGTGATATACGAGTAAGTAAAATGTTTCTTTATTTTTTGAGCTGAGAGTAATTTAAACCTTTTACCTTTTTTTTTTTTTTTTTTTTTTTTTTGTAATTAACTTCAATAATAATGGTTTGGTCTTCACAGAAAAATGCCCATTCGCAGGATAAACTCCTTACCGGTAAGTTTGTAATGGTGTAGTGCTGTTAAGACAAGAGTCGGATGTTTGATAAACCTTGCTTTATGCATTATGTGAACATTTATGATTATTCATTAACATTTCTTGTCTATAGCTGCAGTTGCTGGGTTACAGTCCTAATCTGAAGATTAAAGATTCCGACATTCCTCGTTATGGAGTCTTTAGTCAGAGCTGCACACTCAACTTGGAAAACAAGGAGAACCTGCATGATGTAAGTCATTGGTGTCTCACATTTGTGAACCTCTCAAACCTCTCAAGTCTGTTTAGCTTTACCTGTTTTTTGTTCTAATGTAGACAAGTTTTGAGTTTAAGAAGCCCACTAAGCCCGTTTCTCGCTGTCGACTGCGTTCCACTGGGGAGGCAAAGGAAGCTTTTGCTACTCGGCCCAACTCTGCTCCTGCTCTTATGGTATGATTTACTTTTGAATTTCAGACCTCCAGTGTTTGTTCAAAATGGTATAGACCATAGTCACTTAATTTCCTTTCTCATCCCCACAGTTTTCTCCTACCTCTTCTAATCAGCTAGCCTCACCTGAAAGTGACAGTCCCTTTACACTGCGACGCACATCTTTCTCCAGCCTCCCTACTGATGACGATGATGGCTTTTTGGATGTACTTGATGATGTAGAGGTGAATATATGATAAATTAATTGATATACATAAAATTAAAATATAAACTGTTAATGTGTGTACATTTTGTGTTCCCTGATAGACGGACTCTGAAGTACCTACAGGAATGGCCAGTTTGCTTACAGCTCCTCTGGTTGCTGACCAAAATATGGCTGTGGAAGTCTCGGTATGTTTCAGTCTCTAATTTCTATAGATTGAATAAACCGATACCACACTGATTATGCCCATAGCTGACTTGTTGTGTTTGTGGTTGTTTTGTGGTTCACAGCCGGTGCGATGTCGACCACGAGGGCTGTTTCGCTCACCCTCCATGCCAACAGGAGGTCGTCCTCCACTTAAAAGGCCAGATAGGCCCAGAGATGAGAACACTCCTGTACGTGTGAAGAGGAGGAGGAGTGTGGCTGGGTCACATGTCACAACCATGGAGCAGGAGGATGCTATTCCTCAACAGGTCAGACATGCCAATTTTGTGACCATGCCAAATAAGCATATCTACGAACATGGTTTTTACTCTAAATTCCCTCTGTTACAGGTTCAGCGTTCAAAATCATTTAATCATGCAGAGATAGAGAGAATATTGGACTCTGACCCGAGTAATGTGATTGGAGATTTTACCAAGGTGACTTTTTCTACATCTACTGTTTAGCTTAAATTTTCATGTTCATGGGCAGATTTAATAATTTAGGTTTTCCCCCTGCCTTTTTCCCCATAGCCTCCTGCGTTGCCCACAGTAGATGGAAAACACCAAGACTTAAAATACATCACTCCAGAAATTGTAAGTAGATGTGTACTAGTTCTAATTAGAACTTTTGTATACATTAAGGGTGTGTTCAAGTTTCTTTACATTTCTTTCTATGTGGCATCAGATGTGTGCAGCAATGAATGGGAAGTTTAGTCATGTGGTGGAGAAGCTGTTTATAATTGACTGTCGCTATCCATACGAGTTTGAAGGAGGGCATATCAAGGTGAGTACGGTGCAATTCTTTGGGTTAATTAATACAGTGCCTCAAGTGTGATTGTCTTCAAGCTGTTATTGAGGGAAGCATAACCTTTTAAGCCTGATTTGCCTGTCGCAGATTAATTTTGGGGCTCTGTAAAACACTGTTGAGAAACTGCCAATGAGCGACAGGGATTTAATCTCATCGGATTCTGTGTGAGGCATATTTCACAATCCATGTGTTGTGTATTTGTGTGGGAGAACAAGAGCAAATTGTTAAAACAATGACGGTGCTTGTAAAAAATGTTCACTAAAACTGCGCATCTCTCCAAGAAATCTTTCCTTGACATTTTTCGCATCAATCTTTTAATTCTGTTTACATACTAAATACAACAGATGAATAGTTGTTTAGGATTTGGGGTTCGAGAAGGAACAATGATTGATGAAAGAACTTGTCTGAACCTTATTTGTAATTTTCACAGGAATCCTATATTGTGAACAGTACACAGTCTTAAAATTTTGAATTATTGGCATTTTTGCCATCATTTCAGTTTGTTGTCCTTTGTTTTGACAGGGTGCTCTGAACTTACATCAAGAAGACCAGGTTGAGGACTGCTTTTTTAAACAGCCTGTCTTTTCAAAATGTCCTGAAAAGCGCGTGCTGCTGGTATTCCATTGTGAATTTTCGTCTGAACGCGGCCCACGAATGTGCCGCTTTGTTCGTGAGCGAGACCGTGTTCTCAATGTCTATCCCAATCTACATTACCCTGAACTCTACATTCTAAAGGGGGGCTACAAGGATTTCTTTCCCCTTCATCAGGTGTGCAGGGTGTTTTTTTTTTTTTTTTTCTTGGATTAATTTTTTTAAAGTGATTGATTTTTAGTATTCTTTGGCAGGTGTTATAATTTAGAACTCTACTGATTGCGTGTGTTTTTACAGATGGAATGTGATCCCCAGGCTTACAGGCCAATGCATCATGAGGACTTTAAAGATGATCTGAGGAAGTTTCGCCTAAAGAGCCGGACATGGGCTGGAGAACGCAGTAAACGTGACATGTATACCCGTCTTAAAAAGCTCTGAGGCACATGCGCTCCCTTTTTTTTTTTTTTTATTTTATTTTATTTTTTTTATATATATATATTGCCTAAACTCGCTCACAGTGTTCACATGATCAGCATGTGGCAATGACGTAATAATTATATTCAATATTGCTCAGGTCATCTGCCCATGGTCAAAAAGCACGCTTACTACCTTAGTTCAGACACACACACACACACACACACACACACACACACACACACACACACACACACACACACGTGTTCCTTGTCACATTTCCAGTGGAATACTGTTGGTGGGTTTTTCACTCCTCGTTTCTCCCTCAGTCCAGCTGAAGACCTCAAAGCACTTACATTTTAGTGTTTATGGTGGACAGTGCTCCTTTGTTTTCTGATGCAAATGCAAACTTTTTTCCCAGCAAATCTGGGTCTGAGCCATTTATACAGTTGGTTATTACAGTTATGAGAACCAGACAGTGTTGTAATGTCCTTACTCAATTATGTACATTCCTGTAATAAGTCACCATCAGTGGTTATTTTAAAGAGGGTTTCTAACTTTTGATAGATTTTAACAGATGAGTATGAATGACTAGTGCTGTTCAATTGTGTGTGAAAGGCCTGAATTTTTTTTGTGATGAATGTAGTGTGTGGGTTTCTTGGCCATTTTGCACTGCCAATTTTATATTTTTTTTATTCTCCTATTTGCAAGGATTATATTTCTGATGTGGATCCCTGTATTTTGAGATTTAATGTGAAGGCAGAAATTTTAGGAGGTGGGAGCAATGGTCATGGAACCTGTCTGTGATTGCACTCACTCAGGGGGACAGGCTTGGCTGATTGCTGCAGGTCAGCGTGAGGTGACCGTAATGTTCACCAAAATGCCCAGCAATAGACCTGCATGTGACTCCTCCCCCCCCCCCAATTAAATATTATCCCCTTTTTCCCCTAAATGCTAATGTTCTTTGTAAGATGGTGTATTGAGTCTGTGTGCTTTTGGCCATGCATGGCCCTGTGTGTCTGTGAGGTGAGATCTGTGTTAACTGCAATACCAGTATGATCTTGGGGGAATAAACTACTTTAACCTATTTTGTGCAAATGTGAATTCTTTGTCTGTGTGGGATTATGTGCCATTCTAGGTTTTGTTGCTGTCTTACTTTTACTTTTCAAATCCTGCCTGGCTGGTTTTTGGCTTTTTAGGCATGCGTCCAAGAAGGAGTAGCCAGCTGTTTACCCAACACACACTGCAGTCTCATCTGGGCCTGTATAAAGCTTTCGGGTTTGGGGGTCCAAAATTATTTTAAACAGGAAATGTGCTAACCTGGATCCATCGTATAGGAGTACTACGTTGATTATTTAGTCTTCAAGGAACAGTTAAATGGATACTGGAGTTCTTCAAAGGTGTGTGAAGTGTCAAAAGATGGCAGATAATTAAATCCACAAGTGCTTTATCTATCATTATTTAAAGTGTACTTTAGAAGCTTTATACATACTGGCGGAGGGCTGTGATTACAGTTGTGAGAAACCTTTCATTTTAATTGTTTTCCTCTGACAAATGCAAACAGTAAACTGGGTGCAAACAACAGGTTTTGTGTGTAGGTAGGTGTAACATGAATTCAATGAACAGTGAGAGGGTGTGGCTTCCCTTAAGGTCTGGAAAGGAGCACAAAAGTAAAAAATATTAAATGCCTCGGGGTGACTCGGAAGCATTTGTCCATTTTAACCATGATGTATAAAACGCATCATATGAATGTAATCTAGATTTAAATAAGGCTTGTGATTTTTAAGCCCAAATATTTTATAGTTGGGCTTAAATGACCAATAAAAGCATGTCATAATCTGAAAACTTGAATGCAAAATGTTAAATTAACCTTGTAGCTGTTTCATTCTTGTGCTTTGATATAAAAACCCCAAGGCCTTAACTACATGGCAAGGTTGAGTCTTGGTGTGTGGGATCATACTCACCAAGTTTCCATTCAGTGAATAACTTGGTCAAAGTGATTCTAAATTTAAAATCATATCCTTTACTGTCATTGGTAGTGTTGGGCTGGGACTGCTCTGACACCCACATCCTGTTATTACTGCAACTGAGTTTAACCCATTGTTAGAGATGAGTTTTGTAATATCCTAAACAGTGTTTGAGTGCTTAGTGTAATATATGGCCCAATTCTTCTTTCCACTTGTGGCTCTGTCTTAATGTCTCTTTGTTAATGGAAGTAACATGCAGCCAATTTCTTCTTTTAATGACTTGTAACAGATGCTTTTCTTAGAATCTGGAGAAGAGCACCATTGTGTAAAGGCAGCATAGGTGCTGTTAAACAAATTATAGGCTTGATTTATCTGCAGTTGAGCATGTTTCCATTGTAAAGTCCTGCTTCCACAAATTACACAGATATTCGCAAAACTCTGAAAATGCTGTCAGTGAAGTATTTTTTCAGTCGAATTATGTATTTGAATTGGATTAGCTTTTTATCAGGCCATTTTATCATTGTCTACTTCTGGGAAAAACTGGCATGTATACTGAATGCCATCAGTGAAATTGGTCATTTGAATACTAAATTTTTGAAATATAAATGCACATATTTCTAATATAGGATTATTTAAAAATCATGGTTAAGAAGAAGCTTTTCATAATCTGTTGGTTCCTCTTTCTCCTCTTTCACTTACTGTGGGGGATTTGACTGATGTGTGCTTCTGCTGGATGGTCAACAAAAATTTGAATTGGTGGTTTCTTTCCTGCAGTGTTAAGTGAGCATGTCTAACAGTTGTTAAGTAACAGTTGCTCTTGTATGTTTACGCACACATTTCAGCTGCTGCAGTTGAGATGGTCATGTCCCCACCCAAAACCAAGAACGTATGACACCATATTCCTAAGTGTGACACCATATTGTAATTTGTTCTAAGTCTTATTAAAGTTTGCTTTACTTTTTTAACTAAACAGTGACAAATGAATTATTACTCATATATATATATATATATATATATATATATATATATATATATATATATATATATATATCGTATATCATATATAATCATATTACATTTTGCTACTGTAGTTAATTGGTTTGTTGGCGTAGTTTGGGTGAATATGTTTCAGATCTTGTACAGTACTAAAGCCAGTTTTTGTTTAAAAAATGTTTAGTTGAGTATGTCAGAGATTCAGGTTTTTGTAACTGCTCTTAGTAATGCAGATCTTTAATTGGAATAAGCCTGAGGCGAGCAATCTCCCCACAGACAGTGAGCTGCTGCTGTCTTGCGCTGTTCATTTGACTTAGTGTTAGATTTAATTAATTTATTTAGAATTTAATGTTTACTGATTCTCGAAATTAAGAGTAATTACCCAGAAAACAGCCTTTAGCCTTAACATCTGCTTCTTGGATTGTATTATAAGTTGGTGCTGAAAACGTGCTGCCACCTAGTGCCAACATACAGCCCGACGCTCGTCCTCAATCATGTGACTAAACCCGGAAGTGTTTTTTTGTTGTTGTTGTTGAATGGTGGAGTTACCGGGCAGGCTTCATTTAATAGATTTTTTCACAATAAGAAGTGTCCTTTTTCCTGGCATTTTTAGTGTATTGCAATAGAAATGTAGTAGAAGTAGTAAGGTAAATTAGCGACGGTGTTACAGTGCTGGGTATATATATATATATATATATATATATATATATATATATATATATATATATATTATTATTATTAATTATTTTTTTTGAAAACTGCTGTTCATTTTATTCTTTAACATTGTCTAAGCTAGATGGCAATGCTATAATTGCACAATACACCACAGTTATATTGGTAAATCTGCAAATCCTGTTCTAGCTATACAGAAGTCATGGTGGTCTGCTTTCTCATCCATACCGTGTGTCCGGTGAGCGCGCTCTCTGCCGGTGAGAGCCGGATCCTGTACTCTCACCTGTTCGGACCGGAGGAGGTCACACTGCTCCACCCAACCGCCGAGCAGCAGCGACTGGCCCAAAAGGAGGCTCTCTGCCTCGTAGCCAGGTAACTCTATCCCATAAGTAATCAACGTTACTCTCTCATAGGCTGTACTCTATTTCGGTGAACACTCATTTCATCCATCCATCCATCCATCCATCCATCTAGGAGCCTCTGTAGGCTGACTACGAACTGTGGTGATCACCGTTATCTATTATTTCCATTTTACAACTGTTGTAGGACCTCCGGTCAACATTCACACACCATGGGCAATTTGGGAATGTCAGTTAGTTTAACGCCTTGTTTTTGGACTGTGATAGTAAACTGGAGTACCACGAGGAAACTCATCAAGCACGGGGAGAACATGCAAACTCCATGCACACAGACTCCAACTCCACAGACTGCAAACCAGTCAGAGTGCCCATGCTGACCCGTGTCCATTACCAAAAGTGTCTACAATGGGCATGTGAGCATCAAAACTGGGAGCAATGTAAGGAGACCTGTTTTGATGAAATCATGTTTTCTTTTACTTCATGGTATGGAAGAGATGGCACTGGAATGCACTATGGAAAGAATGCAAGCTGGCATAGGTAGTATGAAGCTTTGGGTGATGTTCTGCTGGGAACCCTTGGGTTCTGCCATTCATGTGGATGTTACTTTGACACATACCACTACCTAAACATTGTTGCTGACCAAGTACTGTACATAGAACATTCATGGAAACATTATTCACTGATGGTAGTGGAGAGCACTGTGGTCTCGCACCTCCAGTGTCGAGGGGTTGATTCCCGCCTTCAGTATGTATGTGTGGAGTTTGCATGTTCTCGTCATGCTTGTTGGATTTCCTCACACAGTCCAAAGATAAGTATAATGACTTTGAAAGCCAACCGCTCAGAGTTGAACAATTTTTTAAATCACAATACAGTACTATGGGATGTCATGGTGAATAATACTATTTATATAATAATACCATTTTTGAAAAGCTAGACCAAACAATGGCACTATGTTGTCACAGGAGTTGCACTAGAAGTCTATGCCCCACTGTTTATACAGCGTATGCCCATACCACAATAGCTGTCTGGGTTGCATTAACAATTTCAAGATCTCCATTCATTGAGAAATACTTGTTTAAATGTTTTCTTTAGACAATATTTGTCTTGCGGTCCATGTAGCATGATTATTGATTAAGTTAGCTGCTGATTTTATATCCTGTATTTTACTGTGTGCATGTGCTAAATGCAATGTCTCAAAAGGGCAGTCAAGTAATCAGCACTGAACAAATGTGTTGTTTTACTTAGGCTCATCCCACGTACACGTTGTGAGAGAATTATCAGCTACTTTGGCCTTCTGTGGAATAGTTCATACACAATGCTCAAAAGGCAATTCAAACATCATTAGTGGCAAAGCTGCTGTCAATGGATTTACTAAGGGGAAAAGATAATTATACTCTGATGGGGACTGATATCAGTAACGCAGACATTTAAGAAGCATGATAGTCATATTTTTTTTGAACATCAATATGCTTAATCATAATTTTTTATTAAAAAAGCTAAACTATATGCTGCCTGTGCAGCATGATGTTGATAGCCTCACAGTTCCAGGGTCCTGTGTTCCGATACTGAGAATGTTTTACTGTCTGTCTGGGTTTCACATGATCTCCATGTTCACGTGGGTTTCGTCCAGTTTTTCTGGTTTCTTTCCTCTATCCCAAAACATGCATGTAGGTTTTCTGGATGCAATAAATTGCCCTAGGTGTTCGTGAGAATGTGAGTAGCATTTTGCGATGGACTAACGACCTATATGGGGTAAGTTCAGCTATTTTCTGCCCGGTGTTATTGGGATTGGCTGAAACTCTGACCCTGATCAGGATGAAGCTCGTACCGAAGACGAATAACTTAATGAGTGATTTGCTTATTCCTGCCCGTCGAACCCACAGTCAGTGTAATGTCATTATAACCAGATAATTCTGACACAGTAGCAATCAATTAGATGGATAAGGAAGAGTGAGGTACAGCATGACATAATTTGTTAATTATATTAACCTTGTATGCCTTTGGTGTACATGATAACAATTAGAAATAAGGCACTTTGAGATGTGAGGCCTAGTTTGATTGATAGTAAGGAATTGTAACCAGGAGAATAAATCAATAAGAGAAAAAAGGCAGATTTAACATTTGAAGCCATATTGAAAGGGATTTTAAGGGTCGTTTCTTTGGCTGAGGATCAAGTCCCCAGCTAAGGATAAATTTAAGGAGCAGGACTTGCCCAGAACATTTTTAAATTCCATTTTCAAATCACAAATTACACATTAAAAAGAACAAAAATCTTACAAAGCCTTACAAATTTTCAAGAAAGAACGACATTGTTCTGGCTCTTATAGGCAAGTGCATTTGATCTAAACTCTTATGCTGCAAGACACACATATTTCATTAGGTGATGCACACTTTAGTGCTATGAGGTTTTGACAGCGGTAAATTGCTGGAATCCATTGACAGTTTCTCTCTCTCTCTCTCTCTCTCTCTCTCTCTCTCTCTCTCTCTCTCTCTCTCTCCTCTCTCTCTCTCTCCTCTCTCTCTCTCAGACAGGTGCGCAGTGCTGTGTCTGCAAGCCGGGAGGTGTCAGGCAAAGTGTTAGTGGAGGCAGGGCTTGGGGAAGAGGCCACAGCTTTGAGTGAGGCTGAATCTGGTGTATTGTCCTTAGCCAACAGGGAGCCATTTGCAGGACGCTGTGTTGCTCTGTGGCTTGGAGTTCAGGCTCTGGCCTTCACCCTTGTGTGTCAGCCACATGAGAACCTGCTGGTTGCTGAGGGAACTCTGCGGAACCTGACACGTCACTGCCTGGAGGAACTGCGTCTACTTGGACCTGGAAGTGAGGTATGTGAATGTGATAGAATGATTATTCAAAAGCTTGCCTTGGTCAAAAAAAAAAAAAAAACTTCCTTGTGAATTTTAATGGACAAGCAAGAGTGATATCACTTATTCATATAACCATCATGTCCTATTCTACTCTATTCTGAGATATAGGATATTTAATTTAGCACTTTAATTATGCAGTGTAAATTATATATACACAAGCTTGAAGACCATTAGATTTGAGAGTTTTAGATTTGAGAGAAACATTGAGGCTAACAGTACACTTCCATGTTTGCTGCACCACACTGTATTCATTTCAGTGGGGAGTTTTGCCATATCCACGCACGCACGCACGCACACACAAAAATTAAGGTTACCTGAGCCCAGCTTTATGCCTTCATGACCTACCTTATCAATTATTACAAGGCTCTTTTTACTATTCTTTTCAGATCATCCACTAAGCTATTACACTCACTCAAATATTTGAACATTGACAAAGTTATTGTATTTCAGTGTAAATGTTATTCAGAGTACAGATTAAAACACCGAATGTAATTGGACAAATTAATATCATTAAAAGATATTGGTTAAAGTTCTTTGCAGTCAGTGACTGCCTGAAGTCTGAAACCCACAGACATTACCAGCCATTGGGATCTTCCCTGGTGATTCCCTCTCAGGCCTTTCCCTGTCAGGTCTTCAGTTGTTGCTGGTTTTTGGGCATTTCAGTCTTCAGTTGTGCCTTCGGCAAGTGAAATTCCTGCTCCATCAGATTCAGCTATGGTGCTGACTTGGCCATTGCAGAACATTTTATAGTTTTTTTTTTTTTTAAATCACAAAAGGGTTGCTTTTAAAGTGTGTACTAGTCACTGTACATATGCACTGTGAGGAATCTTGTTGTAAACCTTGTGTATTTACACTGGTGATGGTCTCTCTTCATTGTTAACTTTCCTGCAGAAATCATATCTCCTTAATCTTCTTCTTGATTTGACTTTTTTTCTCTCCAGTGAATTAATTCTTATGCCGTCTCCTAGAGCTGTGAATCATAGATAGACCGATGATTTGATTAAATCGCACTAAAGTTTACTGTCTGATTTATTTCTAGCAGTTATAATTCATACAGATTTAGGAAGTACTACAAAGACTTTAATAAACATTGTAGTGATGTGTAGTTTATGTTGTTAATTACTTTTTATTTATATATATATAAAAGTGATCATCTTATGTTTCCTATTAAACATCTGCTCCACCAACCACCCATGAACTCACAAAGAAAATTTAATAATCTTGCGGTGTTTTTGTGGAAGTGGCTAATACTTTTTGCAAAAACTTGTGGAATATGTTTAAGGATTTTAGAAATTTGATTCTGAATAAGAAGAACTCTTCTGAACAATTAAATTAATTAATTGAATCAAACAAAGGTTGATTAAATTGCACAATTGATTAGATCACACAGCTCTATAATTTACCATGATTGTCTTTCATGGTCCTTCCAGACTTTTGGTGCATTCTTCTATTTAAGACTATACCAAATATCTGATTTGGCAACACTTGATTCTGCTATCTCTTAGTCTGGTTTGATTTCAGCCATAGATGACTTGCTTCTTTGGCTAGATGGCTCGCATCTTGAGAGTAAACAGGGAAATGGCACACTTGAAATCAGTTTTAAGTCTTTTTAGCTGCTTGCTTGTAAGTAAAATAATGAGGGAATAGCATACTCCTGGCCAATTGTCCAATTACGTTTAGTTCCTTAAAAATAGGAGGACCACATGTAAAAAGTGCTCTAATTCTTATGCTGCTACCCAAATCCTGATTCTTACATACAAAACCTACTATGTAATGAGATGAAGTTCTGGTGAACTAATTTATGCACTCCTTCTCTAGGTCCAGTGTTCTTTTGGTCCTCAGATATAGGATTTCTTCTACAGGCACCTGGGTTTTCAGCATCATAGAACCCATGCTTTGGAATTACACAAAGCATCAGTTATCATGTACCTCTCCTAATTCAACCTTGAGCTGTAAAACTCTTTCATTAGTCGTATAGTTTTTCATCAGTTCTTCAAATAGTATACACCAACTGTTTCTGGTTTTTGACATTTTAACATAATTTTATTCAACTAGTCTGATATTTGTTAAATCTTGTACTATAGAGCATTACACAACGTGTATCTTATATCTTGTACTATGGGAGCATTACCTTGGATTGCGAGCAGAATTCATTCCGGAAGCATGCTTGCATATCAAATCACTTGTATATTAAAGCGAATTTGCCCATAAGGAATAATGGAAACTACGATGATTTGTTTTATAGCCCAAAAATATTCATATAAAAATAATTAATACAGCACATTGAATACAACAAATTAACCTGTACTACAAACAAATTAACCTGCACTTTACCATTTGAAAAGAATCATGACTGGTGTTAGACGATAGAAGAAGCAGGAGCAGATCTTTGTACCTAAAGAACATTCACTACAGTTGGACAATGTTATAGTAAATAGTACAAGAACACACGAATGTTGACTATACGAGTAAGAATATTTGGCTTAGTTGTGATCACCTGACATTCGGCAAACAAACGCATGCATACTACTCATATATCAAGACCGCACTTGTTTTTTTTTTTTTTTTATTAAACATTTTTTGCCCGTGTTGCAAAATGCTTGCAGACCAAGTTACTCGCAATCCAAGGCTCCACTGTATGCTCCACTGAACTTTTATTCATTTATTTATTGAGTCTGTCTATATGTTGGACAAATGCTCTATTCTTAGGTGCTGTTAAAAAGTGATCGAGTGGATGCAATGCTTCACAGACTTCTTCCCCATGGACAGCTACTCTTCCTTAACCATCGCTTTGCACATATCATGGACAAAGAACTATCCAGCTACATGGGCAAATAAAACACCTGGATATGTGCTGCAAGTATTAGGCGAAACACTTGATTTCAGTTTAAAGACAAAAGTAATAGGCAATGATGTCCATTTAATGGGGACCACACATTCCTAACTGGTTGCATGCATGAATGCTCTCCCAATAGTGATGTTTACCTGTTTAATTATATGTTTAAGACAGAATTATCTGTGATATCAAGGAGAGAATGTTAATGAGTGCAGCAATTTCATATCTGAGTCAAATGGAATTGTGTGTGTATGTGTGTGTTAGAATGCAGGGTGAACTTCAATATTTTTTCCACAGTTACATGCAGCTGTCTTGATCTTGTATAGTTCCTTACACCTGTGATTTAACACTTTGTATAAAACAATGAAGAGATCAAAATATAATAAATGTGATAATGATGATCTTTCTGTTTGTATCAGTCCAAATCTCCTCACATCTGAGCCTCTTGTTCCATTAGGGGGCAGTGTTGGACCTCCACATTTACTGTATTGCAGATGTCTATGAAATTCTTGACAATGACTGACAACCTACTTCACTGCCACGTTCTCATCTGAAATGCTAAAACAAAACAGCGGTGATGTGTGAACTATCACTGATGAGTGCTAATTGGCATGATCTGCTGATGACATGGTGAAGTCAAATTTTAATTGTTGCTTGGTGAAGTTTATTACAAATATTTAAAGGATAAGCAACTAGTGCATGACCTAATGATGATAACTAGTCATTACAGAATGCTTCCTTAAATGTGTAAAAAAGGCAAGGCTTTTCAACATTTAACTTGGTTGAGTTGATTTGTTCTGTACCTTCAAACCTTTAACAATATACTTTTTCAGCATTATTATTTAATTAACTTATTTAATTAAGAAAAAGCTCCAAAAGTGGCAACACATTATAAACAGAAAACAGATTTCACAGCTGTGCTAGGAACTTTTCATGTGGGGTTAGTTAAAGCTACGGTAAACAGGATTTATTTTTAACTGTAAATAATTTGCTTATTGTAACTAGTAATAATTTATCTGGCTGTTTTCCATGGCTACTGTGAGTTGTCCTGATAATCCTGTTTCATGTTGGAACTGTGTGAATTCATACCCATAAATCATGAATTTCATCTCTAAATGTTTGACTGTCGTACCATATGTGTTCCTTCCCCAAACTGTTGTTACACATAATTGTGTAAATGTCTTTGTATGCTTCCATTTTGTCTTCACTTCCCTGGATCTAGAGGGCCCAAACTTGTTGTGTCCAGACCTGTCCTTAACCCCACTGAACACCTTTGGGATGAACTGAAGTGCTGACTGCACCCCAGGCCATCTCGCTCAACATCAGTTTCTGGATTTACTCATGCTCTTGTTATTGAATGGGAACAAATCCTCAGAGTCACGCTCCAAAATCTAGTGAAGATCTAGTGCCTTGCTAGAAGAGTGGCGGTTATTATAGGAGTAAAGGGGGACTAAATTTGAAATAGGATGTTCAAAAAGCACGAATGGGGTTATGGTCAGGTGGCTACAATTTATTTGTTATACTGTGGTTATCAAGCTTGGAAACATCAAGGGTCATTATGCTTCAGCTCTAAGCATGAGCGTAGTTCAACTAAATTGTAAAAGGCTACCAAAAAGGAGAGAGAATGAGTCATATATCATATACTATAATGGAAGAAAGATTTAGGACTGCTTCACTTGTTTATATCTTTTGGTTAACAATCTACTGTAAGACATTTATTTGTTCTTTAATTAGTTTTGATGTTACAATAGTGTATGGTGATTAGTTGATTTATTCTTGTTGTGGAATTTGCATCATCACTCAGATTACAAGTTGATAGCTAGAGAGCTCATGATGTTTAGCTAGTGCTTAATGTACGGTGCTTGTGAATTTCTCTGTATTTTTGTATTTCAGGCATGGTTATTTCAGGTGAGTGATTAATGATGGTTTTATCTTGTGTGCTATCACTGTCTAGATAATATTAAATGTTTTTTGTTTTGCTTCACTCATTCATCTGCTACTTAGTAACTGTAACAAACACATTGATGCGCACATATACACACAATGTTTTTTTTCATAATGCATCTGTACTACTGAGCACTCAAGTTTTGAATATTGGAGCACATTTCACTTTATACTACTGTGCTGAACAGTATCTCTGTACATTTGACATTTTTTAGGCATGCTACTTAGAAGGGTGTTGCTTTGGACACAGCCTTCTATCTAAACATATGCACTTGCAGCCATGAAATTAACAGGGAAAAGTGCAGCACAACACACATTATGAAATTGTCTTGTGATCGTAATTTTCTACCAGGTTTAATTTTAGGTCTTTGCATGTTATCTACATTGAATGAGCTGTTTGTGAAACTGCTGCTGTTGCTGAATGTCCACTATCAACCTCTTTGTCCTTTTCAGCATGATGATTATGTGCCAGTGCCGTGTTTCTGCCTTACATGCAAAGAAATTTGCATAAATGTGTTCAAAATACAACCAAGGTCATATTACCATTCTTTAATGTTTAAAGAAGTTTCTTTCCAAAGCTCCAGAGGAAAAATCATTCGATCACGACAAACCACTTGATTAAGGGCACCACTGATATACAGTTGGCCGGCAAGGTGGTGTAGTGGTTAGCACTGTTGTCATGCACCTACCGGGTCCGGGTTCGATTCCCGGCCAGACTTGATTCCCTTCTCTGTGTGCATGAAGTTTGCATGTACTCCCCGTGCTTGGTGGGTTTCCTCCCACATTCCAGGACATGTAGGTTAATTGATGTTCCCAAATTGCTGTAGTGTGTGTGTGTGTGTGTGTGCGCGCCCTGCGATGGATTGGCAACCTATCCAGGGTGTACCTCGCCTCGTGCCCTAAGCCTCCTGGGATAAGCTCCAGGCCCCCTGCGACCCAGAATACAGGTGTATAGGTGGTGTGTAGGCGGTATAGATGGTGAGTGAGTGGTATACCGTTCATTACTGTAGAGAAAATAAATTTAAAATGCTACTGGATAGTAAACCACAAACACAATTATTTCAGAAATCATAGAAATTTTTACATCTGAGTCAACTGTGAAATCTGTTATTCATCCTTCTAATGATGCTAGATTAGGACTATATTTCCCCTAGAGTCTAATAAATGCTCAAAGTAATTTCATTTATATTGGTTTTTAATGGGGTCTTATTTTCTATTTCAGTATGGTATTATTTTATATTTCGTTGTAAAAAATGTATTGTAAAATGTTAATATTTACTGGGTTCTCTGCTATAGCTGCAATATGTCCTCCTGTTTTCCTATTTCTCATTTGTTCAAAATACCACCATTTAAACTTTATTTTTTTCTGTTATACCTTGACGGTCCTCTCTAATGAGAAGACACTATACGCCTCAGAACCAATGAAACATCAAAAATCCTAGTTGTGTTGGTTTGAGTTTTGAACTGTCAGTTAGGGTCTAAAGCTGGACATCAAATATTGAAATTAATTTGAGTTTAAATTAAATTGCATTTGTCTCCTTTAGTGCCTTCGCGGTGACTGTGGGTGGCTTTGAATGCTTTCTCTTTCCGTTCTTATCATCGGGAAGCACTGAGGGCTTCACAGGACAGCTAAACCAATGTAGCTTTCTGCAACATCCATGAACCAAGCAGAAGAAAAGGATATAAAATACCTTTGCTTTCTGATCTTCCCACTGCCCTCAACTGCAGATCAGCCTAGCTCAGGAACACAAGATCTGTTTGCTTGAGTTCAAACTGAGTTGAACTGCTAGTAGTTTTCATTTTAACTAGACAAAAGTTCAAGAATAAAATCTTCTATTATGAAGGCCCACCGATGCCAACAATTTCATTGTGTGGTTTATTATTGTTAGTACACACACTGCAGTTTCTAAAAAGTCCCAGTGCAGCCAATCTACAGTAAAATCCCTGTTAGTTTATCAGCAAATGATGATTCAAGTCCTTATCAGCCCCACTGCTAGCTTTAATCACGACTCAAATTACTACTCAAATACCTTTTAAAATGGGCTTTCTATAATTATTATACAAACACCAAATGTATAATTAAGCCACATCACACAAGCAAGTGTGCATTCATACTGAATACTGGCACAGTAATCATATTTTTCAGCTGAAAAAAGGTGTCAGTGTCCAAAATAACTCAGTGTGTTGCAAGGCAAATAACATGGAATATAACAATTTTCCCCAAGTCTTTTCTCATGCCGAGTTACTTTTACCAATTGGCACCATCATACCATCTTCAAACGTAACGTAATACTTGTCTATAAATGTAATTCGCTGTGTCAAGCTCTTTTCATTCACACACACTCACTGTCCAATTAATTAGGAACATGTATGTGCACCTGCATATATCATTCATGCATACGCCTATTCAGACACAATTCAAGGGGTTCTGTGAAACAAATATGGTCTCAGTGCCTCTAATCATTGTAGTCCAAAAAGATGAGAATGTCCAGGAAGGTTCAAGTTCTTGTGATATAGTAAATACAATATTTTTAATTGTTGTTAACAGAAAATACTTATTATTAAATCATTATATAATATTGTTATTGTAAAAATTAAGTTTACAATTCACTATGTAACAAAATTTCACTTTTGTTCTGTTCCTGGGTTGAAAGTGTGTTTTCCTAACCCGTTAGGTCTAGAACAGAAAGGAAATCGCTGTTATTCCAGAAAAACTGCTTCTGTGACCGGGACAGTGAAATTTTGAAAATTGCGTGTTTTCGAGAAAATTCTCGATTCGCTTTCAATGCCGAGCTTCCTCCTAGAATATTCCTGAACTGCTAGAGTTGTCCAGATGTTTCTACAATTCTCCTGAACACTCTAGAACGTTCAAGAAACTTCCAGAACGTTCGAGAAACTCGAGAAAGAGTTTCCAAGATTCAAGATTCCAATTCGTGTTATTGCTGACTGAAAGGATAACGGTTCGTAGTTGAAGAGAAGTTATTTATTTGATATGGCATCAAAAGGTTGTTTGCATCCAGCTGATTCATTCTTCTACGTGTGCGGACAATTCATAAAGACAAGAGCGAAAAAGTATTCTGTGGAAGCAAGTCGTATAATGTGCGAGGCCTACAAGGCATACTTCGGCGTGCTGGTCGAGGACCAAGATTTGACAAGGAGTCAGCAGCATTTAAATACCTCCAAGATCTTTTTCCAAAGCTGTCCGAGGCTAAGGTCAGGGCTGGTATCTTCGTCGGACCACAGATCTAGAAGATCATAGAATGTGAGGATTTCGCAAAGCTGTTGAACAGGACGGAGAGAGCGGCTTAGAGCAGTTTTGTTGTAGTTGTTCATGGCTTCCTAGGTAATCACAAAGCTTTAAACTATGTGGAGTTGGTGCAGACTCTGATAAAGAATTACGCCAAAATGGGATGCAGAATGTCTCTGAAAGTCCATATCCTTGATTCGCATCTCGACAAATTCAAGGAGAACATGGGCGCTTACTCTGAGGAGCAAGGCGAGCGCTTTCATCAAGATATATTGGATTTTGAACGTCGTTACCAAGGACAGTATAACGAAAACATGATGGGGGACTACATTTGGGGGCTACTTCGAGAAAGTGATTCACAGTACTTCACACATCGTAAATCTAGAAAATCTATGCATTTCTGAACCTTGTTGAGTTGTTTCCGACTGTGTTTGTCGATTCCTTGTGCAATTTTTGTTTTTACCTGATCATAATGATGAAAATGAAAAAAAAAAAAAAAGTTTATTTTCACACAAAAAACTTTTTTTCACATACTTTAGACATAAGCAATTGAAATATAACACTTAGAAGCTAGGAACAAAAATTGTGTTACATAGTGATTATTTATTTAAAAGTTCGATGGCTTTCTCTGTACTACCTTACCGATGACTGATGAAGAACATAGATCAGTTTCAAGCAAGTGCATCCATAGCATAACATTCGTATGTTTCCAGCGACTGGTCATTCATGCTCTGTTTAAATCACTGTGAAGTAAATGAAAACAACAAGGAAGAAAACATATCAGGTCATACTTACGTTTTACTGTCACACTCACAACGCTGCTTGATTTGATTGTATATGTCTGTTTGTGTTTTGTTTTTTCCCTTATGCTGGCAGATGTTCACACATGCTGATGTACTGTTTTGCAAATAACCATGCAGCCATAAAGGTGTGGAGAAAAATATATTATGAAAAACACAAAGGTGTGTAAATAAACTGTGGCAATGTGTTTAGTGGTTTCACAGTTCCTGTGACTTTGCTTTCTGTATCTGAGGACTGGAGTAATAGGAAGTTTAGCAGCTATTTTTATACTTGTGGATGCCTAGGTCTCTGTTGGAATGTAAGCAATAACAGCGGGTTAAAACATTTTATTTTAAGACATGGTTATGGTAATGTTATCCTATTCCATTCTCCTTATTCTTATGCTTTTCTTTTGCCTGTGTAGTTTACTTCCCATTTTGTGTTTCAGTGTGTGTGTGTGTGTGTGTGTGTGTGTGTGAGTGTGGTACTGCTGCTGGGCTGAAACTCAGCTGATCTGCTCAGTCAGTCAGTGTGACAATTAAACTCGCCCCACAAGGGATGTAGTCTCATGCAGTTGTAGCTACGTGCTATACCTGACAATGCCGGACTGCTATGTACTACAACTTTAACCCGAATCTGTGATCTAAAATGATTGCATCCTGTTTAAAAAATACAATACAAAACATCAAGTTACAATGCAGCAACAGCCTCCTCTACCAATTTTATTTTCACTTAAGTAGTTGATGAGAGCACTGTGTCAAGGGAGTATGTATGTGCCATATAACAAGAATTCATGCATTGTTTGACTGCATGCACATCTGTGTACCTCTAAGGTTATGGCATATCAAAAATCTCAATGGAAAACAAGACATAGCAGACATAACCAGATGTAACAAACTAAAATTTGCCTTCTTTGGCGTGTTGTAACATTTTTGGAGATGCATAAAATTTACTGTCATCATGGCTCCCAGTTGCCCCAAACCAACGCTAGAGGAAACAGAAAGTTACACTACAGTATCCCACATATCTTTGTTCACTACAGTAAATAAAACAATGTTCACGCAACATCCAAATCACATAATGTCCTATTTCACAGAATGTGTTATAGATGTTAAGTGACGGATATTCTAATAATGCTCTGGTACCTGAAATGCCAGTAAGCATATTTTATTTGTATTTGACATTCTCCAAAAACGTATTAAACATATTTAGTGTCTTCATGGCAGCTTCACTGATTACATGAAAGAAGGAAGTGATGCAGTTACATTTTCATGACTTGTCAACTTTTGATATGAAATGCAAACTCTGCATGTTGTGGTTTGCCTAAAACTTGGAAGTTCAACGCTTCTAAAAGAAGGATCTTAGCAGTTTTGAAATGAAATGTTTTGTTATAGACCTCCTTGCGTGTCAGAGAAAATGTATTTGTCGAAATGAGTAATAGTCAAAAAAATGGTGTGTATCTCATTTTGCTGTCAAACTGTTGATATGTAGAGACACACCACTACATGCAAATTAACTGTTCCAGCTATAAATGGCTGAAATTCAGTTACCCAGCCTATTTTAATACCATGTATGGTGACATAAACGATCACTTAATGTCATTTATTTTAATGTTACTTAAATGAGGAGACTGTTACTTATACTCTTAGTTAGTCTTAGGTATTGATGGATTCACTACATGTAGCAGTATTTAAATGATTTAGTTAATGTAATGGTATCTGTTGATCATAAAAGTAAAAAACAATGCGCTTGACTGCTTATATTTAATTGGCCAGATCCTGTAATGAGAAGTTTATTTAATATTTATGGACATAGTTATAATGTTAATGCTTTGTAAAAGGTAGCAGGTTTTCCACCACAGTTAAATCCTTTGTGCTTTTCTGTTCCTTGGTAATGACAAGCTACACATCTTTGTCTTATTAACTTTTACAGCCAAAAATAAACAAACAAAGCCCTAACTGGTTTATACCTGCTGTATTTCAATGGGTTTAAAGTTTAAAATTCATATTTTTGCAGACCTTTTGCAACAATAAATGTAACCAAAAATGTGGTTTATTTCAAACTTATTGACAGTTGTAGCTGATGACAATATTGTGTGCTGTAAATGGAATTAAACAACGAAATATCAATTATAATATGGAATTAAATGGAATTACTTTGGGAGAGTAATGCAGCACCTTATCCTGTTATTGATCTTTTTCCTATACTAGCGTGCCCTATCGTGTTTTTATTCCATACATGCAGCGACACTTGCTTGAGCCTTTCAGCCATAAAACATGTACAGTAAAACATGATTTTACAGCACTTAGCTATTTAACTACACTCATTTTACTTGACAGCCTATAATAACCATATATACTGTGCACACTTTTAAGGTAACACATCTTTGTGTTCCCTTATTAATATATGTTCCCATGTTGGTTACCTGATATAATAGCTAATTAAGAAATGATTACTGTAATAGGTATTTAAACATTGACAGATTGCACCAAACAGTAGATTTATTTTGGGATATTTTTTCCCTTGGAGAAATCTTGTTACATGAATATAAATATTATATTACACTACTTTACAACACACTAGATCCATATTTTATAATTCCACTAACTCATACAGAGGGAAGTGTGTGTGTGTGTGTGTGTGTGTGTGTGTGTGTGTGTGTGTGTGTGTGTGTGTGTGTCTGTGTTTAAGGAATTTGATTAGTATTCAGTGTTTGCTATTTAATTACTCTAAGTGCGTCACTGTCAGAGCACACAATTACAGATAAGAAAGGATTTCGGAGAACACTGGTGCTAGGCACATGCTCGCACACACAGTACATACAACCTCAGATTCCAGTTCTCGGAACCTGATGTGATGGTATGTGTTCTTTTAACCCATCGAGGCTTGATGTGTTGTATGTTCTGATATGCATTTCTGTATTTCATTTCTAGAAATCTGAGCCTATTATCAGTACAGACTCAGATCCAAACTGGACAGTTGATGATTATCTACACACGTGGACAAAATTGTTGGTACCCTTCAATGAAAGAAAAACTCACAATGGTTATATAAATAACTTTAATCTGACAAAAGTAATAATTTAAAAAATGCTATGAATGTTAACCAATGAAAGTCAGACATTACTTTTCAAACATGCTTTAACAGAATTATAAAAAAAAAAATAAACTCATGGAACAGGCCTGGACAAAAATGATGGTACCCCTAGAAAATACTGAAAATAATGTGACCAAAGGGACATGTTAATTCAAGGTGTTGTAATTAATTCAATCTTGTAAATCAGTCTGTGGGCCTATTTATAGGGCTCCAGGTAGTCACGGTGTTGTTTGGTGACATGATATGTACCACACTCAACATGGACCAGAGGAAGCGAAGGAAAGAGTTGTCTCAGGAGATTCGAAGCTTGTTAAAGGTAAAGGCTATAAGACCATTTCCAAGCAGCTAGATGTTCCTGTGACTACAGTTGCACATATTATTCAGAAATTTAAGATCCATGGGACTGTAGCCAACCTCCCTGGACGTGGCCGCATGAGGAAAATTCATGACAAATCAAAGAGATGGATAATCCCAATGGTAACAAAAGAGCCCTGAAAGACTTCTAAAGAGATCCAAGGTGAACTTCATGCTCAAGGAACATCAGTGTCAGATCGCACCATCCGGCATTGTTTGAGCCAAAGTGGACTACATGGGAGACGACCAAGGAGGACACCATTGTTGAAAACAAATCATAAAAAAGCCAGACTGGAATATGCCAAACTACATGTTGACTTCTGGGAGAATGTCCTATGGACAGATGAGACAAAAATGGAACTTTTTGCCATGGCACATCAGCTCTATGTTCACAGACGGAAAAATGAAGCATATCAAAAAAAGAACACTGTCCCTACTGTGAAACATGGAGGAGGCTCTGTTATGTTCTGGGGCTGCTTTGCTGCATCTGGCACAGGGTGTCTTGAATCTGTGCAGGGTACAATGAAATCTCAAGACTATCAAGGGATTCTAGAGAGAAATGTGCTGGCCAGTGTCAGAAAGCTGGGTCTCAGTCGCAGGTCATGGGTCTTGCAACAGGACAATGACCCAAAACACACAGCTAAAAACACCCAAGAATGGCTAAGAGGAAAACATTGGACTATTCTAAAGTGGCCTTCTATGAGCCCTGACCTCAATCCTATTGAGCATCTTTGGAAGGAGCTGAAACATGCTGTCTGGAAAAGGCACCCTTCAAACCGGAAACAACTGGAGCAGCTTGCTCATGAGGAGTGGGCCAAAATACCTACAGAGAGGTGCAGAAGTCTCATTGACAGTTACAGGAATCGTTTGATTGCAGTGATTGCCTCAAAAGGTTGTGCAACAAACCATTAAGTTAGGAGTACCATCATTTTTGTCCAGGCCTGTTCCATGAGTTTATTTTTTAAAATAATTTTGTTGAAGCATGGTTGAAAAGCAATGTCTGACTTTCATTGGTTAACATTCATAGAATTCTTATTTATTATTACTTTTGTCAGATTAAAGTTATTTCTGTGACCATTGTGAGTTTTTCTTTCATTGACCGAAGGAATTTTGTCCACGTGTGTATATAAATAAAAGACGTTGGTCAAAAATTGCTTTCCAACAATCTCCTTATGTTTCATATATTTGAAGACCCGAAACCAGTCTCAAAAAATTCTCTGTCTGCATGTTGTCCAGCCAAATTTGTCACAGCCTCATGCAAAAGTGGCTGGACAGAATTTAATGAAGCAGTAGTTTTGTATTTGACAGAATGAAATCAAACATTACTTTTACTCAGCATTTTGATTTAATTTAAAGTTATGAGCAGTTACATGCCAGATTATGTCATAGCATCTAGTGTTTGTTTCCCTCAAGGTGGGCGTGGTTCTCACTCAACAGAGCCAAACAACGTATAGTTTACTGTGTATAGACAGAGTATGTGGAGATGAAAGTAATGCACCCACAAGCTGCCACAGTCCTCAAGAAACAGAAACAAAAGTGTGAAACCTTCAAAAATGAATGAACAGATCAATGTATGCTTATTCTTCCTGGGGGACGTTTAAAACCAGTTTGTCTTATATGTTTTGATACCATGATGCGAATAAAAAGCAGCAATGTGAAACGTTTACTATTATGTAAAATATCTGAACTGAGAGACCAGTGTTATGCGCTAAAATGCCACCCTGGCACAGATTGTTCCCCTACATAATAAAAATACACCTACTGGATATCATGCATTACAACATAATGGATATCATGCAAAACTGGCTGGTCAGAATTTAATGAAACTTTTGTAGTACTTAGATATCTGCTTGAAGTTTAACCTGCACCATAATTAAAATCAAAATGATGAGTAAAAGCAATGTTATAAACAGTTATGTGCCCAATTTAATAACCTACTTTAAAATAAGTTATTAATAAGCTACTTGCTTAAGGTAAACAAACACCTTCAACAATAGATATTAATTATATATTCATTAATCTAAACTGAATATTTTTACTTGGATGACTTATTTTCACTGCTGAAATAACAGCGCTGAAGTATTAAGTGAATTTTAACACACTGGAGTCATTTTAGGACAAAACTTAATCTTTATCCAATCTACTTTTTCGATTTCTCATCAATGATTTACTCTCTGATTACCGAACATGAAGTGTATTTCGATGAAAGAAGTACAACTGATCGTTAACAACGTGTAAGTTACTCAAGCTTACAAAATGTTACTTCTTTGTATTAATAAGTTAGTCAGAGAATTCTGATATACAGAAAGACAGACAGACATATAATAGTAAGAGTATCACTGGTTAAATTAAAACTAATCAGAATGAATTTAGCTGATATTTAATTCTGTGTTCTGAGATACTTTTCTGAAACCATACAAGCTCTTGACCTGGATGTGCATGCTTTCATGCATTGTGTTGTTGGCACATGATTGGCAGATTAGATGACTGCATTGATGAGCAGTTGTATTCCCAATAAATTCAAGAAACAAAAACATGCCCACACACAAGTGACGAGACAGCTCTTTCAGGTAAGACAATATGTTTGTGATTTGAGAGTTTGAGACCTATGTAGATCTATAAGCAAGCAATAGGTATATCCCTCAGCAAAAAACAATAAACCCTGACACGAGACCCTCCTGTAGGCTTTGGGTTAAGAGCTCTTATTTAGTTTACACTGGATTATTTGGTCATGCTTATATAACACCTACATACACATGGTAACTCCCTTACATCAGGCATGATGATGCAAATATGCTATAAAATGTATTACTTTAATGTTTAATCTGTGTAATAAATTATACTGATGTTCTAGTTAAATTTTATCTGACTTAAGTAGAACAGCAAGCCATTAGTATAGTTTCTCCATTACTCATGGCCAGAACATTTGGGCTATTAAAGAACCTATGGTATGGCACACACAGTTAATCTTGATTATAAATATTCACGCATGTTGGATGCCATATATATGGTGGTATATATATATATTTTCTCTCTCTCTCTCTCTCTCTCTCTCTCTATATATATATATATATATATATATATATATATATATATACTATAGAAAATCTCTTTTAGGTGGGCTAAAATGTTGAAAAAAATTTATTGGCCTTGTCTTTATTTATCAGATTTTATGATGTTTAATAATTTTTCTTTTTCTTTTTTTTCTTTTTGTATTTAAAGAAGTCTATTCACTTTGTCTGGTCTGGATTTCTGTAATGATCTGATTGTATTCATCTGTGTTCTGATTGGTATTCTGTAGAGCCCTTATGAGTTTTAAGCTTGCTTTCATTGTGAGGTCAGGGTCAGGGAGATCTCTGCTCCAGTACACGTGTGCTCTGAGTTATGTTCTTGTCTCACAACCTTTATTTTTCTAGCTCCAAATGGCTTCAGAAGAGAGGATAGACATACTGGTTATTCATCACTGTGTCTTCTTCCATCTAGGGAGATAGAAGGAGCGAGAGAAATGTTGGTCAATGGACTGAGAATTTTGTTCAGATGAAGATAGAGGACTCAGCTCTTCCTCCCAGCCCATTTACGGCTCAGTAAGGTGGAGAAAGAACACTCTGTGTGTGCATGTGTATGTGTGTGTGTGTGTGTGTGTGTGTGTGTGTGTGTGTGTGTGTGTGTGTGTGTGTGTGTGTGTGTGTGTGTGTGTGTGTGTGTGTGTGTGTGTGTGTGTGAGAGAGAGAGAGAGAGAGAGAGAGAGAGAGAGAGAGATGTGTATCTCTGAATACATAAATTAGACTCTGGCTCACAGATGGTTCACTGCAGCAATGGATTGGATGTGTGTGTTTGTATGTGAGTAATGTCACATTATTCTGATTGATTTTGTTGTTGACGGGTGACACAAGGCCATCTGTGTAGTCCTGGTGTCTGTACAGGAAATAAAAAGGGGAGGAAGCAAGAATTCTATATGGAATTACTTTCGGATAATTTTTTAAGAGTGGCCTGTAGTTTAACTAACACCACAATATGTGCACTTTTCTAAAGAGTAGATCTCTCTCTCTTTCTTCTCATAACATTACAATACCATCTTGGAAGACACAGAGGACTTGATTGTTTTGGATAAAAACAGTTGAATCTGCACTTATTTGCTGTATAGAGTGGCCAGGTCTCTTATGTGAAGAAGCGAAACTGAGCTGTGTGGAACTGTCAAAGCTAAACACTAAGACATTAAGACTATTTTTGCCTTCACTTTGCTACATTTCATAATGTGAACGGAAATGTGGTATTTGGTTTCTGTATGACATATAACTCATAATGAGAGGAGTCTGAATTGCAGTATAATTGTGTCTTTTTTTTGCATGTGGATTCACAGCAAAGGAAGCAAATGCACGCATGCTACAATAAAGGGCAGTTTTTGTTGCATATTAGAGTTTTCATATCGTTTCAACCTAATTATTATCTACCACATCTATAGCATGTGTGTGTTGCAATCACTTTTGTATTTATGCATTGCAAATACACACAAACACGGGTATGGCTCATCAGTTTGCTTGTTTTAATGTGTATGAAATATGTACGAAAACAACAATTTTGTTCTGAAAGCTTAATTAACTGTAATCGTTTTTATTATATCACTGATTGTAATGTTTAGTTTTAGAAATCATACCATCATATTAAATGTTTCTTGCTGGCATCCAACAATTGCCTCTTGACTTCAATTACAAGTAAGCTTCTAGTAAACAAGATTTCTGTTCTTTTCCTAGAAACTGAGAAATGTGACAATTTTGGTTGATGAAAATAACCCACTCTACAGATGCTGTATTAAGAAACTGCATTCGAAGACCAGTTAAGTATGCCTCACAGTGAGAGTTTGTTTAGATTGTTAGATTGCTCGGGGCATTATTAAACAGCTACAGGATTCACACACATCTTTTCCTTCGTGAACTATAATTAATGTTAAAGGTTGCTAATTGATTTATAGTTGTACAATGGTTGCTCTGAAGATGTATTAGACTTAGCAGATAGTCGGAGCTAAGGGAGGGCAATAAAATACAGCTGCTGTCTGGAGAGCTCTTCATTAGCTCCAAGCACATTTTAATTTCAGACTTGACCACACATTACCGCTCAAGTGTGCAGTACCTCAGTATGTAATAGCTCATCCTTCCTTTCATGACTATAGCATAGCATAGGCATTCGTAGCGTTATTAACAGAACTACATTTACATAATGTTTACCTGAGCTTATATGTTTACATGCTAACACTAAATGCCATGAATTAAAATGCTAAAAATGCTATAAAGGTGTAAATGATAATTTGCTGTGGACTGTCCCATCCAAGATGTACAATTATTCATTCATTCATTCATTCATTCATTCATTCATTCATTCATTCGTAGTACCTTTTGACTAGTGTGTCCTCTGCATACATTCTGGATCCATCATGCTAACAAGGTTAACATGGTTCCTAAAGGAATAAACATATCAATAAATTGTTAGTGGTAAATCAAATATGCATGTATCCGCTAACTAACATAATCTGTTTTAACTGAAGCTTTGCTACTTAATTTTTAAGACTGATATGTTTATTGTCTTTGTTCTAAAATTGAACTCACAAGGTTTCTGCATCGTCATCTTCCGAGGAAGAGAGAGGTAACAGTAGCTGAAGCAGAAGAAAATAATGATGTTGCTGTGTCTAAATGGTCATTAATTAGCTAGTGTGAATGGACTGGAGACATAGCAGATGGTGGGTTATTCAAATATACCATTTGCCTCTAAAAGCAGGTGTTAGTGTTCATGCCTCTGTAGACTCCAATGTGTTGTGTTTAGTTTAATTATGAAACATTAGGTTATTGCTGTTATAAAAGGGCTTCTGCTCTCTGGCTCCTGTGCACAGCCTTGCCATATCTCATACAAAGTCACTATGACTGCTCATCTAGAGGGAGTGTAGCAAAAACTTTTTTACATTTTTTGCAAGAGAGAAAACGGTACTGAGTCTCTTCCTGTGATATCTAAAAAGATCAACGTTAGAGGGTCTTTAGTATCAGGTGATTTTTTCGCCTTGTATCGGACTTGTTTGTCCCACAGGTGCTTGATTGGATTGGGATCTGGGAGTTTGGAGGCTGGACTGACAGTCTTCATATCTTCATAAATGATTTTTGGTCCCCATAGGCATCAGTGAGCCTTGGGTGCCGATGATCCTGTCAGTTTTCTGGTATAAAATTAATATTCATTGTTAATGTCTCAATGTTATGTGGTGTTATGTTGTAAACTGATTGGTGTATAAAACTATAGCGAATGTATCCATCTTTAACTAGCTTTCAGATTTATGTATGAGTTAATATAGAGCAGCTAATGTAGGATGATTTGTAGTGGAGCAACATTTTACTAATGCACCTTAAATTGATATTTTCTTAATCTGTCATCTACTTTTTCAACCGAATTTTTAAACGAAATAAGTTCATAGAGAGTCTCATCTTCTAAAACTCCAAATTTAAGGGGCTATTATAGAAAACGTTTCAGATTTTGATTGATGATCAGTGGCGGCTGGTGCAAATTTTTTTTGGAGGGGGCGCAAACAAAATTAAACTTTTAATACTCGCCAGCAAATATCCATTTATCAGGTGATTGCACATCATTACTACTAGTATAAAATAAAGGCATGACTCACATCACATCCAGTCAGCAGCTCCGCTTGCCATAAGAAGTGCTGGGAAAGACTCCTTGAGAATGGTCCAATCACATGAGCCCCAATATTTGAAAACAATATTGATTCACTAAGAACAAAAGTGGGAGGGTTCAGGGCGCACAGAGCTGCGCCCGAAGGATGATTTGACAAAATCCAATCAGAGCTCAGCCTCAAGTCACATGCTTTTCAAAAATGTATGTGCCTACAGACACTCGTTTGTCCGGCGCACGTGTACACGAACACAAATGAACATAATACAGTTTAGATTTTTTTTTTATTGCAAATAAATGATGCAAATAAATGATATTAAGAAATACAGCGGAATATTGTGACCAAATGACTTTTTCATTAGTAAAATAAATAATTATTATGTTAAATAATTATATGTTAAAGTGGCATTCCTCTCTGCCTACCTTTAAGGGGGACGGTGCCCCTGCTTATTGACTGGCCGCCACTGTTGATGATCCTATTCAACCAAAAAGCCAAAAAGGTAAAGCTGGTCCTGTATATGACTCTCAGCTAATTCTATAGGGCATCGCATAGGACAGCATTGTATATCACCTGATAAAAGGATCTTGGCAGGTTTGTTAGGGGTATGAATCATTAATAATTATGTTTTATGCAAAATTTTTGGTCTATGTATATTGTTAATGTGTTTTGGCAGACCAGCACTTAATAACAAACAGTATTAGTTAAAAGAAAGCTCTGTTCTGATGAAACTACATTTGTCTAAACCATCTGAATGCTGACTGAAAGTATTGCATGAAAGGCATGAAAGCATGTTACATTTGTGCTGTCCTCAAATAATAATATGCTTCAGTAGACATTGATGCAAATGTAATGAAAGAACCATTAAATTGGTGTGCTATCATCAGGGTTGATGTAATGGTGAATTAGTGAGTGGTTATTATTTCATGTGGGTTCCCCATTTCCATATATGTCAAAGTTTGTCCTATGCCCTTGAGAAAGTATACTGTAATTTGGCAATGTTTGTATCTCTCCTCCTATGTTCACTCTGTGGCAGTCTGGTTGAGCAAAAAGAACAAATGACATAAACATAACATATCCATCAAAAAAATTTTAAGGCTATTTTTCATGTATGCTTGGATCTCTGTGACCCCAGACTGTGAAAGAAATATTTGGAGAGGAAGGAGGTCGTACTGTCTGTAATGGAACGGTGTGTTCAGTCCTACTTGAGCTTTCCTAGCCAAATTGAGCTGCACAGGCAGTCAATTTAAAATGGATAGAAAAGTGTTCAACCAGCATGACAAACCTCTGTTGGGTCCTGAAAGAGACATGACTGGAATGGGTAAGTATAAAAAAATCTTTAAATAACCTGATTGCATTAACAAAAAGGAAAATATAAAATATATAAATATAAATATAAATAGTCAGTGGGTCAATAGTTATGAACTAACAACTAGACCGTAACTGATTTGAATTGAGGGACAACATTTAGGCCTTAAGTATGTACATGTAAAACCATCATTTAAAAGCCTGGTGTTCCCAAACTTTGGAACAAATTTATGAGCATGCTTAATGTACATGACATGGGCATATATTTAATATTCGAAATGAAATCATTCGTCTTTTTAATGCTGTACTGCCTAATTATAAAAGCAGTGACTGTATAAGAGATGTCTGGATTGATGGGGCAGAAATATAATTACATTTATGTTATATTGCTATAATTTAAAAAAATATTTTGTAACCATTTTATTATTTTAGCCTACCATGGGAACACTGGGCACAGTGGAATTCTCACATTCCTTTAGATCTAACGAAGCACAAAACCTAGAGGAAACCCACATGGACTTGAGAGTACATGTGAAACAGACAGTAACACAGTGCCACCCCTGCTTTAAATGGTATTATCTGTTCTCCTTAAACCAAATGCTAGTTGTTGATCAAAATGACAAATTATTATCTGTCAGCCTCTGTCGGTACAGCACCTTTTTTTTTTTTTTTGCATGCAGGGTTTAGGAAAGCATGCTGCATGTCCTTTTTCTGTGAGTTTTCTTTTTTTGTTGGATGGACAGATTGATGGATAGGTCCTTACCCAGGGTCCTTTGCTGAGCTACGCATCATCAGCATGGTGGTTTGATTGTGACTTATGGTGACTGATGTCAAGGACATGATCAGATGCCAACAAGATGGAGGCAGACACAGGAAGAGGCAGAGAGAGATGGGGCCATACAGAAAGTGGAATGGGTGGGAAAAGTGGTTCAGTGAGAAATGTGTAGGCTGCAGTGGTGCTTGTATGTATTTCATCTGTCATCTTTTGTGTCCCAGTTAACATTACCAACTGTTCGCAAATGTTTTTAAAGGTTCGCTAGCTCAAAACACAAAATCACATACACAGTGCAAATGGCTATCTGAAATAACCGATCAGACACTCTCTTCAGAAAGTTTGAAAGAGATGAAATACAGTCATCACAGCACTACAAAATTGAACGCTACACCAGGCAGCTAGACAGCTGTCAACTGAATTGCAATCCATTTTTCTCTTTGTCTCACTCTTTCCTAGTCACACTCACTCTCCTTAGGCCAGTGCTCACTTAGCCTCTAATGCCCTACTCTCATTTGTGCTAATCATCATTAAGCCTAATGCCATTAACTCAGAGCTAATTGAAAATAATACAAGTCCTTCATAATTGGGCCCAACAGCAGACTCGCACTCTGTGCTTTCTCTGCCTGAATCCCAATGCAAGATATACAGCACACACATCAATATCACTGTAAGGTGATGCTGTGTAGGGATTTTTCAAGATTGCAAGCTTTTGTCAGAGCTGTATGATTAACAGGGACTCAAACTTCTGCTTATCTTCCTCAGAAATCCACTGTCCCTCAAAGGTCTGTGGCTGAGGCTTCTATTTTTAACAGCCACACTCTCCTTACTCAGCCTATGTGTCAACATCAAAGCTCTGAGATCACTGGTGTAGAGGAAAGTCTGCTGAAACCCTGTTAAATATTCTCTTTATATTTTACTGAACACACGGTCATTTATAAACAAACGAGCAAGCCAACAAACATTAAACATGTCAGAGGATCAACATTTACCCCATTGTCTTTTAGGCAGTCCGGTTTCTACTGACTACACTACATCAAATAGGGTGTGTTCTGTTGGTGAGACGCTAACATGAAAAACAAAGTGAATGTATGGAATGTTGAGGTTCTCACTAAATTCTGCTAGAATAAACAGCAGAAAAAGTCAAAACACTTCAATTCTGGCATCCAAGCCTTTCCCAAAAGCACCTACTTGCAACGGCATGCATAAACAACATGTAATAGAATCACTTGATATAAACCAATAAAAATATTTAAATTTTAAAAATTTAAATTTGAATTACCCTGCAATGGATTCGCACCCTGTCCAGGGTGTACCCTGCCATGGCCCCAAGTCTCCTGGGATAGGCTCCAGGCCCCCGTGACCCTGAATACAGGATTAAGCGGTATAGATGATGAGTGAGTGAGTGAGTGAGTGAGTGAGTGAGTGAGAGTAAATTTGAATTATACAACAACACTTTGTATAAATCACACAAGTGTCGGTTGCCAGCATGGGCATCAATAGCTTGATATTGCCCACAGTACTGGGAAGGAGGAAGAGCAGGTGCCTGCCAAAACCCACATTGAAAATCCAATCATGGAAACAATTTCACCAAGAAATCACAACTGATAATGTTATGTCATCTTAAACACTTGTTCTTCTTATTAATTGCTTAATAAAGTTTTTCTCTTGCTGCACCCTCATGCATACAGTCATGCTGATATTTAGAACAACAGCGCTCCCTGTTGTGTGACATTGCTTAATATTTAATGAAACTGTTGTGTATTTCATTTAGACACACAAGGTTGTCACTCATTTTGCTAAATGTGAATTAAAAATGCATATAGCATTATTTCTCAATATAAACTGTAGGTATCTACCATTACACAATATTTTACATTCTATAGGGTATGAAGAAAACCTTCACATGACAAGCTGTGAATGAAGACACAAGCTATAAAAATAAACCACAGAGTCATTGATAATCCAGAGCGCCTAACATTTATTATTATTTTTGGGATTTTTCCCCAATTTTCTCCCTAATTTAGTCGTGTCCAATTCCTCCCCTACTACCACTCAGCCGGGAGGGCCGAAGAACCACGTGATGCCAGCCGGCCACATCTTTTCGAACTGCTCGCTCACACACCGTTGGGAGTGTCGTACTGTAACACTCAGAGGACAGCGCTATCCGCTCCCTCCGTTGCGCGAGCTCACAGACGCCCCTGACTGGCTGTAGAGCCGTGATTAATGTGGGAGCACTAAGTACCTCTCATCCCTCCCCGCTGAGAGAGCTCGGCCAATCAGCTCTCTCTAGACCTCCGGCTGCGAGAGGTTACAGCACCACCCGGGATTCGAACTAGCGATCTCCGGATGATAGGGCGAGCGCTTTTACCACTGCGCCACTCGGAGGCCCAGCGCCTAACATTTTTATCTCATTTAGCTTTATTAAGGCATTGGACAATGGTCCTTAACTCTCAACTGCTGAGAGTTAATGGCCATTGTCCAATGCCTTAACCATTGAGCCACCCCTGCCAAGTAACAGTTAAAACATTATGGTAGTTTTCACCCAGTAGTTTTAAACTATTATTGGTGGCACTGCCTAACAAATTGTATGCATCGATCTCACTGCTGACAGAAAAAAAGTTCAACAAATCTAAGTGACCTAAATAAACTGAGGAGTGGACTTATGTGAATGCAATAAAACTGTCGGCAGTGTTACTACTCAAACAATTAAACTGTGTCTTTGCCAGCTGTGAAAAGTAGTATTGCTGGTCAATGCTTAAATGAAATGTAGTGTTTCCATGGCAATACTGATTCCGGCAATAATGATTACAGTGATCTTGCACAGACTAGGCAGTGCTGTAATATTACTAAGGCCTAGCCAGAGGAACATTTTACTGCTCAAAGCTTGCTCTTCTATAACTTGGGAGACAAAATTGTAATTCTCATGTCAGCCTCAATTTAGTTTCTGTTTTGTCTCATATGTTTCTCATCCTGAGACCTTGAGACCTCATTAAATTTCACTTTGTGTTATTAACTGCTTCTTTTTTCTTATTTGGAGAAGATAACGAGCAATTGTAAGTCTATATAATTATATATAAGGTAAGGTGAGTGTCCGACCACAGTCATTCAGACAAATCTGGCAGTGAATACGCTACTGCCTGGCCAAAAACAAAAGGTCACAACCTTTAAGATTTCATTCAATCACAATGCCAAAGGTAAACGGCATTTACCTTTGATTCCAGCACACAATGTAACTTCAGGTTCATGTGTGAAAATGATTCCTCATGCTCCCAGAACCACTCTTTCATAGTTTGACTCCTGGAACATGCCTGTTTCATTATGGAAGAAAAACTCCATTTATGTGATACCCTGGTCATTTTATACATTCAGTTCATCAGCTGACTTCATTTTATTGCCACATAACATTTCTGAGCCTTGACCTGACCAACTGATGAACCTCCAGATCATAACACTTCCTCCAGTGGCTTGTACAGTGGGCATGATGGGTGCATTTTGTTGTTTCATTTTTTACCCTGATGTGCCCATCGTTCTGGAATAGAGTCAATCTGAATTTGTCTAACCACATGATCTATTTCCATTGCTCCAATGTGCAATCTGTATGCCTTCTAGGGAATTCAAGCCATTTTTCTGATTACTCTCACTAATAAATCCTGTGTGTGTGTGTGTGTGTGTGTGTGTGTGTGTGTGTGTGTGTGTGTGTGTGTGTGTGTGTAAATACTTTTACTATAAACATAGCTACGGATTTTACTGTTCATATTTTAACCATGCAACTTCACCAAGTGTTTAAATGATATCCATTCATGATTTTTTTCTGACCACATTTCTTCCACAAAGTTCCCCATTCAGCACTATCAATCCAGGTTTTGATATTGTGCTAAAGTGTTCTTAAGTAAATATCCCTTGGTTCAGAAGCAGTTTGAGACTATTTTAAAATGACAAATTATGTCTATAATGGTGTACAGTATAATATAATGCACCAAAATTATATATACCGTATATGTTCCTCAGTAGACTGGGTTACTTTCTTGTTCTCTTTGTGTTTGTATTAGTTCCTAACAGTTCCTCCCACTTTAAAAAGTTTCATTATGCTGATTTCGTCTAAATTGTTATCTTGTATGGGATCCAGGGTAAGTGCAAAATAATTCACAGGTAGTGTAAACTTGCATAGATGGTTCCTGATTGCTTAATAAAATTGGACTGAATTTTTTAGTTGCTGATAACCAGGGGTGAAAATTAATGAAAAACATGTACTCTTGGGACTGTATAGTACATAGTTAACTGTAATGGTAATTTTTAAAAGCATAATTAAATCATTAATTAAAAAAGTTATATTAATGTTTTTTTTTCTTATCACAAATTATGGAGAGAAAGAAATCACAGTTGAGGAATGTCAATTAAAAAACAATATCTGCACATAATAATAATAATAATAATAATAATAATAATAATAATAATAATAATAATAATAATAAAAGATTCAATCAAAATAAAGCAGTTACTTACTAAACGTCTACATTTCAGGTGCCACTTGTTTAATCTGAACTAATGACTGAGACAAAGGAATCAGATGAGCATCGCTAAGATATCAGGTATATTGAGGTTTAAATGCTTCAAAGGAAACAGAGTGATAATGATCTGCAAATTATGCGACCCAAAACCTGTGGCAATATTAGCATTTCACACTCAGCATCCAACCTGCAAAAACATGTACATTAATTAACTGAGTGAGCTAGATGAGCTAGCTAATGGACTCTGTATTAAACTGATTAAACTTTAGCCCTGAATGTGTTTCCATGCAAAGAGCTAAATAAAACATTGAATAAATGTGTTTTGTTTCTTTACTTTCGTAAGCTTAGCCTTTTATAATATAATATAGTCTCTTTGCTAAACTCAGCAAAATTGCTTAGTGATCTATTTATCCATCAAGAAATTACCCTCCTCTCTTTAATACAGGCATAATTAATTTAGTTCCTCTTTTACTGTTCCACATGCTTTTTTGGTGAAAACACTTAATTAGTTAAAGTTAATATCACTGATACTTTAGGTCACCTACTTGTTTCTTTGTTTGACTTTTTTGTGCTTGTAATTTAAGAAACGCTTCGGAAATGCAAGTACAGCTCCGTTACCTATGAGAAGAGAGCAGAGCTTTTTGAACACTATTGGTTAAAATGTTATGCACAGGTTATGCAAGAGCTGTGCCTGTTTAATAGATGATTTTCAAATTAGATTGCATGTCTAAGGTTTCATATTGAATCAATTTATTTCATTATGTATGGTCATCCTTTTTACACAAGCCTAGCAGAGCAGACTTTCCAGGTAGCAACCTCATTCATCTAATAGAGAGTGGTCAAAAATGTAGCCTTGCATCCAGCAAGTAAGCAGAGACAAGGCAAAAAGCATTTTATATGGTACTGTAAGTGAATGATGTTTTGAAAGCTACTGTATACTGCAAGTGTTTTTTTTTTTTTTTGGTTGTTGTAAGAAATGAATGAAAAATCTGAGGATTAGATGAAAACTTATACTGTATTTTGCATAGTTTTTTGAATGAGGTATAAACTGCTCAACAAGTGCAACAAAAAAAAACCTTATCCAGTAGGCAAAAGCTTCAGCAAGTACACCACAGTAACTGAACTGAACAGTATGAACAGTCGCTCTAACAAAAGCTAGGTTTGTTTTTCTGCTCCCTGTATATCTCTTGTGGTAATGCATTAGCATATTGTTTTTGAAATAAGCACTGGTGGCAATTTCACAGTTGGTTATAGAATGTCATGTAATGTGATACAGTTTTGAGAATACAAATTTGTTTTCAGAATGTACACAATAAAGTAATTCATTTGTTCTCTTTCACCTGAATTCCAAAAAGAAAAGAAAAAAAAAATCCTGAAGTTCTGTCTCATGTTCACATGCAGAGATTCCAACACACCCCAAACTTTGCCTAGTGCAAATATGGGGTCTATAATTTACTGTAAATGTTTCTGAACCAAAAAATGTGGCTCATCTACAAACTCATTCACTTATCGGCATGAGGCAGGGTAAACCCTGAACTAGTCCATCACAGGGCACACACATACTACGGGCAACTTGGGAACACAGATTAGCCTAACTTGCATGTCTTTGGAAGGAAACTGGAGCACCCAGAGGAAACCCACCTATCATGAAGAGAACATGCAAACTCCATGCATACAGACCCAAGCAGGAATCAAACCCAGACCATGGAGGTGAAAGGCGACAGTGTTAAGCATGTCGTTTGTCCATTCCCTTGGAGGATTCACTGAGAGCTTCAGTGTTGATAACTTTTGCAAGGTCTGTTTGGAATCTAGTTGTTGTACTTAGCAACAAGAAGTATGTTCTAGTTTGTTTCAACTTTAGGCCTTCTCATGAAAGGCATGTGCAGGAGGTGTTGAAAGACACATGCTTGAGTCAAAGTTATGGAAGAAGCATGTCTCTTACAATCACGTTTTCACTGAAATTGTACATGATATCTTGAAAGCCATTGTCTCAGTTGAGTTGTCTGTATACTTTAGACCTCATCCCCAAAATATATATTTTACTCTAGATCAGGGCTAAGGTGGTAAAAAAGAGGAGTGTAAACTATTAATTATTTGATAATGGTAAGAAAGACCATGAAATACATTAATTGAAAAACATTAATTGAAGCTGAAATTAATTGTTGCTATTTCAATGCTTTAAAAAAATCGCTATATATCCATGTTGTCCAACATAAACTGATTAAGAGAGAGAACGTAATTGGTCAGGGTAGACCTTTAAGGTACTGTACATGCTGCTTAAGCAGTGCACACACATTTGGCAAAACAATATGTGTAACCCAAGCTTTTAAGAGGGCAGCTAGGAATAACTGTGGCAACGTTTAAAGCTGCATTAACACTAGTAAGACATGGGTAAACATGTCAAAAGTGAGGTGGATAAATGATTTTTCTGAAATTTAGGGGGTGTGTAAATGCTGTTTACATGTATTTAATGTCCACTACAGCTTTTCTCTAGCCACTGCGGGCTACAAATCTAATCAGCCACAGCACTGCAGAGCGAGTGAGGTAATTGCCTGCACTTGAATCACATTAGGGTTAATGAGCACTGTGTTGATATTTATATCAGCTTAGGTGTTGACTCTTTATGTAGCTCTTTATATGTCTTTTGTGTTCTGTATTAGTTTATGTTCCTTTTTGTTATCTAGCTATCAAAATTCTCACTCACTCACCGTCGTCTATACTATACTTTATCCTGTATACAGGGTCACAGGGGGCCTGGAGCCTATCCCAGGAGACTTAGGGCACGAGGCGGGGTACACCCTGGACAGGGTGCCAATCCACCGCAGGGCACACACACATACACTCACACTACCGGCAATTTGGGAACGCCAATTAACCTAATCTGCCGTTCTTTGGACTGTTGGAGGAAACCCACCAAGCACGGGGAGAAGATGCAAACTCCATGCACGCAGAATCAGCCTGGCCGGGAATCGAACCCAGACCCTGGAGGTGCAAGGCAACGGTGCTAACTAACCACTACATTTATTGAGGGTGTTTTAGAGTTTTATGTTTTGTCTTCACATCACACTTTCTGTACTTGCATTTGCCCCTGCACTCATGAAATTGTTTTAACAGATTTAGCAGATTTGCTAATTCAGTCTATCAAATTCTTTAATTTCATGTTCAGAGACAAAGCTGACCTCAGGCAATCAGAAAAGATATTTCCCAAATAGGGACTATTTTAGTCAGTCATCAGGCTACTTCCATTTTTTGTTGGACACCGTTTCCTCTCAAGGGGACTATTATTAGGACATATTGTGTATAGCTAGGTGGAGCATTATAATTAACTTTAAAAAAGAAATTTGGTCTTTTAATTGTTAGGGCAATGTGTTTTGAGAGTAAAAATACATTCAAAGAAGTCAAATCATGACTCCCAGAAATTTAAAATATGATACATTATTTCATTTGCACTAGAACACTATCGAGAAACTATTTGGACTTTAGCTCATTCTTCAGGCCTTTAGAGGAAATACAAATGTTGACATCGGCTTTGGTGACCTCTTTCTGCATTGATTTTTGTATAGTGCTTTTGCAAAACATTACCAGTCCTAGGTCAGTTCTTGTTGCTACTCCTGTCAGCATTGCTGGAATGAATAATAAGAAAAGCACAGTTCTCCGTATTTGTTCCTGCTCTGGTTGAATTTGGTAAGATTGCATAGGTTGTTGCATCTAACCCAGAAACTATGTTTGTATGCAAAAAAATGACAGCATGCTACCAAGTGAACTAGGTCTCACCATCTTTGTTACACTGCTGCTCACACAATGTGTGTTGTTAAGCCTTCAATGTTAAATCACTTCATTCCACTATCAGCATATACAGTATGATACAACAGAAATATTCTTGAGGGATATGTTGGTTGTTTAAACTGTAAATCTCCCTTTTTTATCTAACAAATTAGCAAAAGAGAAAATGATAATGGTTATTGTCTGTTAGGGAATATAAGATAAACTTCAATGACTGAGGAGTTAAAAGACCGGGTTCAGTTAGAGCTGATTACAGTTGCCTGTATTTACAATAACACCTAAAAGTACCCCTAAATTTTTAGAGGAAACATCTGTTTAAATCCCTGTGTTTGACCTAATGCTGATACCTAGCTAATACACCTAGCAAGCTACTGAAAACCCTGCATGTTGTATATAAATAGTTTGCGAAATGTTAAAACCAAAATCTAAAAACCAACATCAAGACCATAAAGCATTTGGCTAGGTTAGCTAGTCAGCTAACCTAGCCAGTATATATTTCTTTATATACTGTTGATATTCGAAATGGTATACACTACGTCTCACTAGGTTAAGCAAATTTAGAGATAACCTAGAGCTAACCTAAAACCAGAATACATTTTTTTGGATTAGATTAGATTAAAATGTAATCTGTAATCACTCATGTAGGTTTTTCAGTTTACTGCTGATTGCATGACATCTAAGGAAAAGCTGGCTTTGAATAAAGATAGTATGTAGAGCAATTATACATATTAAGAGAGTTTTTTTTAAAGAGAAAGTGTAATTTAATAATTTTTAGTAGTTATTTTTTTTACAGTAATGTTTTTCACTTTTGCTACAAAAGCACAATATGGTGATGGGGATTTTAGCCGGAGGAAAACATTTTAAATAAGGCCATGCGTCCGTGAATGACAATCCCGGCTGGGGTGGCTTGGAGCCTACTGCAGTCGTTTTCTTAAAAATTCAGCGAGTGGAACGCCTGATCCTTGAAAATCCTCGGATACCTTGTTTGTACCATTAAAGAAGTTTGTAGGAGGCCAGCATTTCAGACAGGAATCATGCAGTTCCAACATGGCTCCAGTGTACTGAGAAAACTCCCTACCTTGATGGTATCTAAGCACTAGTGAACCGCTGGAATGAGCTCTATAGTATAGCAGGGGATTATATAGAGAATAAATTGCGCTATTTTTCTATACACTCAAAAGTCCCAGTTCGACTTGAACAAATTTCCTTGTATTTCCAAAACTGCATTTTAACATCAGGGTCTCCAGGGTCCATTCCGTCCTTGTAAAGATCATGGTGAATGTGTGGATAATGCCAAATCCCTTTAAATTTCTATGCTGCGCTACATGGCGCTGTTCTAATGAAAATGAAATGAGCATGAAATGCCTCAGATATGTTTTGAAGCCTGTAGCGTGTTTGTTCAGGATGGACTGGGATTCATAAACACACACTAAGGCAGTTCTGGGTTGCTGCAGCAGAGCTCTGGCTTAGTAAAGCATGTCACAGTTATCAGAAGTGGAAAGAAAACTTGAAACAAAACCTGGCAACAGAGCATGATGTTACTGGATGTGTGTGTGCGTGTGTGTGCGCGCGCGTGCGTGTGTGTGTGTGTGCGCGCGCGTGCGTGCGTGTGTGTGTGTGTGTGTGTGTGAGTGAGTGAGTGAGAGAGAGAGAGAGATTGTATGCTATTTGAGCTGTGATAAAATGGCATGAGGCAGGTTCGGAATAAATCTTATCCTCCTGAGACCCAGACTCTACTGATGTGTACATTGAAATTTCTCCTCACTGTTCCTCTTTATTGACACC
Organism: Clarias magur; assembly: GCA_013621035.1. Taxonomy (NCBI): domain Eukaryota; kingdom Metazoa; phylum Chordata; class Actinopteri; order Siluriformes; family Clariidae; genus Clarias; species Clarias magur. The sequence continues at coordinate 125,527 of QNUK01000989.1, forward strand.
TGATAACTATGACCTCAATCAATGTCGTAAAGCAGGAATAAGTTTGACAAAAGAATTATACCCATCTATTCTCATATGATGATTTTACAGTGATATAGACAGTATAGTTGGGAGAAAATGTCCTCATTTAAGTGTCAAGAGCATAAGGATATATCTAATATAACTATTTCTAGTTTTCAATCAGATTTATAAGTAGCAGTGATATGTGTCAGTAATAGAACGTTTTTTATGCGTGTGTGTGTGTGTGTGCGTGTGTGTGTGCGCGGGCGTGTGTGTGTGTGTGTGTGTGTGTTTGCATGTGGGTGGGTGGGTAGTGAAATGAGGTGTGAATCAGAAACGAGGTGCAAATGCTGAAAAAGGATAAGCTTGCCACGGACTGCCACGCAGACATCACTTCTTTCGTGATCAGTGACTCTATAGTGACTCTAGCAGAGTGAAGTGATGCAACGGATCTCTTGCTCTGCTCTTAATACAGATGTGAGCAGCTTGTGACAGTCACTGCATCATCTGCTTCTATTATACTTCCTTTCCTCACTTCACAGTATCACACTCCTCTTATCAAACAGGTGTCATGCAGAACTACACTTCTCTCCACAGCTTCATTTCCCAATCCAATTACCTCAATCAGGGCTTATTGTTTCTTTATGACATTAGAACTCAGGTACCACGCCAAATTTCTCTCATCGTGTGTTACTGATTTGGACAGCCATGAAAGAGAGATACATCAAGAGATACAGTTAGAAATGTTTGTGCAGTGGTTAAACACAGTGTATATTATTACATGCACCCAAGGTGATGGACCGAGCAGAGAACGCTATGTTCCTTATACAGTAAAAAGCAGTTTAAAGGGCTCTAAAAAAGTCCAGAGTCAATGAGCATATGCTCTTTGCATTCAGTCTCAACACAAGTACGCTAGTGTGAGTCATCAGTGCATTTGTCCCACTTTGCTGTTGGACACACACACACACACACACACACACACACACACACACACACACACACACACACACACACACACACACACACACACACACACACACACACACTTGAAATTGCATGAAATTAGCAGAAGCTACTTTTGTATATGTGGTTAATACGCATCAAGTCTGTGTGTGCTCACTGGAGACTACACGCCCCATCAGAGAATACAAATGAATAAGAATTTCTCATTTTCTCGCATATGGACACTTAGTTAACATGCAAACATGTCTCTTGTTCCAAGGACAATTTTATTTCTATAATCATTTTTTGTGAAATTTCTGCATATATATTGGGGTGGACAATTTGAACACCATGAACCAAAAAGAATACTGATTTAAGCTCTCTTAAGATTAAGTGGTACAAGCTGCAACGTCTTTTTATAAAAATGTTACACACCACTGGTTTCATTTAATACCAAAATTGCATCAGACATTTGTGGTGTAATTGAGTTGTACTGTCTGAGATTTTCTGTATGGTTCTTTTCAAGTTGTTGTGTTCCATTCTTTGCTGCTTTGACCTGCATATTTGATTTGGCACATGTTTTATTTTGGATGCACTTTCTTCATGAGCCTCCCTATTTTATCTGGGCTTGGGGACTACAAGACAGGCTTAAACATACTTACACTGTACTAAGGTGGATGGTATACTGTACTGCAGTGTCGGTAAAAAAATACAGATACTGCAATAAAGAAGATATAAAATTGTTTGTGTAACAAAATGCTGTATTGCAGGATCTGTATTTTTTTTTACAGACACTGCAGTACAGTGTACTTAAGAAGACTTTGTTCTTTTTGGTTTCTTGGTCAATTTTGATTTTAACCATTTAAGAGATAAAAAAGAAAGGTTCTTGAGAGATTGATGAACAATAGATGGCTTAACATTAGTGATAGGAGAATTTTATATATCTGCTTAATGTTCTACATTAAGCATAGCACTCAGCATTTAAAAAGTATGATGATTCATTACATGATAAAACTTATAATTATTGGCGAATTGGTGTCGTATAAAAAGGAATACAATGTTTGAGAACATGTTGTTATTGTATAATGATCAATTTTAGGGTGGTAATGGCTGACCATTTTGCATCAGGACACCAGAATACTTCAGAATTTATTCCCTCACTCAACTGTAAATATAAAGTTATTCTGACTGATTACCTTTACACATGTTTTTGTAAACTAATTGAATAGTTTGGATTAATCTGTGCTTGGACCAGACTTTTCTTGGTAAATGCTTTTGTGCATGCTACTTCTGTCCTCTATTTGACCCTCAGTCTACTGGTTCAGTCAATCAGTTTTCAGACAGTTTTCAGGATATGATGGCTCACTGGGACTTTTATAAAACGGGCATACTTCAGTGTCTGATGTTCAGATTTCACTTCACTGATTCAAAGTCAGCTTCAGAGGGCTTTGACAGTCTAACTGAGTAACCTGGATAGAAGGTCTCACAGAGGCAGCCTGATCAAAGAATTGTCACATATGTAATGCTGTGTAAATATTACATTTTGCTCATTAAGTTAATCAGAAATCCTGAGCATGTCAGCCTGGGGATTAAAATAAGATATGTTAATCCCTTATAAGATATTATGTGATTATATGATATAATAAGATATGTTTTGGATTTAAATGTAAGTAATTCATAATGATAAAAAAGGAACTACCAACAATATTGTTTAGTTTGTTCATGCTGTATAAATTAATGCTGTAGTATGTCGGATTAAACTTACATAAAATAGTGTCTGGAAATATCCCAGTTCATTCATCCAATATACACTAGCCGGACAAACATGCAACGTCCTAACATTTATTTGCGTTTTATAATGGAGTTAAGGTCTGGACTCGGTGGTCACCAATACCTTTGAAAATCATGTCTTATTCTGGCTAAACCACTCTTTCCCTATTTAAATCCTGGTACTGGATTTTGGAATATGCCCGTACCAACATTGGGCATGTAACATTGTTCCACCTAGTAGACCTGACCAACAGAAGCAACCCCAGATCATAACACTGACCCCACAGGCTTGTACAGTAGACTCTAGGCATGGTGGTTGCATCACTTCATCTGCCTCTCTTCTTATGCACCCGTCACTCCGAAACAGGGTCATCTGGACTCATCAGACCACATGACATTTTTCCAATGCTCCACAGTCCATTTTTTATGGTCTAAAAAAATGTAAACCTTTTTAGCCTCACCAATAAATGGTTTTCCTAAGGCTACACAGCTGTTTAGTCCCAATGAAATACTCTTATTTTCACTATTAAAAGTAGACTGGAGCATGATTTTTTATGCACATTTTTTTCTGTCCACATTTCTTGCTCCATGATGATGGTTTACCACTATTCTTCCAGATTTAAATAATGCGTTTTATTTAAAGCAATTTTAGTAGTTTCAGTAATCTCCTTAGTTGTTGTCTTTGCTTGATACAGGCCAATAATTTGACTCTTCTTCCTGCACCAGTTAGAGTTAGACACGCTTTTTGCCAGCTGAACGGTATTAATCCATGCGGTAATTATACAATGGAAGGCTTATACCTAATTAGCTGGGCAGTGTACATGAGACCGAGCAGTTTAGGAAACAGGACAGAGTGCATTTTGTTTTCTTCCTTTCTTGTTTTAGAAATAAGACCCTAATCAGTCTGTAATACTGAGACTCTCACATATCCACACAACTGAGTGATTGTGTAAGACACCCACCTTAAATTTCACACTTCAGTTTGAAAACTGTCAGATGAAACTGAATTCCAGGTTTTATTCTCACCATGTCTGCTTCAGCAGACGTTTAACTTATGATCACAGGGCTAGGTTATCTCTCACTGTTGTTTAAACTACTAGGTTTACACTCCAAGGTGCAGCTAAAGCAATTCATAAAATTATTTATTTTCCATTGACTGTTATAAATAGTACACTCAGTAGTTTTAGTTGTCGTAACTTCTATTTTTTCTCACTGTGTCTGCATCATGAGTCATAGAAGTTGCAGTAGGAATTCAGGAAACTGTATGGATGATAGGAAGACATGCAAAAATGTCTAGCACAGTCTACAGTTATATACTGTATATTCCGAGCAGAAATTTCTTCTCCTAATAATAACAAAGCATATAAGTAAGTAACTTCTTTGAAGGCAAGTGTTCAAAACAGCTTTCCCCATCTTCAGGATACATGTGGATTTCTCATTTGGAATACTATGTGAGCACATTGCTCAAACTTCACACTAGATTAAACTAGTTTTCTCAGCTAGATATCATAGCTGTGTTGCTTCGGGTAATGTGCCTTTTCCCTTTTTCCCAATCTGAAGCTCTTTCCTCTTCTTTCTGTGCCTGATAGCAGTAGGTATTCATTATCATACTCCATGTTCCTTAAGCATGCCTACGTGTTAGCACTTAACAGCCAAATTATCCCATTATGCAGTACATCAACTTCATTTCGAATGCAATCCCCCAAGCGCAGATATTTGTCACAATTGCATGTGATTAAACCTTGCAACACTTTCTCATCATTGTCATAAAATCAGGGAGACTGTCTATTTATATGTAGATATGTACTACAGTATATGCATTGTAGTTTTAAAATGTGACCATGGCAGGTTTTCTGGCATGAATGCATATGTGACCATGATTCATTTAACCAAATTAAGCATGATGTAGATCATGGGCTCACATACCCTAGACTGCATTATAAATAATTTCTCTTCTGCAGCATTCTTAAAATATTTTTTTTTTTAATTTTTTGTCACCATAAGAAAAATAATGTCACACTGTTCATGAATGCCACTTAATGCTGCATAGATAACCTGAAGAGAAGTTACATCTGTTGAAGCTTCGAAGAAAAAAATCCAATGCACTTCATTCATGACCCTTCAAAATTGCAGTACACCAAATTCACAAAACTATTAAGTGTGGGATATTTGCAAAGATAACACTCTCACTTACTGCTCTACGTGTTTGTGCAGCTCAGTACAATATATTTTAGAGTGAATGTTTTATTCGGCAGATCCCAAATTCCCACTGACCCCCATCAGTGTTTTGCAATCGAATGTCTTCACTTTAAAAGTATGAAAAACACCATGGAATCTTAATACAGAATTGCACACTTAATACTTTCACACCTGTTGTAGCACACGGTTGGCAGGCTAGATATTATCGTGACTGTAAAATGTTGCAGCAATCGAATTCAGCTTTGCCCAGAAAAAAAATTATGCAATTATGAGTCATGTTCAATTTCGGTTGTCTTGGGACATGCAAAAGAGGTGCGTGTTTTCTCACCCTTACATTTCTGTGATTTAAAATTGAATCTGTGCCATACACTGTTTGCATTGCTAATAAACTATTGCATTTCTATATTAGGATGTTTGTGACAGGGAGGGAGCTTTGAGGCAGTACACTTCATCTGTGAATTTTATTTTTCCCTATGCACTGCAAGTCTATACAGCATTGTACTTTGCAACACACACATTCAGCCACTGTGGAGGGGAAGCTAATCCAATCACTGAGGCTAAACTTTCTCATCTTCTGACTCCTAGATGCATTTCTTCCTTTGAGCTACCTAAGCTATCTCTGTTATTAATGCATAACCAAAAATGTGTGTGTGTGTTATTTTTGCTTTGGTATGCCCAAACAGTAAGTGGGTTAAACTTCCAGATAGTTTAAAGAATGCATAATGTAGGTCAGAGGAGAAAAGAAACTTTTAAGGTTTAATCCATTAACTCTGCATGGAGAGAGAGAGAGAGAGAGAGAGAGAGAGAGAGAGAGAGAGAGAGAAAGTGTATGGGTATTAGAGTGGTCAAAATTTATTTTCCTTTAAATATTAAGCGAGGGCATTGAAATATTAATGAGCCTATAATTTTTTACTGCTACAAACAGAACATCAGTAAACAGTTGCTTGTAAGCAATCTGTTTTTTTTTTTTTTTTAAACTGTGGGAGGAAACCAGAAAACCAGGTTGAATTCCATAGTCTCAGATATGGGAAAGCATGCAAACCAGCACACAGACACAGAGGTGCCTGAGCTCAGGATCGAACCCTGGAGCTGTGAGGCAGCAGCACTACCCATTGCACCACCACACCACACCAGGCTAATTCATTATTATTAAAATCATCGTAACATTCTAATTATACTCTCAACCCACTGTTGCAATACAGGATGCGTGAAGAGATAATAGCTCATAAATGACAGCTTTTAATTGTTCAGTAACAAAACTCTGTTTTACAGAGTGGTTATTCAGGTAAAACAATTGTAAGTGTGAAAAGAGTCAAACTCACACACAAAAAAGAGACACTAAAATGACTTGACAGATTTAAACTATTAAAAAAGAAATTACCATTAAAAAAAGGAATGTGCAAACAATAGACTTCTTAATAGATTTCTTAAATAATTAAAATGTTAATATTTTACGTATTAATATTTATCATATTAACGGTCATTAGGCCTAATATGGTTTAAAATGTCATTTTAATCAAAATGTCATTATTAAAGAGAATAAAAATATTAGTGCAATATATAGCCAGTGTAGGTTTGTGGACAGCTAAGCATTAGAGTTGAATCATATGTGCTTTTTGAACATCCCAGATTGATTCTACTACAACTTCCACAATTCTGAAAAGGATTCCCACTAGATTTTGTGTGTGACTGAAGGGATTTGTCAGGGACTGATGTCAGGTCAAGAGTCTGACTTTGGGTTGGGGTGAGGCCTCTGTGCAGAACGCTCAAGTTCTGACACTCCAATTTTGCCAATAACAAAAAAAGAATTTTTCATGAGCTCAATTTGTGCAAAAGGACATTTCATGCTGAACAGGGTTGAACTACTGAGTTGAAATGGAATTATGGGGCTATGGCATAAAAAAGGTCATTCTGAACAATTTTGTGCCTCCAATATTGTGAAAACAGTTTGGAGAAGGACCACATATGGGTGTGATGGTCAGATGTTCAATAACATTTAGGTATATAGAGTATAAAAATGCAAAAGTGAGCTGATAATGGTGACACGTGACTGCTACTGTATATTTTTCCACTTATCAGCTTATAGTTAATGTCTAATACAGAATAACCACAACACTGAAGTGGTAGCCACTTTAACTTAATCATAAAAAGATCTTTAAAAAAAATCTTAGATAGTTAAATGGGGAATGTAGAGGGTTTCTGCAATTTTGTAAATAGCACCAGAAGAATAAAAATCAATCTTATATTGTATGGAGGCATTACATTATGTAGCATGAGACAAAAGCAAGACGCTGACCTGCATGATGGAGAGACTGAGCTGATGTGAAGGTGACTCCAATAGCAGATCCACTTACAGAATCAGTTCTGCACATAACAGTACCTACTCTTATCTACATGTAGAACATCTGTGACGCACACCACATACGTGTAAATCTTTCCATTCTCATTATTGTTGCACATAAAGCATGTCACACCTGCACGCACCATCTGCAATAAACTGCTTAATCTGATTGGTTTGTACACAAAGCAGAACTCTGTAGATCTGAGCAGATGAGCACACAGCTGCTCTCGGGGCTTTAGAAGAGAGTACAGTCAGGTCAGGTACTGCATCGATCACACCCCTGCCCGCCGCTCTGAGACACTGGTTACACAGCACAATGGCTCTTATATCAAGTGGTTTAAAGCCAGTGTTTGCAGTAGTGATAGAATCTCTGATTTACTGTTGAACAAAGTGACATTAGACTAATTATCCTAGTTAAGAGGACAGTGCAAAGTCGTGATGCAAAAAAAAAAAAAAAAACATTTTAAAGAAGAACCATGAACAGAACCATGCACAGTATTGCTAAGACCTCATCACATTACGAAATGTTCTTATCCCCACCAAATGAGACAAGGTTGAATATTTGTAATGAAACGATTGCTTTAGTACAGACTCATTGGACTCATAGACATTGGAAAATCAAGGCTGTTTAAAAAAAAAAAAAAAAAAAAAATTATATATATATATATATATATATATATATATATATATATATTACGACTGTATCTGAGCCGAGACTGTGATTGTTATCAGAAGTTGCCATGCAACATTCAAAACAAATCGAATCAATGCTGCAGTAATTCCTGTAACACCAAACCTCAGAGTGCGTGGTGGTGTTAATCCCAGTACTCCAGTTTACTCCCACAGTCCAAAGACATGCACTGTAGCCTGATTTACATTTGTTTGTGTGTGTGTGTGTGTGTGTGTGCGTGCGTGCGTGCGTGCGTGCGTGCGTGCGTGCGTGCGTGCGTGCGTGTGTTCGACTGCTCCACTGATCTCTATGGATGAGCCATCACTAGAATTATAGCACCCATTTCCCAATTTGGAAGAGGAACCTGGTTGTGTTGAGTTATGTGCTCTTATTACAGTACACAGCAATATCTCAAGGCACTGGTTACTCAGAGGTTAATACTGTGAAATAATATTCAGAAGATCATGTGCTCAAAATTGAAGGACCTGCTCCTGTTGGATCCTTGTGCAAGACCTTTAACTGCTCAGCTGAAATCCTGTCTCAATGCTAAGTCATGTTAAATAAAAGCACCAGGTCTTTCTATTCTACTTGGACTGAATGAGCAGAATTCTTATAAATTCTGAAAAAAAAAACATGTTTACTGTGGACTACAATTATTTAATGTTTATTTTGTAATTACTCCTGATTTGTTAAGGTGCGGAAACCCATAAAAATAGACTCCTGACTTTGGGTCTAGAGACGGCATTGGTGTTGTGCTTGTTTATTTCCATGTCCCTTTGTGTATGTGTTTATGTGAGTGTGGAGGCCTGCTGTGAGATAGATTGCTTCTAAATGGCTTTTCTGAGTTTTCTATGCTTTTTCATTTTGTGCAGGTCATAGCACTCTACCTGAGAGACCATGTATGTTCCCAGACTTGTGTGTGTGTGTTTACACACATACACACACCTTTTTAATACTTTTGCACTTATAGGTGTACTGTACAAAATAAAGTGGCCCATTTTATTCTGTGTTGCAAAAATCAGAAAAGAATATTTATTAACAATGGCTGACTCCAAATTATTATCTTTCTTTCAGGAAAGAATGTTTGTTTTTTGCGTGTATGTGTGTGTGTATGTAAGTGTAAGTGTAAGTGGGTGTGTATGAGTGTTATGACAGCAGAGTGCCATGTACAAGCGCTACTCACAAGAGCAGTAATAGCCCTGGAACGCATTCTGAAAAAGCAACTGTGAATTTTAAAATGATCGAAACATGATGCAATTCCCTGAGCATTTGAAAAAAAAAAAAAAAAAAAAAAAAACTTTCAGTCAAATCCACAAGTGCAATTCCCACATAGCGGTAAATCAAGTGTGTAGTGGAGGGTATTACAACAGAATACGATTAGCATTTCATACATTTGTAATGAAATCCTGAGCCCTCACTCACCATCATCCAGCGTGAACTATACATTACACCGCCTCGTTCTGCTTCCACGGTAGCATCAAGTAAACTTAAATAATAGCATCTATATTAAATAATGTGCTTCTACTTTTTGGTCAAGAGCCTTAGAATGAACCTTTACAAAGTTGATATTAAAACACTATTTGGCATATACATTTCTCTTGTTTTTCACACTGTTTTTGTTTCTTAACATATGCCATGGTGGTTGACAAGTGAAGTGTCTCAAACTGTACTCTTAGCGAATGTAGCTGAACTCATAGAGGTCAAATTGATCTTCTAAAGCTATGACAGAAGATATAATAAAGCAGAAGCTCTTCTGACAATGTGAGACTCTGCAGACATTTCCATGCTCCCTGAGTTCTCATCTGGCATCAGGGTTATTTCTGTTTGATGGGGAATAAAAGTGTTTTAAAATGACAAGCCTATACAGGTATATGGACTTCAAACCATTCTGAAAAAATCTATGGTGTATATCTTCCTATATATCTTACTACGGTCTGCTTTTTTTTCACATTTTAAGATTACAAGATTATAAAAATTATTGATTTTTCCAGAATTAAATGCTTAAAAGTAGCTCACTTATTTGCCAATTAAACAAAATGTTTTGAGGTTTTTATATTTAGAAACCCATAGAAAGTTGTTAGAAAACCTGGAAATAATCTTATGCACTTGCCTGTCGTGTGCTGTTTAGAAAAGTCAAATTATTGGCATATATCATGCAAAGAAAAACAACTAATGAAAGTTAGAATTAGGATTAAGAAAACTTTAATAGAATTCTGTTAAGAAATCGTGTTACAAAAAATACATTAATAAAATTTTGATGGTTAGTGATGAACTGGCAGCTTCGTGGAAGAAATGCGATCAAAAATTAATAATCAGTCATTATTAAAGTGTGTTTAGATCACTAACAAGTTGCATTGTAAAAAACTGAAAGTAGAAACCACGGCTATGTTTAATAGTAAATGTAAAAGCAATTTCACACACAATGCAACAAGTACTTACAGAGAATAAATAGCTGTGTTGCCATAAGAAAAACACTTATTAGTGAAATGAATGTTAGGAATTTATTTTCCCAGGGAGTATACTGTATGGACAAGGTTATGTAGTCTGATGAGTCCAGATTGACCCTATTCCATACATACCCATCATACATAGTGGCCTATGCAACTGGTTGCTTCAGTTGGTCAGGTCTCTAGGTTCAGCAATATTTATTAGCAAAAAAAAAAGACCAAGTTATCCCATCAGTTTATTTTTTTCTATCTTGATGGCACAGGCAAATTCCAAATACTCACACTGTGAGAGAGTGGTAACAAACAGTGACTAGATGAGATAGGGCTAGCTAGAGATAGAGGGATAGTTTGTGATGAGGTGAGGTGATGCAGACAGGTGCAAGTCTCCACAACAACATGCTGACAGCTGAGCAGCAAAGAAGTACTGCTCTTCGACCTGGTACTCAGTAACCGTGATGATCACATGGATGTGCACAATACAGTCATTACCTTTCATAATTCTTCTGTGATTTTAGAAAATCTAAGCAGGAAAAAATATATCCACATAGGAGTTCATCCCAAACTGCAGTACTAAAGAGCTTTTCAGTACACTCTTGAAGTAAAGTGTATTTAGGCATACTACTTAGGGAATATTTTGGGTGGTATTCTTCTCATTTGCTGTGCAGGAGGCTTGTCTGGGTTTGATTCCCAGACACTGGATGCAGGTTATCCCAGGCAGTTTTTAAAAATAAAAATAATTGATAAATCAGTTTTTTTGCAGCATGATGATGGTGACATAAAAGGTTTTCTAAAGTGTAGAGCACTCTTGAAAGTTACATCTATCAGCAAGGACATATTCTGTGTAAGTTATGCTTGCTTTATTGAAATCATGCCTGTGTGAATTTGGAATTCATTGGAGTTAAAATTATTAATAATAACAGTGATGATATTCAAATTAGTTTTAACCTGAAGTGCAGGAGCCTTCATGTACACTTATTAGTCTAGGCATCATTTGAGAAGTGAAGCTATATTATATATATATTCAGACCCATTTTTTTCTGCTTATACTCAATTCTGATTACATTTTAAAAGCTTATTATGGTGCTGTCTGACAGCCTCAGTAGAGTATATATATCAAAAGAAAAGAAAAGAAAAAAAAAAACAGTGTAATAGCTGTGCCTCTGTGGTCAAAGCACTTTGTTGCGCACTGTTTGTTTATGTAGATTGGGTGTGTTTTGAAATGATTAAACAAGAGCTACAGTACATAAGAAATAGACTATAATTCAATTATATTATATTGTCAAAAGTGCAAACAATAAAAAAAAAATCTGTCACTCGTTCACTCACACCCTCTCATGATTCCACACCGTAAGAGTAAAAAAAAAAAAAAAAAAAAAAATGTATTTACATTTTTAATACATGACCAGGTACAAGAGACTTCCTCTAAGCACTCTTGACATTGCTAACCTTGATACACACACACACGCACGCACATACACACCCCCACAGATCAGCAAGTTCATTCCCCAAACCCCAGCCTGTGAAAGATTCAAACTTCTCTACTGATGTAGCAAGCATGGTACGTGAGTATCATGTTAAAACCACCAGAATACGGAATACTGTTGAACGCTGACGAGAAAGGGAGATAGTTATATCCTGCTTTTTATTATTAGAACTGCTATAATGTCTCTATAACACATCAGAAGTAGAGATGGGACAAAGCGCAGGCCCTATGGTAGATGAACCAAATGTTCTCCAGTCTGTGACAAACGTGTTTTTTTATTTTTTTTTATTTTTAAGATATACAACCAGGGTAGATGGTAATAGCAAACAAGTATTCATCTTTACAAAAACACATTCTCAATGATTTTCTGACCTGCCACGTTCAGAAATAATGATGCACAGCGTGGCTTACCTTTAAAGAGCGAATTTAAAATTCTGAGGTGCCTTCAAGTACAAATTTGGTCCCTGGATCTCTGTGCAGATATAATGATAGTACTTTTTTTCAACCCTGGTGATGCACAGTGATACAAGTGCTAATTGTGGTTCATGCTTGCCTTATATAAAACAAGAACTTGGGGCAAATTACGCAGTGCCCTTTAAGAACAGTGTGGATATGACATCCTAAGGTCAAAAAAAGCGTTTACCTTTTTCTTGGGATTTTTTTCCCCTCCAGAAGGACGTGAATATATTTTATAGTTCGGGCTGACAAACTGATAAGAGGTTGTAATTTGACAATTTTTTAAACTGCCATGTTCTCCTGCTGTTTTATGGTCCCAATCACTAAAACAATAAAAAAGTTTGCAAATTATCTAATAAAGGTTTCAATGTCGTAGCCTGTCACTCTTTATTAGAACGAGGCTGTTATCTAAACAATGCATCTGTACCAAAGGCAATTTCAGTTCACCTAAAAATCTCTCTTTCTGCAATTCAACTTATCTTATTTCTCAGGCTTCAGATGTTACTGCATGCATTTCTTTGGTCTAGTGCTCACAACTATCTGTTTAACAGCACACTTTTGATTTTATGTCAAAACATTTGCCGTTTACTGGGTACAAGGAGGACCTCACAAACAATTAATGGTGTCTTATTGCTTTATAGTTGTTCACACAGGTTAAAGACTTGCTAAAAACGATTAGGTGCACGTACATGATCCCTTCTCTCTCTCTCGCTTTTAATGGAAAAGGTTTATCGGGCTTTGTAGCAGTGATCTCGGTGAAGTCCTAACTATAACCAAGGGAAATGAGTGAGCGCACTCAGCCAGCCAAGTGTTCATCGTCATGGCATCCACTCTGTTCTGTAGCCAATCAGGGTTTAATTAGCCGGTGTGTTCAGCAGTGCAGGAACATGCCACTGAATGACGTCCGGAGCTAGGAACACATGCTCTCAAACACAATCTGACCTGGAGGAAGTTTCTATACCAAAGTAAGACACGTAAAAAGGAGATGAGCACATGGACTATCTTCTCCCAAAACTCTCACCCTTCGCACAGTGAGGTTTTAGTGTCTTATAGCCATACTATGTATCACTGAATATCGCTTCGATCAAAAATTGGGCTTGTGATGAATTTGCTTTTTGTCCTGTAATAACCAGTAGGGCAAGGATGCAATCTATCAGAGGCAAATCCATGTGCTGTGGGCTGCAGTCCTCACTCAGCGTCATCTCCCTGGTATATACACACTATGATTTGTACTACCGAACATCACACTGTCTGCAGGCAGAAAGAGAAAGAGGGAGCTCGAGAAAGTGAGAGGGGGGAAGGATGTGAGGAATTAGTCAGATTAAAGAGGATGTAGGAAAGGCCTACAGAGTTCAGGAATGTTTGGGCTAATAGGAGGACATGACTTTAAACAGACATAAGCTTAAATGGCCTGAAGGGGTAGTGCTAAAACTTTCCCACCTGTTGGCTTTTAGATCATAGTGAATCATTACTGAATGAGTGTCTGCATGAGACACACATCTACATTTCATTCAGGAAGAACATCCAAAATCACCAGAAGAAAATTGGATGTTTTTTTTATTATATATCTATAGATTGTATGAAAAAATTATTTGTATCAGTATGTATCAGTTTATTCTACACTTCAGAAGAAACCAGCATGTTTTGCAGCTGAATATATATATATATATCATATATATCATCCTTTTATTATAATGAGGAATAAAACTTTCTTTGGAATAAACAGGCTTCCTGATCATTTTGTATACTCAAGTCATGCAGCATTGATACCATATCTAAACCAACATTGCATGAATGGCTTTGAAACAAGTTAGTGAAAATAAAAATATCTATAAACTGTATTAAGGTTCAAACTTCCTCCAATTCCCTATTTTCAGCAAGTGTTTTCAGACTATTGCATGCTGTAGCCAATCAGTGATAATTATGCAATTCTCCACAAGAACCAACCTTTTTTTTTTTTTTTACATTTTTTCTTTTTTTTAAGTTCATGTTTAGGTGTTTCTGTACCTTTGTAGTTCCGTCTTTGATTTGCTAACATGTTTTTCATTTAAGAACAACTTTACAAAATCCATGAAAATCATGATGGGGTCCTAGGTTTTTATCCTGCAGAAAAAGCCACAATGCTCTATTATTTATGGCATATTGTATACTGTATAGTTCACTGTGTCATTAGGGTAAACAGGAATCCTTGGACTAAATGTAATATATTCTGTGGTTGTACATGTGTCTGGATGTGGTTTTATTGTTTTTCTTATAAATATTTCTCAGAGACAATGGCTGAGTGGTAAATACTTAAACTTTAATATGGAGTTGAAATCTGCATAGAAAATGACAGGGTTCCACACAATGTCACATCACACATTTTATAACAGTTAATGAATGAATGATAAAACTGAGAATCAAGTGCACACTTTTAGCAAAGGCATGCTATAACACACACACACACACACACACACACACACACACACACACACACACACACACACACACACACACACACACACACACACACACACAGGCTCTTTGGTTCAGTGGCTCCATTATTTTCAGCACTTTGGTCACACTCTGGGTACTGCTGATATTTCAACACATTCCCATGGCAACCAACGACATGCATATCATAAATTAACCTGCTGGAGCAAAAATTTAATTTTACATGGTTCTGCTGAGGTGTGTGTACACTCTTTATTTATGATCTACTGTGCTAAGAACCTATACAAAGACATAGACGTAACATGTGGACAGTAAACAAGACCAACACAGAACAGATCATGATTTCCTGTTTCTATTTCCAGACACAGACATAGAGTATTTCATGCTGCATCACAGCAGGTGATGATCACACAAGAACAGGGTTTCATTCTGCAATTCCCCTGCAGGTTTTGCACACTTGGGTCAGGAAGCTGAATCGTGGAAGCCTTTGGCATTTCTAAAGGCACTTGGATGAACCTAATGAATGCATGCAGTCTACAAGCAACCACTTCATGGTCACGCGACAAATGTTCCAAAATCATTTTCTACTACATGAAACTTAGTAAAAAATCAGGATCATATGATCAATTAGCTTGCAAACGGAAGGAATTGACCAGAATAAAAATACGAAGAAAAACTAGACTAAGAAGTAATCGACAGTTATGTAAGTATGTGTTCTGTGCTGGAATGTCTGAGCACATTGTGAATTAATAATCTCCTGACCCTTATTCAGATTCTCTAGACATCAGTTCAAATTTATACCTTTATCACCAACCAATTATCCAACACATTTCCATGTGCTTGACTGAGTGAATACAGCTCCCAAAATATATCTAATATATACATATTTTAACCTTAACTTCAAGTGCTGCTGAACAGTACATCTGGAAACTAACACAGTACTATAAGTTTGAATTTTATCTTGCAGAAATATTTTCTTTTTGAGCCAGTATAGTGTGTTTGTTTGTGTGTGTGTGTGTGTGTGTGGGGGGGGGGGGGTTGTTAGCAAAGATAGTATGTCAGAAGTGAATTGTTGCAAATAAACAGTTGCTTTCACTGTCACATTTTGACTATAAATATCTTCATTGAAGGCACCATCAATCACTTCAAATAGTGCACGGAGTGGAAAACAATCTTTTCCCCTCCCTCCCTCTCCTTCTCTATGTGTACACTGCACATAAGGAAACTGCCCTCTGATATATATGCTGGTGAGCAAAACAAACCTGTAGCCACACAGATTTCACTGTAATGAAATTAAACAAAAATATGAAATGAAATAGCAAAACAATACAGATGGTACAAAATTATTCTTTCCCTTCAAGACTAGGTTTAAGCTCCTTTGTAGCTAGTTAATCTATATATTTCTATTGCACTTTTATTTATTTAATAGTTAACTTATTGTAATTTTGGAATTATTACCTTTCCTATAACTGTTTATTTCTTTACATTATACATTTACATTATATTTTATATTCTAATCTTATGATAATTGTTTTTAGAGCTTTGCTTTTTGATTACTGGTCTTGTTTGAATTAACCGTGTGACCCACAAATGAAAACAAAATTACAGGAAAGTCAATCCGAGCTGAGACAATAATCAAATAACCATAATACAAAACAATCAATAACAATTTCAATATATGAAAAATGATTGGTCCATGAATTAAATGTAAACATGGTAAAGGACAAAACAATAAAAATGTCCTCTTACGCTAAATGATGGATCCAATGAGTTCAAGAGTCTCTGTAGTGCAAATGCTGTAGTGCAAATGTCCAATAGTGCAAATTTGTACAAATTTGTACCTGGGTTACACTATACAACAATAAATATACGATTTATATGGTTATTAGTATTTGGAATGTTTGATCTGGTCCCAATACATTACTCTCTTAACAAAAGTTTTTTTCCCTTTTGTTTCTTTCCCATACAGTATCATTAATATGTTTTTATCATAGAAATTATACCAACTGATTCCTGACAATTTCAAGCATTTTCCTTGATGTACACAGTTGGTCACAAAGGTGTACTAAGCATTCAATAGTACATGTCAGACTGGGTGGCTATAGAAAAAGTACCCATGCTGAATTCATGAAGGAATGCATATCTCTCTATTCCAACTCTGTCTCAAAAGCCACCCGCAACCCCACCGCCACCTAAAAAGAACAAACAACTACAGTAAATGTCATTTTGTACTGTATACAAACCCCAAACCATAAACTCTTCACTCCTGGAAAAATTTTTTAAAAAATAATAATAATTTGTGCGGGGAAAGTGATAGAGAGTACTTACACCAGGGACTCCTCCCATAAATGTTAAATAAATCTCTCCTCAAATGTTAATTAAACATCATATTGATGATTATCCAAAGACTAATCTTTCTTGAACAACATGTGTTTATTATTATGCTCAGATTATGTAGAGCATCTGCCATACAAGTCCCTGTGCATTTGCCATACAAGTCCCTGTCTCTGTTAATGTAGAAATGATAACATAATTCTGTAAAATGAGCATTCCTTATAGATGAACTACTGCCTCTATAAGACTTGCATTTATACAAAAATAATGCACACCTTCTGACCAGTGAGATTTGGGAATTCAACCATACTGATTGAATATAACAATGCTATATCAGTATGCGTCCGATAATTGGTTCATTTCCGTCCCTTTTTTTCTGGTCAGTGGTACGTACAGTACCGACCAAAAGTTTGGACACACCTTCTCATTCACCGAGTTTTCTTTATTGTGTTATTTCTTGTGTTCTTTAGTCCAAACAGGTCTCTTCTGCTTGTTGCCTGTCCTTAGCAGTGGTTTCCTAGCAGATATTCTACCATGAAGGCTTGATTCACACAGTCTCCTCTTAACAGTTGTTCTAGAGATGTGTCTGCTGCTAGAACTCTGTGTGGCATTGACCTGCTCTCTGATCTGAGCTGCTGTTAACCTGCGATTTCTGAGGCTGGTGACTCGGATGAACTTATCCTCCGCAGCAGAGGTGACTCTTGGTCTTCCTTTCCTGGGGCGGTCCGCATGTGAGCCAGTTTCTTTGTAGCGCTTGATAGTTTTTGTGACTGCACTTAGGGACACTTTCAAAGTTTTCCCAATTTTTCAGACTGACTGACCATCATTTCTTAAAGTAATGATGGCCACTCGTTTTTTTTCCTTCACTTAGCTGCTTTTTTCTTGCCATTCAACCTCTTTGAATGAGAAGGTGTGTCCAACCGTTTGGTCTGTACTGTACATAACAGTATGTAAATTAATACTCCTTTTAATACTGAAATATAACATCAAGTGTAAATATTTCCCAGTTATTAAATTCTGTTTCAGCTGTACTGTACAACACATATTTAAGTATTCAATCCAAAAGTTTACTGATTACTACTTTTGTTTTTTTCTTTTTTCTATTAGTATTGGCCTTTTGTCCACATACAAATATTGTTCTAGGTCACTGAAAGTAAGGAGTGAACAATGCCTTTCAACCTTCAGTGCCCCCAGAAAACTGAACCTCTATTGTACTTTGATTATAGAACATCAGTACATTATTAAGGGTTTTGCAAGGTTTATTATTCACAACCAAGCGTTGTGTGGAATGAGGTCCTGCCACTTTTTCCTCCAAGTGAGGAGAAAGAATATCTATAAACTACAGTGTAAAATCATATAAATTTTATGAATGCTTAAAAATCAAAATCATACTTAAAGCATAAGACAATCAAGAGAACTGTTAAAATAAATAAAATTGTCTAAGACGGCATAGTAAAACTGAAGGCATCGATTGATTCACAAAGTCAGCTACTGCACTTGACACATTCCACCTCTAAAAGTTGCCGTAGCCCCTCAGTAGCATAGACAATATTTCTATGTCGCTATCTGGCCTTAACTACAAAAATAGGAAGGTAGCAAATCATTCTTTCACTTCTTTCCAAAAATAAAAATGTAATAGCAATAAAATTGTCAAGGTGTTACTAGTCCTGCAATAACTCATACATCCATCACAGGTGTATGCTGGTACAACTTTGAATATATTCCAAGGATATAAAATAAAAAATAAATAAATAAATATCACATGTTCAGAGGACACCCAAAACATAACCTACTAAACCACAAAACAATTAAAATTGCACATCACAGAACCCAAGAATAAAACAGTAAACCACTAGTTTTGCAACTAATTAAAACATGAAATAATAAGCTCACCATTTATCCTTCTGAATGAAGGGGGCAATAACACAATTATACAGGTCATGCTTTAATAAATCCAACAGCACATGCTTTTTCTTCAGAAACTGTTGATCTTTGTGGAATTTTAATACAGTAAATCTAAATGAAGATGCACTGATTTTCCTCCTTCAGATATCCTTTTTTAGCAAGCTAGCAAAGGAAAGTCTTACATCAAACACACCTCATTAACTATTTAAACTCTCATGTTTTGATTATAATATCACAACAACTCAGTCAACAAAACAGTAAAATTAATAAAACAATAAAGCAGCATGTCATGGTTCCATGCACTTCCTTTTTCACCTGCCATTTTGGTTCATTCCAAGCCCCTACATAACGCTGGTTCCTCTCTCTGCTTTAACATGGGTCTCCTAACTCAACTCTATTCAACTAAACTTCATTGCGTCATTGACACAAAGCTGTTTTACAGAATTAAATAAATTATGGAACTACATAAAGAAAATGTAAGGGAAATTACACACACACACACACTGTATACTGTACATACACTAGATGTGACTTTGTTTACGTGGAATTTAATTTCACACTCATAAGGTGTACAATGCCATGTGTTGAATTTCAAAATGAACTAAAAGACAGATGAAGTGGGCAGAATGAAGGTGTGAGACTGCATTAATTAAGTAGATTTCAATTACACACTTATAAGCGACTATTAAAAAATGTACAGTGCCATCTGTTGAATTTTGAAGAACTAATGATTTTTTTCAAGGTCGATTTTTGTATTGGGCCGTTTTCATTTAAATTTCAAAATAGCGTATCTTCTCTTCCCATGGGTCGATTGTGATAAAACAAATCCTATATGTCACCTCAAGCTCGACCAAAAACGGGGCTTACTAACAGCTGGACAGCTAAATGAGCTAAACCCTATGAATGCCATTTTCCTCTCATTCACACATCCAAGCTCAACTGTAGGTTGATAAGCAGGTTCACCTCCTATCTGCTTTTATTGATTCAGATGCCGATTCTGAATTCAATGATGAGCTGGTCCACCAACTAGGAATTGAGACTGAGTCTCTTCTTGGACCCCTGCACGTCAGAGCCTTGGAGGATCATCTCCCACATTGCATACTACATAGACTCAAGCTTGTTCACATGATCCTCCAGAGGTGGAAAGTAACGAATTACATTTACTCGCGTTACTGTAATTGAGTAGTTTTTTGGGGGGAAGTATTGTAATTCGCTACATTTTAAATCATATGCGCTACTCAGTAAAACAAATGAATGAAAATGCAAAAAATATAAATGCTTCGTTGCGCTCGCGTGTGTGTATCGTGTCCTGGTCGCGCGCCGCTCCAGACTCCACTCCAGGTTTTCTGATTGTCCCCACATGGGCATCTACCTGACCTTCCACCCTGAGAGTGACGTCATCAACCAGCGCGACCATATATAAACCGGAGAGACGCAGGAAAGAGGAAAGAGATTGTGATTTTGGCGTTTTGATATTATTGGTTGTGACTTTTTGCCTCCCACTGTGTCAGGGTAATCAGAACGGACACAGGTGCAGGTCAATTCCAATGATTTATTGATACAGTCCACAGAACATCCAAGGCAGAAAAAACAACAAAATATCCCTTGTAGCAGGAAGCGCCTTAGTCCCAAAAAACAAAAACAAAAAAACAAAAACTACTCCGTAGAGGGAAAAAATGGCTTTCACTTCCAAAGTGCAGCGGTAGTTCCTGCCACGGCCACCAGAGGGCGATAGGGGCGCGATGCGCTGCACTGCTCGGCCGCGAGGAAGAGCATGAGCTGGCCGGCGGGGCGCCGTCGGAAAGCGCGGACAAAAACAAAAGCCGGACCAGCCTGGAAGACAAAGGGAGATTAAAACACGAGAGAAAAAGGAGAAAAAAGGAGGGAGAAAACATAAACGGGAAGCATTAACCAGGAGCCAAAACTTGGACTGGGCTTGACCAGACAGGAAGCAGCAAACGGCTGCCAACATGGAAACAACGAACCTACACCAGACAACAGACAAGGAGGGAATAAATAACGCAAACAATCACGACGGAACAGGTGAGTGAAATCATCTTACTAAACTAGGGAGGAAGTGGGAGGGATTATCGTGACAGACGCGGACAGCTAGTGGGTGAACAAAAACAAACACCATGTGCTAGAACAGATATGTAAACATAGAACATCAGGGAAGAAGAGATCGGCCCAGGGATCTGACAGTACCCCCCCCCCAAGGGCGCCACTAGGCGTCCCCAGGGAGGGGCTTACCTTGTCGCCGACGGAGGTCCACGATCAGCGCCCGGTCCAGGACATCCCGGGCCGGAATCCAACTCCTCTCCTCCGGACCGTAGCCCTCCCAGTCCACTAGATACTGAAAGCCCCGACCTCTGCGACGAACGTCCAGCAACCTCCTAACAGTGTATACTGGGGAGCCATCCACTAGACGGGGGGGAGGGGGGGGTCGGGGCAGGAGGAACAAGATGGGATGAAAACACAGGTTTAACCCTAGAGACATGAAACACTGGGTGTACCCGACCAAGCGTGGGAGGGAGCTTGAGCCGAATCGCCACTGGGTTCAAGACCTTTGTGATCTGGTATGGACCAATGAACTTGGAAGCCAACTTGCGTGAGGCTACCCTGAGAGGCAAGTCCCTGGTAGAGAGCCATACTCTTTGACCACAAACATAGTGTGGGGCAGGAGTCCGGTGGCGATCAGCTGCGGCTTTGGTCTGTCTACTAGCCCGGACCAAGGCTTCCTTGGCTTTTCTCCAGGTGCGCCGGCAGCGCTGAACGAAAGCCAAAGCAGACGGGACCGCCGCTTCGGGTTCCTGTGAAGGGAACAGAGGGGGTTGATAACCAACTGAACACTGAAAAGGCAACATACCTGTTGCAGAAACCGGTAGGGTATTATGGGCATACTCTACCCAGGTCAGTTGTTGACACCAAGAGTTAGGATTATGTGATGCCAGGCAGCGGAGAGCACGTTCCAAATACTGGTTAGCCCGCTCAGACTGCCCATTGGTCTGGGGATGGAATCCAGATGACAGACTCGTAGAGGCCCCGATCGTCTGCAAAATTCCACAGCGAATTCAATGTACTCCACTTTGTGTGTGTGTGTGTGTGTGTGTGTGTGTGTGTGTGTGTGTGGGTGTGTAGGTGTAGGGATTCATACGCTACAGAGGATGTACGGCTGTGGGCTTCATAATGACGGCAACATAAGCGGATATGATCTGTACGGATATGATGGAGAAGATTTCATAGATTTGTATTTTAACGTCTCAAATGTCCAGTGGGATACAGCTAATGATCAGGCCAAAGTAATTACACAGAACTGGGATGCTAATGGATATAATGGACACTGGAGGACATTCCTGGAGGTTGACTGTATCGAACAGTTATCGAAGATTGTGTCTTACAGCGGTCAGACTTGGAGAAGGAAAGGTAAAGTGTGTGATCTGATCTGTTATTTTACCTGTAGCAGGCTACACACACACACACACACACACATACAGTATACCTGTTAATATGTAGAGGACATATCAGAATTAAATCATGATGACAATTTCAAAGTTGAGCCAAGAAAACTCGCCGTGTTGGAAGAATCTAGAAAGGGGGCGTGTCGTCTTGTGGAGGAGGAACACAGCCGCACCTGAGCGATGGCCCTGTCACATCATTCAGTTACGTGGTGAGTGGGACCTTAAGTCACTTTTATTATTTTACAATATAAAGTTATTTAACTAGTTATTGTATTCGATCGCTAATGGCATTGTCCTGCGTGTTTTCTCATGTTAACCGCTATACTGTTAGCATGCTAGCTAGGTTAACCTGAGGTAGCCTACTGCTAGCATTGGATTCAGTTGTAAATGTATAGCTCAGTTTAACTATAGACCATATAAGTGCGAGTTGATTTCTTAATGTGTAACACTACACAATGTGAGTAAAAATGATTCGGCTGTAAACGTCCTGTGTTTGTTTCTGTAGTCGTCCATCAGCCCTTACACGAGAGAGAAGATCGAGAGGAGGACTGTGTTCCTCTCCAGTGTTCCTCTTATCTCCTCAGAGCAGACTCTGGGAAAGGGGAAGAGGGAGAAGGCCAAGAGGTCAGCATTAGACCCTGGGCAGACTTCACTCCTGGTAGGAAACATAGTTTTTCTCATCCCTTTATTTTCCTTTACTAAAAACAAATTTTAAGTTTGTGACCTTTTTATTAATCATTCAGATTTGGCTGGGTGCGTAATAAGATTTTTTTGTGGGGTGTGGGGTTCTCAGAGCACATTTATATTTTTGCTTAGTCAATCTTAAACTTGTTTGTCTTCATGTTTCAGAAAGACGTCAAGAGGTGGACATCACTCTGTGGAACAAAGGTGTGGTTGGATTTTACCTGATAAAATATTACAGGATTATCTAAAATCTCACACAGTCTACCAATGGTCCACTTTCTTTTTATGAATCTAATGGTGCTCATTCGGATAACAAAACACTTATCTGAGTTTTCTTCTTGATAAGCATTTGCTTTATTTGTTGTCTTTTGTTAATAGAAGCCGCAAAGCCTCAAACTCCGCACATGGCACTAAGGGGACCCTCCCAGCCCAAAAAACAGCAGCTGTTAGAGGTGAGTAAATTGAGTTAATATTTTAATAATATTTGGTCATTCCACATATAATCAACCAGAGTGGTTATAAGTCTGAATCTCTAAACCAATGCCCAATGCCAGAGTCATCACATTCACATTACATTCTGAAATTAATTAACAGGGTTGCTATCAAAAACAGCAAACTCGTGCCATTATTTAGCAATAGTTAAGGATATAATGACAGAAATAGATCGTTTCTCAGTAAAACATGTAATGTTGAGTATATATGGAATTATTTCATTTTAATTATTCAAATGTGTTTTTTTACACACCTTGTAATGAATATTTGTCTTGCTGTTTGCTTTTCAAGAATGCCTTTAAAGTGAAGGGAAGGTGAAACTGTTCATTCAAACAAAGTTGAAGAATGAAGGGACGTCAAACCTCTCCAGGCTTCCAGCTACACACCTCAGGCCTTGTAATATATTCACATACTTGACCAGTCATACACTGATTGACAGCAGCGTCTCCTAGCAGCAGCACTGTTGAACAGTAATATTGCTAAGTGTTAAAGTGCTTTCATGGTCTGTTTTTGGTTGTTTTTAATGTTTTAAGTGTGTTGCTTTATTGATTTTTAAAAATTAAATAATAAAATGAATTGCAATAATTTTGTTGTAATATAGTTGTATTACACTACATCACACATTTAGATTATAGAAATACTGTAAGTAATTTTTCAGCTTTATTCAAATTGCATATACCCGATCTATATACAATATACTATATACATATATACAATCCATCGCAGGGCACAGACACACACACGCACGCTCGCTCATTCACACACTACGGACAATTTGGAAACGCCAGTTAGCCTAATCTACATGTCTTTGGACTGTGGGAGGAACCCGGAGTACCCGGAGTAAACCCACCAAGCACGGGGAGAACATGCAAACTCCATGCACACAGAGACAGGAATCGAGCCTGGCCGGGGATCGAACCCGGACCCTGGTGGTGCAAGGCGACAGTGATAACCACTACACCACCGAGCCTTATTAATATATTTTACTTTTTATCATAACTAGATATTAAGTGAAATTGATCATCTTTATCCTTACAAGACTCCACTTGTTCTCTTTACCCAGAGCTCTGCAGTGGAGGATTGGGGTCAGAGGAGTGATGGCTGGACTTTTGGATCTACAGTAGGAACGTGAACAAGGTGTTGGAGGCGATTATAGTTTTTCAGGGTCTGGGTGACATACAGCAGCTTTAGGAGTGATGTTTGGTCAGGTCTGTGATCTAAACATTGAATTCCACTAGGACTGGGCGTGCAACTATGAAGCCATCTGAACGATTATTATGGACTTGGAGAGACACGCTCCCCACATGCTGAGACACTCTTGTTGCCATAGACTCTTTTTTGTGTGTGTCTGACACATTGGGAAACAAATCTTTGCTAGTTTTTAAAAATGGTTATGACGTTGTAACGTGAAAGAATCAGTAAGAGACTGATAAGCATCTGGTGTTCTCCAGGCATTTTATTGACATTTTAAGCAAAATAGAACCTGTATTCTCCTGTTTTATGCAGATCACAGTTTTAACTTTGACTAGTTTTGGAAGAATAACATTTTTTAAAGTAATGTTTGTGTGTTTTAATTGTCTGAGTATTAAGATTTTGAACTGGGTACACGTCAGCTAAACAGAAATTTGAAATATTCAAGAGGTGTACATGGGGACATTTAACACATAGATTATGTTATTTTGCTGTCACAAAATCACATGATCAGGAATTGACCAATATATTGATTTTTTTTTCTTGTGAGTACTTATTCTACAAGTTAATTCCTAATGATTCAGAATTAAATTAGATAATTAATTATTGATTAATAACAGCTGCATGTAAAGAGGTGCAGCCACATTCATTTGCATTTAACATTTGGATGCTTAAATAACTGCCTACTTCCATGAGTAAAATGTATAACTTTATTAACATTTAATATTATCTGAGCTCAGATTGGCCTGAAGAGGGCGCCTTGTTGAAGTTCTCACTTCACTTGAACGACTCCCAAACACTCCGTCCCATAAAGGACTTTATTAAAATTTCTCTACAAAATATTTTTGTTTTATTTTTTATTTTTTTTCTTTCTTATTTATTTCTTATGTTTATTTTTTGCTTTTGCTTGGAGTTTAGAGTTTAGAAATGTAACAAGTTTTACTCTATAGACTTACACACACTGTAACTACAACAGATTTACACTGAAAATTATCTGTCTTTAAATTCAGAGAACTGAAGAGCAAATCACAGTTTAACATTAATTTATCAGAAACACTGTGAATTTATTCTGCATACTAAGAATATTATAGGATCAGTATCAGTTTCAGTTATAAGACATGTGACTGTACAGCTGATCATTTTACTTTCAAGAGCAGGTCCATTTGTCTTTCATTAATTGAATGAACATTTTAACCAGCACTTAATGGAGTCATTAAACATGCAGTTACACATGCAGTTGTAATGCATAATCATAAGTAATATACCACAGAAGACAAGCAGGAAATACAGCAGTGGAAATCTGAATCAAAACTCAAAACAAGCACACAGATGGAATTCAAAAGAAAAACAAAAATGAGCAGATAACACTTTGTTCCTTCAGACACACCTTGTGCTCAGAGCAGGAATTGGTGTAACTGCCCTGCTGAAAAATCCAGCATAGACCAGCATGATTTATATACTGGTCTATGCTGGTTAATACT
This sequence comes from Clarias magur, assembly GCA_013621035.1. Taxonomy (NCBI): domain Eukaryota; kingdom Metazoa; phylum Chordata; class Actinopteri; order Siluriformes; family Clariidae; genus Clarias; species Clarias magur. Next base: position 151,813 of record QNUK01000989.1, read on the forward strand.
GCTTAGTGCTGGTCTGATGCTGGTTTAGCTGGTGAACCAATATAACTGATGGAAGACCAGCATATCTACGCTGATGAAACCTTACCACCAGCATTGGTCTTGCTGGTTAGTGCTGATCTGGTGCTGGTTTAGCTGGTGTACCAGCATAACTTCTGGAAGTCCAGCATGCCTGCTGAAAAATCCAGCATAGGCCAGCATGATTTATATGCTGGGCCACCAGCAAGGTTTTGGTAGTTATAATTGGTTACCATTTTAGCTCATTATCTTGTAGTTTAATAGCTAGTACTGAAAATAATGTGTGATGTAAGTACATGGACTATGTAGTGTTATCTTTAAATGGATTTATATACAAGAGACAAAAATAATCCATTTACCAAAAACATGTAAATACATTATTTTACATTTATTAAATATCTGTGGGTTGTCTAAAAACACAACACAAACCTTTTATATAAATGCACTTAAAAAAAATAAAAAATCAATGGAAATCAATGGAAGTCACTTAAAACTGAAAAAAAAAGCATAGACCATGATAATGTACCAAATCTTTTTGAAACGCGTCACTAAAATGAACACACACATATCCATATATCTATATATCTATACATATATATCTATAGAAATCTTAAAGTGTCTACTTTTAAATGTAGCGAGCTTAATCAAAAATAAATGTTCTCAGTTTATGTAACCCATATGAATCTAAGGAGAGATACAGTCTTTCTGCCACACTTCATTCACTGATAATGACCTGCCCACACGCTGTTCACAGGGAAACAGTCAGGGTAATCTACATACAAGGCCACGCCCCCAAACACACACACACACACACACACACACACACAAGGCCACGCCCCCAAACACACATATATACACACACACACACACACACACAGTAGATCCGATAATTTTCCTGCACGTGTGCAAGATGTTATACGCTGTACAGGTTTCTGAAGCTCTACAGAATGTTCTGGACAGTAGGAGGAGTTTAGATTTACCTCAGAACAACACTGAGACAGAGAACGAAGGAGGAGAATACAGCAAGCTGTTACCATGGGTAAGTTTTTATATCTAATATAATCCTTATTCTGATAATATAAAACTAATATTAATTTATTTTTCCTCATTTTCTCACAAGCTTTTGCCAGTTTATGTGAAACATTGTCATTTAATGTCACTTACATGGTTTGGTTAGCATGTAGATAACACTGCTAAATCATGCTAACATACTGCCTTATGTAGCTTACAGATGTTTGTGATATTAAGGTGTAAATGTAAATTGTAATGCAAAAAGTATAAATCGTATAACATTGCAAAAGTTTGTGTTGTCTTTATGCATGGTCAATATTTATTGATGATTATTGACAGTAATTTTATTATCATCATGCTTATGTTTCTTTTTCCTTTTTTATAAATCATTGTGCCCATGAAAATGATCAGCCACCTGTTTTATAGAGACCAAATGCAACAAGCAGCAAGATACAGACGGACCATCATTATGTCATGGGAACCTCGACCACGACTGGGGTCTGGATTCGGGATGGATCTCTTGTATTTTTTTAAGCAGTTGACCACAAGATAAGGCTTCACCTGTGACTGCACACAACCAGCACATGGACTGACCTCAGATGCCAGGAATGTTACCACTTCTGGTCACATGGTCTGTGTGAATTGCAAATCAGTTTATGGTAAGCAGCCATAAACACCATGGAAATGCCAGGTACGCGATGTTCACTTGTGTCTTGAGTTAAACAAGAACTGCTTTTCTAGAGAGGCCCAAAGATGTATGACTGTGTATAGGGTGTAAAAGTGGGTTTTTACAAACTTAACACCCTTTCTTCATAGTGCACTGTTCCTGTTCCCACTGTTTTACCCTGAATGTCTGTTTGCACAGCCATATGTACACTATGCCAGAAATGTGCCTTCTGTGTATAAGATCATCTGTGTCACTCTTCCCTCAATCCTGGACATTTACTTTGCACTAGGTGAAAGAGGTGACATTTATATGTTTATAAGTAATAAAATACACAAATGTCAGGACATGTCAGAACTACTTCAGGGCCCATAAACCTGCAGACCCCTAAATAAAGAGTGAGGGCCAAGCTCACTCATTTACACTCCTGTGGTGTGAAAGTAACTGTGTGAAAGTGTCCCTGAGGGGTTGGTCTCATGTTTTGTTTTTGTTATTATTGTTTTTGTTATTTTTTATTTGCTGTTCATTGCTAAATTATCATATTGTTACAAATGTGCATATTGTATTTATTGTTACATATTACACAATGTTAATATTGTTTGTGTTGGCCAATAAAGCTGATTTTATACTGATTCTGATTTATATTTTACATATTGGATGACAATCTTCCATGTATTCTGGCTTTTATACCATACCAACATTAGATGGGGTGGTGAACAGCATAGTATCATGGCACTATAATGCTGGTCACCAGCATACCAGCAAAATGTATGCTGGTATGCTGTGGACCAGCATCAGTAAAGTGACCAGCATACCAGCACCAGCATACCAGCAAAATATTTGCTGGTCACCAGCATACCAGCACCAAAACACAACATATGCTTGTATAATGTTAATCCCCTATGCTGGTCTATGTTGTTTTTTTCAGCAGGGATGGGGCCTCTAAGGACATCAGCTTAAACAAGTTATAATAAATTATGACAAAAGCTTATTTATCTGTGCAGTTTGTACTCCACCTGCAGAGTTCCTGTACTACAATCCTGACTTTTCCCACAATCTGGCATCAGACAGGGATGATATGAGGGCATGGGGTGTGGAGACAGGACTAATGTGAGAATTACACACTTAAAATGGGTACGGTTTTACCAGAGTATGTACCATATTACAACCAGGTACCATAGTGTGGTACTGTATCAGCAAATAAGTACCACGGTACAGGTACCATTTAGTCTACCATGGGAAAAATTTCATATGTATATGTAAATTTCATAGCATGCCAGTTTTTCTAGTCCAACCGTGTGTGAAATTCACATTCAGGTACCTTTTGCCAGCATCTAAGCTCCCACTAGGGCACGCTCTGACTAAGGTCAATATACAGTGGTGGCCAAAAGTAATAACTTTAATTAACATTCTGCCACAAAACTTCACAATTTACTTGAGAATTCCGTCGTTTCAGACATTTTTGTACAGATGTGGACACCCCCCGGCTTCAGTAAATAAATGTCCTGCCACTTCCATCAATTAACTAAAGCAGCTGATTTTAATTAACACAAATCCTCAGCCAGACTCCAACTAATTAGTGACGCCACCTGCTCTGTGCACAATTAGAGAACTAATACATGGTGTATGCTGTCTTAATACTTATGGTCACCACTGTACATATACTACATAACCTTCATTCGTGAACATAATCATCTATTAGAGTCCTGTAATTGGAGACGCAGTATAAAAATAAAATTCCCAGCTCAGCCCTTAACCTTTAACACTGTCCCTTATTTGTTTCTTGTTGTTGACAAGCCACAAATAAACTTATGTATTAGCTTTCAACTGGGAAACATCCCCCATACTTTCAGGAATCCTGGCTCTTCAGGTGGGTGGAGTGTTGTTGGTTCTGTATAAGTAATGGTTTTCGTTGATGTTGTTGGTCTTTCGGCTGTTCGCTCATCGAGGAGTCTCCACAGCGGACCATCCAATCCACATAACAACTTGGTGCAGGATATACTGTATACTGGATACCCTTCCTGACGCAACTCTCTCATTTTATCCAGGCCTGGAACCGCTTGGGCATTGGCTGGGGATCGAACACGGGCTTTCCATTGATAAGACTTATAAATGTTTATTTCATGTTTACATATTATGTATATTGTCTCAGGGTTATGTAGGTTGTTTTTAATATAATTAATTATCTCAAAAAGTTGGAATTATCAACTGAAGAAAGTTTAAATAAAATAATTTTTTTCCAGTAAGGAAAAACGTCCTTTGCGCTACTACTGTTCCGTTTTTTTTTTTTTACTTTCATTTGCACTTTTAATGCTCCTGTTTCCTGGTTTTCTTTCCACTCCATCACCGGACCTTCCTTATGAAGATCTTATTTTTATTTACAGCTTGTTTTCATTACATTTCTGCAGGTAAGCTTGAGTTGTAATCCTCAACACACTTTTGTTTTCTCCTCATTGAATGTTTGAACAGTTTGTAATAGTGTTCTTAATTTAATTTTTCTGTGCCTTTGAGAAAGGCTATTTTTGTACTGGCTCCTTATGGTTCACTGTACAGGCTGTCACTGTACATACATCCAAATGGAGCAATAACGAACTTAAAGTGCTATCCCAATAGACTTCTCTCCATTTTGCTATTTCCTATTCAGAAGTATTACCACATCAGAGTATCAGTGTTATGCTTGCCTATTTTAGCAAGTACATATATTATAAAGAGAAAATAGCTACATACACACATGGACAAAATTGTTGGTACCCTTCGGTCAATGAAAGAAAAACTCACAATGGTCACATAAATAACTTTAATCTGGCATAAGTAATAATTAAAAAAAAATTATATGAATGTTAACCAATGACAGTCAGACATTGCTTTTCAACCATGCTTCAACAGAATTATTAAAAAAAAATAAACTCATGGAACAGGACTGGACAAAAATGATGGTATCCCTAGAAAATACTGAAAATAATGTGACCAAAGGGACGTGTTAATTCAAGGTGTGTCCACTAATTAGCATCACAGGTGTCTACAATCTTGTCAGTG
>QNUK01000099.1:600000-977500 GCA_013621035.1 Clarias magur
CAAGAGGACCAGTGAACACAACTCGGTGAGAATTTCAGGCTAGTGCTTGGAGGGATGATGTAATTATCTTTCCATCATTCTCTTTTTTAGCATAATATACTAACTAACTTCTATCTCTACCCTCTCCCTTGATATGCCATTCTTCCTTTGTGTTCTAGGAGAAGAGCTCTCGAAGTGGTGTCAGCATTATCATCTGAAACCTTCTCTTGGATGCTTTGTACTGTATTTTCACAGTGAGTGTTCAAGTTAGCATGGCTTTCTGTAATAGGGACCATTGAAAGTGTCATTCTAAAGATCCTTCTGAGATAATACATGTATCTACAGAATTAGGCCAGTGGAACAAGAAGAAGAGAATGAATTTTCTAAATGTAATTTTAAGATCAATATACTAGGTTTGTATATGGTTCAGTGTATACTATTTTTTATTTTTTTGGTATTGTTTTTTTACACTGCAGTGAGCTGCACTTCAACTGAATTTTTGTTTTTGTAGCTAAATAATTGTAATTTTATAAGTTGCTTTAACTGAATTTTATAATGCTTATTATTGTAAATTGTTATTTTTGTTAGGCATCAAGTTTTGTTTAATTCTTGGTGCTGTTTGAGTCTATACAAAATGAAGGAACTCTAATTACACAGAGTATTTTAATGAATAGTTACATGCTACATATCCTTATCCCTGTTTAATACATGGGCAAACGTGTGTTTCTAATTGCATTGTCCTCCTAAAAGCTTTGTGACTGTTGTATAATTATGCCTAATGATGACTAATCAAAACAGAATGGTAATTAATGTAACCATAATGTTAGATGCTACAGATGCTATGACTGTGTTTATTAATTGAATGATGTAATGCGTGTAATGGCAAATTAACTAGCATAACATACAACTAACGTTTTTTATGCATAGTCATGCATTTTGTTTACTTCTGAAAATAAACCTTTTCAGATAAGATGCACACTGGAATTGCTTTCAGTGTTTTTTTTCTTCAACAATCCAGCAAACTGAACCAAGTATGCATCTTTTACAGTTGAACTAAATGTGTACTTTTTGTTTGGCACAGCAGGGTGGACACATGAAAACTGGTTGTGAGTTGTATTCAATATTTCTTTAAAAGTTTGTTGTTGTTGTTTTTTTTGACAGTTTGTGGATTTACCTTTAAATGTAAGTGAATGAGCTATATTCAAATGTTACTGGCTGAACAGGTAGCACTAGATTTTCAAGATTAAACTTTTTTCTTCTTACATTTACATTTAGGCATTTGGCAGATGCACTTATCTACAGTGACTTTTTAAAAAGTGCTTTTCTATTTCAGTTCTGACTGGATCTCATAATTCTGACTTTTCCCCCTCAGAATTTTGAGATTCAAAGTCAGAACTCAAATCATTTCTCATGGTGGCCCTAATCCTCTTCTGTAGGGTTGTCCCCAATAAATCTAAAAATAAAAAAATTATAAAAATTTCAACTTGCCAAAGTCTGAATATGTTTAAGTATTGTTCCCTGTTAGAAACAGGCATCCCATTCATGACTTCAGATCCATGGGATAACCGGAAGTGAAAGTATAATTAGCATTACCTACGTCACATACAAGTTAAGTTGTTTGTCCTACGAGGATGAATAAAGATGACCATCTTGTCATTTTTGTGTGACAAAGAAAAATGGGGAAAACTATCCTGCATATGTTTATGGCATGGTGGCTCAGTGGTTAGTGCTTCGCCTTGCACCTCAAGGGTCAGGGTTCGATTCCTGCCTCGGGTCAGTGTGTGTGGAGTTTGTACTCCAGTTTCCTTTAACTGTCTAAGAACAAGATTAGGGTAACTGGCATTTCCAAATTGCCCGTAGTGTGTGTACCCTGCGATGGATTGGCACCTCGTGCCCTAAGTCTCCATGGATAGGCTCCAGACTCGCACGACCCTGTATACATGTTACGACTTGTATAGACGAAGAGTGAGTGTTAAAATAGCGTGTGTCCGTTTTTATCTTTTACATATTTGTTGTGATCAGCCAACTCGGGAAAGGTAAGGCTACAAATAATAAGCATGTTGCCGTACTTCGCCAGTTAAATGGCATAGTATTTAGTTCTGTAGTGTGCACTTTAAGACGCAAGATTGCATTTGGACATAAAGCCTGTCCGCCATGTGTCTCCCGATCTGATTGGCTTTTTGTGAGGAAGGGGGCGGGGCGAACTGCTAGAAGGTTAGGAAGTGAGAGCGTCAATGTCAAACAAGCTTGAATCGGCAGTTTCAGCTGCATCCCTCGCCGGTAAACAACAGCCGACGGGAACGACCCTCTGACTGAAATCATATGCAGCTTTAAGCTGTTAAACAGAATAGAAAGCTTTGGGAATATTGGGATTTCTCAGGTATTTAACAGTTTTTTTTATGAGTGCGTTTATAGTCATTGTTGACAGATTTATCTGAAAAAAAAAAAAAAACCGCTAAACGTAAATATAAAATTAATCCGCCTTTTGTTTCCGGTCCCCGCACATTAAGTGATATAATACGACTATTACTGCTATTATTACTACTAAGTTAATGTACCGACTTTACTTTAATCTAAGGTCGTTTTAAAATGCACACCCAAAAGGCGTAGGATGTTTGTACTGAGTTATTGTTTAGGCAACGCCCGTTGTCTGTTTTCATAAATTCAGACTCTTCATAGCTGCATTTGTGCTGGTTTTTACTAAAGCACGAACTTGTCAAAGCCGCTTAAATGTCTTCCTCTTCCCTACGAAGGTGCACTGCAGTGTACTGTACATTACAGTATCTAAAGGGTTCTACCCCCTAGTGCACTATTGTGTCCAAAATAAAGAGATCGGGATGCAGCCCTTGTTCAGGGTTTTGTGTGAACAAAGTCGACCTACAATCTTTTAATTCTTTCTCCTTAGGAAACATGAACAGTCTATCTGGAAAGAGTGTGCTGTCTTTGTGCAGACAGACCACCAGCTCTTTCCGTGTCCTGGCCAACAGCACTCCTTCGGTTCTTCCTTTGGGTCATGGACTCACCCGGTCATTGCTAGGAGCACAGAGGGTGTGCCACTCGGCTGCGAGCTCCAATCCCGGCAGCATCAGGACCAAAAAGCGGGGTTATGATATCACAAGGAACCCTCACCTCAATAAGGTAGAGAGCTCACACGCCAAGGAAGTATAAGAATCATTGCTTGCTTGAGGCAAACCGGGGCGCTGATGCTCAGATCAAAGACGTTTTCAGTTCGAACACAAAGTTATGCATCAAATGAAAAAAACAAACAAAAAGTTTTTAAGATAATTGAAGCAGTGATGGACAATGTGCTATGTATGCACATGCAATGTAATTATAATGTAAATGTAAATCCAAGCAGATTTTGCATAACATAGACCTTAATCAATTTAGATTATATGAAACTTGATCACATAAAACCACTATTGCTTTTAATTTATATACAACATCCAGATTCTTCTACTCTCATAAATTCTTTGTCATTTGTCAATGTCAGTTTCACATTTCCAGGACATCTTACTAAAAGTGCAAACAATTAATAGTGCAACTATATAAATCCTTTTATATAAAAATACTCGGAGGACCTGTAAGAAATCATAATCTGAAAGAGCAGAGGTTATTTCTGGTGCTAATTAGTGTTCGAGTAGTCTAGATTTTAAGAAAAGCTCAAAGCCATTCTAACTTGCTTTAAAAATAAATGGAGAAGAGTAAAAATATTTCTTAATCTAGATTTTACATAAAATAGATCTTTAGACCTCATAAGACCATTATTAGATGGACCCTGTGGGAGAAGTCGGAGTCCCTGTTATGGAGAAGTTACTTGATCCAATATGGAGAAGTGGGAGTTATGCTGCAGGATATGACTCAGTGTTTTTCATGAGTGTGCCATGGATTAATCTCCTATGGCTTATGTTTTTACTTTCTATTTTGTTTATTAAGCAAGAAGCAGAGAAAGAGTTTATAACAAGGACAGTCTGATCCACATACTAGAAAGAGAGTGAGTGAGACCGTAAGGGTAAGTAGGCAGCGTATCAGAGGTGGGGCAGTGAGACAGAGTTTCCATTGGTTAGAAATAAATAGCCTGCACATGTGGTGCGTTTTTCCTTGCTGGTGGAAGCTTTCCCAGACCCAGAAGCATGGGAGTACTTTATGTGCAGCAGATTATAGAATGACTGGCATTTTCTTCTGTAGCAGCAGCATTTTGCAGTTGTGACTCATTATGCTGTGGGTTTGTGCTCACAGGGCATGGCTTTTACTCTGGAGGAAAGGCTTCAGCTAGGCATCCATGGCCTTCTGCCTCCATGCTTTCTGTCCCAAGACGTCCAGGTTCTCCGTGTTATGAAGAGCTATGAGACTCGTACCAACCCTCTTGACAAGTACTGTTTACACAACACTTAAACTCAAACTAAACTTTTTGCTGCCCTAAATGCATATAAACATCTCATATATGTTATTTAATATTAGATGTGTTCCTATTGATGTTCTCAATTCATTTGAGCTGAAAGAGAACTACAATAAAACATTCCTGAATGAGTTCCACTTTTTTTTTTACTTTCATACTGCTGCAACAATAACTCAAATAATTTGAATCAATGAACCTATGCAACAACACAGTAGCAGTGCGAACATACAGTAAAGGACATTGTGGTTGCGGCAGATTTTGCATTGCTGTGTGAAAAACAGCATTAATTCAGCTCTGTGCACACAAAATGCAGTTTCATGTTAGGAAATGCTGTAATGAGTAAGGAAATGCTGAAAGTATTTAAAATAACTGTGTGTTAATAGAGTTTTTATTATGTAAACCTGTGTTTGACCTATAAGCAATGTTCAGTATGGTGTGCACCCAGAAATGAAAATAAGCTTTCTACCTGAAAACACACATTTGTAGTTTTATTTACTGTACACAAAGGAACTGTTTTATGTTCTTTTTTTGTTTTTTCTTCTCCAGATACATTTTGCTGATGACCCTGCAGGACAGGAATGAAAAGCTTTTTTATCGTCTGTTAACCTCAGATGTTGAGGAATTCATGCCTATAGTTTACACTCCCACTGTGGGACTGGCCTGCCAGCAGTATGGCCTTGCATTCAGGAGACCACGGTTAGACACCTCATAAACATCATTTTTGTGAACACTGACACATTATTGCATTTAAAAGTACATTATTTTGAAATAGATAATTTACTAACAATTGCTCTATCTATGTTTTCTAGAGGACTTTTTATCACCATTCATGACAAGGGCCATATAGCCACCATGTTGAACTCGTGGCCAGAAGAGAACATCAAGGTGTTGTGAGAAGCACAGAAAGAGAAAAAGAAATATAGAGTCATAGAGGAATTTTCAGTTATTTCATGTGCTCCTGTGCATGCTTGTGTGCACCTTGTTTTAGGCCATTGTGGTAACTGATGGTGAGAGGATCCTGGGACTTGGAGACCTAGGAAGCTATGGAATGGGCATTCCAGTGGGCAAGCTGGCTCTCTATACAGCCTGTGGAGGAGTGCACCCTCAGCAGTGTCTGCCTGTTCTGTTGGATGTGGGAACTGACAATGAGGTACATGTTGCTTTTATTTTCATTGTATTTATTCAGCTTTCACTCAGAACACAGTATAATATATCTGTATAATTAAATAATTTATATGTTCTGGTCAGACTCTCTTGAATGATCCTTTGTACATTGGACTGAAGCACAAGCGGGTGAGAGGGAAAGAATATGATGACCTTATTGATGAGTTTATGCAGGCTGTCACAGACAAGTGAGTATCAATGCAATCACAGTGTTAATTCTGATAGCTGATAGCTTAGAATATAATTAACACTGGTCTGTTTTGCAGGTATGGAATGAACTGCCTGATTCAGTTTGAGGATTTTGCCAATAGTAATGCTTTCCGCATTCTCAACAAATACCGCAACCGTTATTGCACCTTCAATGACGACATCCAAGGTAGGTTAAAATTTGATGTTCAGATTTGAGCACTACGGTATAACATTTCTGAAATCAATTTGCAACTACATAAATCACAAAATCAAATATTACCCTTTTAGGAACAGCATCGGTGGCTGTCGCTGGCATTATTGCTGCTTTGAAGATTACCAAAAACAAACTGTCTGATCACACTTTTGTGTTTCAAGGGGCAGGGGAGGTACTAATTTAGAATATTATACTTTCAGACATATGAAATATATTTAAAGTTGCCCATTGTAGATGAATTAGCACAATTATTTCACTATTTACATTAGAAGGAGCAGATTCAACAATGTTGATTAGTTGTTGTTAATCATGTGGCCAGGCTGCCATGGGGATTGCTCATCTTCTCACCATGGCCATGGCTAAGGAGGGAGTGCCCCATGCTGATGCTGTCAAGAAGATATGGATGGTGGACTCTAAAGGACTAATCGTTAAGGTAACTTTTAGTTAAGTAACCGTTTAAGTAGTCTTTACACATGCTACCATTACTATTATGCAAGATGTGGCTGCCATCCTACACGAAGCCTGGAAATGGATCTTTATGGTGACTTAATTAAGGTGTAGAATTTAATTACATGATTTAAATGATGTGTAATTTGTAATTTCTTAGAAAAACAGTCCACCTTTGTGCACTCCTCTACAGAGAGCTTATTAAGCACTTCTTTTATGGCTTGCACTTTTCAGGGCAGAGGTCATCTGAACCATGAGAAGGAAATGTTTGCCCATGAGTATCCTCATTTAAAAACCCTGGAGGAGGTGGTGAAAACCATTAAGCCTACAGCTATTATTGGTAATTATGGATTGTAATTCGCAGTCCTCCTTTCAGAAAGAGGAACAAAATTAAAGTAATTAATTCATTCATTCATTAATCAAAAGTAAACACAAAGTGGAAATCCATTTCATCTTTTTACATAAAGAAAAGATTTTCAGTGAAGCATACTTATACTGTATATGTTCATAGATTAGCAAATATTTTGATAATTAAGGGAATGTATTTTTAAAAATGTATTTATTTATTTGATGTGCAGGTGTTGCTGCTATTGGTGGTGCTTTCACAGAGGCCATTATAAAGGACATGGCATCTTTCAATGAGAGGCCCATCATATTTGCTCTCAGCAATCCCACCAGTAAAGCAGAGTGCACTGCAGAGCAGTGTTATACACTCACAGAGGTAGCACACCGACCTGCAAGAGTCACACTACATTAAAGAGTCAATGTACATGCCTGACTGAGTTTAGAGATAAAGGGCACATTGATCATATCATGCTTTATGACAGGATTATGATAGCCTGCTCCTTGTACAGTGCAACTTCCTGATATAAAACATGTCTGTTGTCAGGGTCGTGGAATCTTTGCCAGCGGTAGCCCTTTCAAGAAGGTAACTCTTACAGATGGGCGCACTTTCTACCCAGGCCAGGGTAACAATGCTTATGTGTTCCCTGGTATTGCACTGGGCGTCATTGCCTGTGGGGTGCGTCACATATCGGATGACATTTTCCTCACCACAGCAGAGGTAAATATGCATTTTAAATAAAACGAACAGAAATTTCACACTCTAAAGGCACTAGACTGAGTACATATGTGATTGTGTATCAGGCAATAGCTGGCATGGTTACAGAGGAAAATCTGGCTGAAGGCAGATTATACCCCCCTCTCAGCACCATCAGAGAAGTGTCCTTCAAGATAGCTGTGAAGGTTAGTGACAAGAACTCTTCTTACAAACTTTCACTCACTCATCGTCATTACCACTTAATCCTGTATTCTGGGTCGTGTGAAGCCTGGAGCCTATCCCAGGAGACTTAGGGCACAAGGCAGGATACACTCTGGACAGGGTGCCAATCCATCGCAGGGCACACAGACATACAGTACACACACTCGCATACTACAGGCAATTTGGGAATGCCAATTAGCCTAACCTACAGTACATGTCTTTGGAATGTGGGAGGAAACCGGAGTACCCGGAGGAAACCCACCAAGCACGGGGAGAACAACTCCATACCCACAGAGACGGGAATCAAGCCTGGCCGGGGATCGAACCCGGACCCTGGAGGTGCAAGGTGACAGTGCTAACCACTACACCACCGTGCTGCCGTGCAAACGTTCAGTTTGCAAAATTAAACAACTTTTTTTTTTGCTGTCTGAAGAGGGCCTATAAATTATAGTAAGCTGTGTTAGAGGAGCTGTTTTATTTTAATATACTAATACTAGGGTGTTTATAGAGGATAGAAAAAGGCCTCACACCCCTGTTAAAATTGCAGATTTTTGTTATGTAAAAAAACATGCTAAAGCAAACAAGAACATTCAAGTCAAATATAAAAAGAAACATTAAAAAATCATGATAATCTCACTGTCCATGGTTTCATACGCCTTAACTAATATTTTGTTTAAAATAACCTCAGATTTGTAATACTGACTCAGTCTTCTTTTATAACTAAATATTTGACACTTTTATTTCAGTCTTCCTCACATATCCTCCAGATCTATGAAACTTTAGGAGGATATTCTGTGCATAGCCCTCTTCAAGTCATTTAACATGTCTTTAATAGGTTTTAGATCAAGGCTTTGGCTGGGCCAATTCAAATGTTGGTCATATTTAAAAGCCATGACTTGGAATTGTGCTTTGGGTTATTGTCCTACAGGAAGCTGAAATATTTAATCTCAAGCCGGTTTACAGAGTCATGCCATTAAAAAAAAATATGTATTGGATTTCCCCCAGTGTTGCTTTAGAGCCACAGTATTTAAATGTTTGCTTAATCCCAAGCAGACTCACATACCTCATTACTCTTGTGCAACTAGGTATTGCTTCTATTTTTCTTTTTTATCTTCCCCAAAAGGGATTTTTTAAATAGGTGTGTATACTTTTTAAATTCACTGTATCTTGTTTGTAGATGTACTCTTTTTTTTTTTTTTTTTTTTTTAAACCAGTGAGTGTTCGGGGATCTAAAATTTGCTCTCTTGTTCCTCTCTTTTATGATGTAGAGAGAATGCAACTGAGTAGGGTTAAGATCTTGGCAATGACCAAACAGTGTTTCTTTTATGAACATGAGTTAGTGCCCTAACCAATTGCTTACAACAGCATGGCCATCAGTGAATGTGAGTCCAATAGAACCTAATTGACTCTGTTATCTGGGAGGAAAGACTATTCTTCCTCCACGTTCCTGATTCATCCAGTTACAGCTATCTGCTAGCTCATGCATAAAACTAGAGGAATTTTAATTTAAGATAAGATAGTGCTATCTTATCTTAAGCCTGTTCATTTGCTTATGTAGCAATTTTGAAAAGATGCACTGGCTTCACAACTTGAAGCAGCATGTTATCTTTTACTCTCCCACATTAGTCTTTGTCTACAAACAAGTAAGTAAGATCTTTGAGTAGTAAATGGCTTATCCTGTGTCCTTTTATACATTTTATTTCTGCTTAATATCCCACTCTTGTGATTCTTTCAGATCGTGGATTATGCTTATAAGCACGACATTGCTTCATGGTATCCCGAGCCCAAGGATAAAGAAGCCTTTGTGTTGTCACATGTCTACAATGCTGACTATGACTCCTTTACATTGGACACCTACACATGGCCAAAGGAGGCCATGACAGTTCAGGATGTGTAGTTTCTCTTGCTGCTAGCTTCTCTCATACCTTTCAGAGAGGTCCATGTTTTCATCAGCATGCCTCAGCTCACCATTTGCTTTGCTTTTACATATCCCCTTCACTGTATCTAGACTTTTGGCTAGTTGAAATTAAGACCTCCCACTTTAAAAATTGGCCCTCATGTGCAGGTACTGAATGGTTCCTTCGTAATCCATAAATGCTAAAGATAAAAGCTGTAGACAAAACCAGTGGCATTACAGTCCCCCAAACAAAAGCACATAATTTATTATTTTTTTTTTTAAAGATAAGCATTCATTTTATGCCACTCCATGATTAGCTCAACACTGTTTTTACTGTGCACTCCAGTTTATGACTAAACTGTATATACGATCCCTCTTTTAAAAACACTCCTTTTATATGATTTTCCTTCAGCATTATCTCTTGTTAAATTACAAGTATCTATTTAGGAACATCAAATTTCTTTACAGTTACTGCCAAAAGGCACAATATAACTGGCCCAACATAGTTCGACCCTATTCCATGTTTGTACTATTCCTGTAAAAACTACAGTCTGTATGGATGTCTCATATGGATTATGCCAAAATTCAAATGCATTTACACTAACAGTGAATATGTGGACCTCCAAAGATGACTATTTATATTATGATGTATTGTGCCTCATAAGTTCTGAATGAATAACTAAGATGTTGTAGTGCTGCTCTGAGTGCAATTTGAAGTATTGTTGCTATCTATTATCGTTTTATGAACTTGCTTAGCTTATTTGCAGGATTCTACAAAATAATTATATTTTCAGATATTCAATAAGGGGTAAACAACTGTTTTGAATAAATAATAAAACCACACTTGTTTGTGTTGCAGTGATGAAAGCGTTGTTTTCGGTAATCTCTCAGCAATTTATGTAAATTAATAGAATATTTGAATTATTTATAAATATATTAAATACTCCTTCAAATATTCAATTAACTTACAAAAATGTCTAAATATTTGGATTATTTAAAAATGTATTATATATCCCATCGTTGGTCGGTAAAGGGTTTTTAGGAAATAGATCCAAGCTTAAAGCTATAAATAAGCTAATCAGTGATATTTTATTTCGTATTGAAGCATACATTTAGTATGCTAAACACTGTGTTTTTCTACATGGTGGAACTCTGCTTCTACTTATTAATACAATGTAAGTAAAATTTGTAAGGTTGAGGCTCTTACGCCTTGTTTACACCAAGTTACTGTACACTTGCTGTTTAAAGTAGATTATTAAATCCAGCACATTCTGTAACTGTTCATAACATTTTGATTTTATTGCAAAAAAATGTGCTCTAACAGCCTGTGCTTCCCAATACTGCTTTTTAGGGGTGCTATGGTTTCGGGAACATATGAGGCAAACTGGTTTTAAACTTCCCACAGGAAGAATAAACATACATTGATCTGTCCAATCACCTTTTGAAGGTTCAGTTATCATAAAATTGAAGAAAGTACTGTACTGTATGCGCCCTCAGGTGGCAGAATATACACTGCCTGGCCAAAATAGTTGCACACTAAGATTTTCTTGGACTGCTTTTTGCTTTGATTATGGTGTGCAGTGTGTTGAAAAGGATTCCTCATGCTCTCAAAACCATTCACAATTTTCAGTCCTGGAATATTTTATTCAATTCAATTAAATTTTATTTATGTAAAACTTTTAACAGTGGTCATTGTTGCAAAACAGATTTTAAAGAATTAATGAAAATAAACTAGAACTATTTCTCCCACATTAGCGCTTGTGTGGCCCTACCTCATTAGCCCTCATCAGTTTATCCCTGATGAGCAAACTGTAGGAGATGGTAGGGAAAAAAATCTCAAGAAACCTTGAGAGGAACCAGATTCATCAGGGAACCTTGCTCATCTAGGTGATGTATGATCATAAATTAGTCCCTGTTATATCTGTCTGCTATGAAGTTGAAACTGCATGCAGATTTTGAACAACTGTTATCAAATGCAGTTTTACATATTCTGCCACCCGAGGGTGCTCAAGTAAAACAGTTCTTTGAATATGCATAAGTGCTGTTAATGAAACTAAAAACCTAAATTGTGGAACCACCATAATTGAGCCAATTGCCTATATAATTATTTGTTTTAATAGTCTGTGACCTAAAAAAAATAGCATCTGAAATTCCTACATTTATTAGGAATTAAACTGTGATATGGAGGTGGTTTAAGTTTTTAGGCATCCTGTGCTAGGGTAGGTGCTGGCTCTATAGAGAGTAGAAAAGCATCTCACCCTACACCAAAAATCAAAACTTGAACTGGATAGACTAGACGGAAGCCCACATGAAGTTCTACTTTTGTCAGCTAAGAACAGGAAACAAACTGTGTATACATGTATATACAGGGGTTTGACAATGAAACTGAAAAGCCTGGTTTTAGACCACAATAATTCATTAGTATGATGTAAGGCCTCCATTTGCGGGCAATACAGCATCACTTCGTCTTGGGAATAATAGATACAAGTCCTGCACAGTGGCCAGAGGAATTTTGAGCCTTTCTTCTTGTAGATGGAGGAAAAGGTTTCCTGACTTGCTCCTCCAAAACACCTCAAAGTGGCTCACTAATATTTAGTGGGTGGACATGGTCCTCCAGAAGGATTCGGTAGTCTTTGGCAGTGACGCGCCCATCTAGCACAAGTATTGCGCCTAGGGAATGCCATGATATTGCAGCCCAAACCATCACTGATCCACCCCTATGCTTCACTCTGGGCATGCAACAGTCTGGGTGGTACGCTTCTTTGGGGCCTCTCCACACCGTAACTCTCCCGGATGTGGGAAAGACAGTGAAGGTGGACTCATCAGAGAACAATACATGTTTCATATTGTCCACAGCCCAAGATTTTTGCTGCTGGCACCATTGAAACCGTTTGGCATTGGCACGAATGACCAAAGGTTTGGCTATAGCATCTCGGCCATGTACATTCACCCTAAATGTATACCTAAATGTATGCTTCTCCTGTTTTTTGGTGGAAACAGGAGAGTTGAGGTGCACATTTAATTCTGCAGTGAGTTGGGCAGCTGTGGTTTTATGTTTTTTGGATACAATCCGGGTTAGCACCCAGACATCCCTTTCAGACAGCTTCCTCTTGCTTCCACAGTTACTCCTGTTGGATGTGGTTCGTTCTTCTTGGTGGTATGCTGACATTACCCTGGATAACGTGACTCTTGCTACATCACAAAGACTTGCTGTTTTGGTCACAGATGCGCCAGTGAGACGTGCACCAACAATTTATCCTCTTTTGAACTCTTATATGTCACCCATAATCTTGTGTGCATTGCAATATTTTAAGCAAAACTGTGCTATTACTCTGCTAATTAAACCTTCACACTCTGCTCTTACTGGTGGAATGTGCAATCAATGAAGATTTGCCACTCTGGTCAAATTTAGCCATGAATCCTCCAACACTTAATTGGCCAGTGTTTCAGTTTCATTGTCCCCGTGTGTGTCTGTACAGCATATATACGTATGTACACTTTAGAAAGTTACCCTAAAATTTACACAGTACCGGGGCCTTGTCTTCGTTCCAGATTACTTGAGCCTTGATAGTTTTCAGTAATCTGTAATCTTTAATGCCCTGGTAATAAGTGCATGCATGTTTTACCGGCAACGTTTTTCAAGATCAAATCATTAATTAATGAATCAGTTGATTGTTCTTGTTTTGTTCCATGAAGGAAAAACTGGAGAAAATACTGTACTGTGTGGTCATGAAAATGTGCAGTACTCATCCTACTATACAATTTAGAAGGAATGGCTGCTATCCAATTCTCAAAACAACTGTATAAATGAAGTTCATTGTGTTGTATGTGAGCCTGGTTCAGGCTTGGGGGTTAGCAGTGTGGCAACAGACTCCAGGAGTGATGGTCTCTTCCTGCTCAGAAATAAAGATTCCTCATGCAGTTCGGTCTTGTATCAAAATAAAAATAAATGTATTCTTTTACATGTATTTTCTTTTCTTTTTAATTAATATATAGAACAAAATAAAACCCAGACAAAATGTGAACAGAAAAGCATAATTTCAGATAAGGAATTTGTCAAATGAATTTGTTAATTGTATGTATTATTATTTATTAATTAAAAAAAAAAAAATTATTTCCTAATCTTGGCAGTTTTGGTCCTCCATAGAACATCAGTCCTATTTTGGCCCTGCTGACAATAAACAATGGTTTATGAAGCAAGGCTCTGGTCATAGCACTGTCACAAAACAAACAAACAAAATTATTTTGAGGTAAATAAGGTTAAGATATCACTATCTTCAAAATTCAGATTATCAAAACCAAAGCCTTAATTTAAAAAGAAATGACTTGGCCCCATAAAATAGTCAGAAGATTTTTATTTAGCATTAAAATTTGAATTTTTGCTACGAAGATGAAGAACTAATGCAGTTCTGAAGGCCTAAGGTACCTAACCCAGCAAGATTTCAAGATTCAAAGATTCAAAAAACTTTATTAATCCCCAAGGGGAAATTGCTTATTCCCAGTTACAGTTGCTATAGGTTACACAGAAGAGTTATATAATTTTATTGCTGTTGGGAGGAAAGATCTCCTGTGACGCTCTGTGGTACACTTGATGGTGATCAGTCTCTGGCTGAAATTGCTCCTCTGGTCAGCCGAAAACACTGTATAGTGGGTGAGAAGGATTGTTCAAAATGGATTGTACAGCAAGCAAGCTGTACCTAATGAAGTGGCTGGTGAGTGCACATTAAAGAATCTGTTACACAAGATTTTTAAATATTTATAGGTTTTTCAGATGCACAGATACAGGAGAGAATCAGATCCATAATATTTTCGATGATGGCGGGGGGTGGATGTATGTCATGAGGTAGGTAGTGGGCCAACGTCATCTCCCAGGCATCCAGGATCTGTACATTAAGTCCTTGAAACATAGCATGTAGGACAGCATTTTGCTGCAGAGAGAACCAGTCACTGTTCGACAAGCTGATCTCTAAGTTCAGTTTCCTCATGTTGATAGTGCGGATGATCACTAACGTAGCTGGCTCACGATTCAGCAGCCGCACCACGGCCCTGCGAATGTGCCGCAGTCTCCGTATATAAACCTCAACAGGGTAGGAGTTAAAATGAGCCCCCACACTCACAAGTACCACAATATTTGGTCCACCCTCAATCCGATCTAGCTCATTTGAAACATATCGCAGTTCAGAAGTGAACATTGTATTAAAATAAAGGGGTGGGCCGTGGGAGCGATAGCTGACCATTATGTTGTTATTACTGTCCACAGCCACAAATGGCCCTCCTTTCTTTGAAGTGTAGAGATCAAATCTTTTCAGGTCTGTAGAGGGCAGAGAGTAGAGAGAAAATCACAGGTTAAAATCTCTATAAAAAAATAATTAAAAATGAATGAGTTGTCTCAAAATTCATAGGAAAGTATGCACAAAAGAGATCATTATTAGTTTAAGATTTTTTTCTTACTAGGAACAAATGCAGTGAGATACTGAAACCACTGCCGTACAGTTGAATCTCCAAGCATATATACAATCTTCCCTTTAAGACAATTGGTTATGGCTGCTGGGTCCCTAAACTGTTGCATATCCATGGCATTCAAAGGCATCCAGGAATCATTATAATAATATCCAGAAGCAGTCTGATAGTTTTTCACTTGGTTTTGTTCTTTAGGAAGATATATAGCACATAGAATATATATAAACAGGGCAAGGATGATAATATACAATATATACTGGCATATATATGTGTTTGTAAACATTATTGCATATTTACATTAAAAAATGTAAATGTATTAAAAACACAGAAAAGATCATTCATCATCATTCATCTGTAACAATTTAATCATGAGGTAAAACTCCTGATAAAACAACTACCATTTGCTACTTAATCAGTGTTAAACTTGCAATTATCTGTTTTTCCAGAAACTCAAACATGGGTGGTTTTAAACTGATCATGCAAGGTATTAACCATTTAAACACTTTATTTTATTTATTTAAAAAAAAAAAGAAGAAATATCCTCTATAGGAAGAAGGATGTGTCATTTTAAATGTAGATTAGAACTAAAAATGTCCAAACAAAAAAAGGTTTCCTCAGAAACTCTTAATTGGCTGAAATGTTAAATAGAACAAGATTGAAGCCAGTGAGCTCAGACTTTGTGTTTAGGAGACTTGGGTCAACTGGCCTTATGGACAGAGTTGCCAAGAGCATACCCCTACAAAAGTTAGCAATTCAAAAGGAAAGTTTGTGTTGGGGTAAGATGCACAAACAGTGGACTTTAGATGACCGGAAGTCTTGGGGACTAATGAGTCCAAGGTTGAGATGTTTGGATCCAAGCAAAGGACATACTGTATGTTAGTTGCAGAGCTCATGAAAAGATGACGGATGTCTGCCTAGAATTATCATTGAATAATTAAATTGGAAACGTGATGATCTGAGGACCATTTGGCAATTTGAGATTGGGCAATCTGCGTTGGGTGCAATGTATCCTGAATCTGCATGGATACTGATTGGGGATAACTTCATTTTGCAGCAAGAAAATTGCTTCAAGCATTCTTTGTGGTTGTGCAAGAAATATCTGGGGAAGAAAGTAGCTGCTGGGAGTCTCTTGGTAATGGCTTGGCCAGCTGAACCAGCAGATCTGAACCCACTGAGCTGAGCTAGTTTGGGAGAAGCTAGTTCAAAGAGCAGAAAACATTTCCCAACCAGCATAGGAGACTTTTGGGAAGTGCTGAAGAAGGACTGTGAGAAAATCATACCTGAATAACTGAAAAACACCCAACACCTCTGACCCTGATATTGTACATGTTTGGGAGAGCATGGCTTATTGGTTATCAATGCTGTCTTTCATCTCCAGGATCAGAGGTTTGAATTTTACATCTGATCTGTGTGGTCATGGAGTTTGCATGGTCTCTCAGACCTTTGTGGAGCTTTGTTCCAACACTTCAGTTCCCCTCACAGCACAAAAAGACATGATTGCATGTGTGAGAGTGTGTGTGCCTGTGCCTTGCAATTGGTCAGCATACACATCTAGAGTGTCCTCCCCCATTGTGCCATGAGTTTCTTAAGATATGCTTCAGCCCCCTGGGAGATGCCAGATTGTCCTCTCTAATCTGCCATACTGCTGCCTTTCTTCTGTGATGTTCATCTCAGAAGTATATGACTTGGTGAAGCTCACAAACTGAATGATGACAAATACACATAAAACTTAAGCAACATTGGTTCCTGTCCTGCTAAGTCAAAAATGTTATGAAGCAATTTAAAAATTGTCAGGACTAATATACACATAGCTACTTCCCCTTCAAATGTATTGAGGGAATTACTATAGACAATCACTTGTTTTTGCTAAACACCAAGGACATTTAAGAGTTAAAAAAAATCTTATTGCTTAAAGTTCCTTGTTGTTTTAACACACTTCTTTTTCCAGTGATCCGATGGTCTACTCTTGGTTTAAACCCTTGTGAAGACTGAATTTGTTGTTGAAATCATAAAAAAAACATGGAGAACAGAGAGATGAAAAAAGAAGAAATCATTCAGAGCCACTGCACAAGCATGAGCATCACCAATACAATAATTCTGAAGGTCCTGAAACTACTGGTGCATTAAAAACAGAAATCACATGCCCCTTTGAAGGCATATGCCCCAACCTTGACCATGCCAACACTTTTTACCTGCCATATCATTTTTAGGGGCATCCAGTGACTCAGCGGCCCTTGGAGTCAATTTTGCGCAAGTGTGGGTGTCATCATGACCCACCATTAAACAATGAGCTTTTAGAATTACATGGCCTATTTTTTAGTTTGTATTTTTCTGTTATAACTGTATGTTATATAAGGTAATTATTATTATTATTATTATTACTTTAATATTGTATGTTGGAATGAAATACAAAATAAAATAAATATTTACCTTCTGCAGGTAATACAGTCACATTTCCCATCCCTGATGCATCTATAGGACATTTGAGGTTTAGACCACTGAAACAAAGTAATTGTATGTATAGTTTTTATGTGAAGGAGACAATACTGTTTCATTATTTACTTTCATAATTTCATAATTTTTAAATGTCAGGCTTCAGTGTATGACTGTTTTTGCATAACAGCAAGCAATTAAAAACAAATGCATCCATATCCTGTATAAGTAAGAAGATGGAAAACATTTGTAAAATATTGTTTAATTATTAAAAAATATCATGCTTTAGGGTGTGATCAATTTCTCAAGTATTACTTTTTATTTTACTTTCATTACATTTTCTATAACCATAAAACTCATCTGTATACAAAAATAGAAAAAATCTGTCTTACCTCTGGAAGAACTGTGCTTCATATTCTGTTATGAGTTTTTGCTTTATGTCTGCTTTATAATGTGTAACTCGTGTGTCACAGCCTAGCATCTTTGGTTTGAAGCAGAACCAAGGCTCTCCAGTTTCAGGATCAGTATAGTTGCAGAGTGGTTGATGGTTCAGTGGTAGGCACATTTTACAAAATCTTGTCTCTGAGACCTCACCAGAGCGGAACAGACTTTTAAAAAATCCTCTGTTTGGGTGCTCCTTCTGCAACCTCTTAAGTACCACCACTGCCTCACTCGGGTGCACCATGGTGATTTCCACCCACACTACTCCAGCCCACAACAATGGAAACAACACAGTATAGTTTCCATCTTGGTGATCGTAAACCTTCCCTGCAACTCCAGCACCCAACTCAGGTGAATGCAGCCGGGCTATCAGGAAATCTCCACCATGCTTCTTAGGCAGGCCCAAGAAGTTCTGCATATGGACATGAACCACAAGCTGACCACCTATGTGCTGCTCTGCGGGCCCCTGAATCACAAAATAACTTTTGGCAGGGTCACTGCTAAATTCCACAGGCAAGCCTTGCACCAGGAGACCTGGCCATGCAATGGAATTGCGTAGATTTTGCTCTTCTTTGGCCTCTTCTGCTGTGGGCTTCTGGCCAATCTGCGCACAATGTGTGTTCTTCACCACCAGGGGCCACAAGATTTTATGAGGCTTAAAGTCTGAATGGATGTTGCTCTGTGTTTTATATAAGGTTGACATTAATTGACTATTTAATTCCTGTAAGTGGTGAAAAAAAGTGCATTTACCTTGGAGTACATCCAATGCATAAACATAGCACACAAAAAAAAAAACATTACTAATTGTAGCAGCACAATTAACTATCAAATTTGTCATTAATCCCAAATATATTTTGATGTATCTATTAAAAAAAATAAAAAATCTTTTCTTTCAACTGTGTTTCTTTTCAACTAGGCACACCCTTCAACGGAATTATGTTAATGCTTGTCAGACCTAATGGTGTATCCTGAATGTTACTCCTGATAGATGGCATTTTTCAAAGTAGTGAAGAAGATTAAACGATGCTCTCACATTTACTTTTGCAGTATTCCACTGATATGCGGTCAGATTTTGCGTGGTCAAACTAATAAAGAATAGCCATGTTTTGTTCTTTTAAAAATGTGGTTTAAGGATTTGCTGACCAAACATTTATCTTCTTTAAACAACTGTTGTTCATACTTTTATTTATAAATAAAATATAATTAAGATGCTGTCTCCTCTGATGTACTACTAAAACAATATATTGTGAGAAAAAATGGTCTTGCAATTTTAATTAATCAAAGGATTAATTGTCATGTTTCTAACATATTTACAATACAAATTTCAGCATTACATATTGTGGTTCAAAATGTTAATTGCAGTTAATTGCTCAAGCCCAAATTCTAGGTCAGAATCACGTTTAACTGAGACACCGCTCTGTTTTAGGCAAACCCAATGGTTAGGCAAACCCTATATGCAGAACTCTTACATACCCAGTACATTACCACAATCAATCATCACAATGTAAATGACATCTGTAATTATGTCTGAGATCTAAAAAAACCAACCTATGCAATTTCGGTATTAAATCCTCACTGTGATCACTTAACACCTCACTTACAGTAAATAG
Source organism: Clarias magur (assembly GCA_013621035.1). NCBI lineage: Eukaryota > Metazoa > Chordata > Actinopteri > Siluriformes > Clariidae > Clarias > Clarias magur. Next base: position 619,495 of record QNUK01000099.1, read on the forward strand.
AATATAAGATTATAAATGTTCAGGCAAAGTTTAAGTGAGGAATTTTGGTCACATAAAGAATCCCCACAGGAGAAAAACCTGTTAGTACAAATAACTTAAAGTTTATTGCTATTAAATAAATTTGGAACGAAGCACATCAGCTGCTTGTGTGGTCATTTTGGCTCTAAATGATCTGTACTCACCTCCACAGATTTGATGTTTCTAATGAGCAGTATAAATCCTGATAGTGCCAATAAAATAAAGATAAGTGACAATCTGGGCATTTGTCTGTCCATGACTGGATGCCACAATCCCAATACACAGAGTTAATTAGCCATCAGGTAATCTCACTAAGGAACTCTGGACAACCTGACAGAGAAAATGACATGTAACACACAGGAACATTGTAGGCATAATTTAATTAGATATTTAGCAAGGAAATTCTGTACCTAATATTAACTTTTTTCCAGTATTAGTTCCTAAATAATAATAATGTGATGATGATAATCATCTGCTCCAAAAACTACACAATCAAGTTTGACCAAAGCTTGCACCACAGGAAAAAGCCTTCTGGAGGAAAGTTTTGACCAGAGCTAGTTTTGCTCTGAAGCTAGCTGTGTATCATTCAGATATTTCTGACAATGTGCAAAAAATAAAAGAGACAAATAAATTCCAATAACATGAACCAAATGCTAATATTTTTAACAGAAATCTTTTTTTAGCTGCTAACATCAGGGGTCACCACAGCAGACCATTTGTTTCTATCTAACTCTGTCTACCAAATTTCCTTTGTCTGCCACCTCTCTAGACTAATGTCAACCTGCTCCCTACTCTTGCTGCTGGTCACAAAATCATCTGCAAACATCAAAGGCTGATCTCTGGTTCAGTCCCACCTCTGCCTTGAACGAGTCGGTCGTACCTACGGCATACAGCAACACTGTAACACTGTCCTTGTACATATCTTGCACCACCTTTACATACTTCTCAGTCTCTGACTTCCTCATGCAATACCACAGTTCATCTGTGGGCACCCTGCCATACGCTTTCTCTAGATCCAAACACACAATTCAACTCTTTCTGACCTTCTCTATACTTGTCTGTGAGTATTATTATAGCAAACATGGCATCTATCGTATGGCATCTTCATGGCATGATCTGCATATCTCCCTTGTTCTTAAAAACTGGAACTAAACCACTTATTCTCCACTCATTGTTATTGTTAAATAATCTAGTAAGCAACTCCACTACCATCCCCCCATAAAATGTCTCCACAGATACAGTATGTCATCATCTTTACAATCAATGGTTGTTATATTCTATTGTTTAGGAAATAATGACCTCTTTTTTAAATCACTGTAGAACCCCACAACGATAAGGAAACAAGCTAACATTGATTTTCCTTTAAGCTCACCGAAACAGGTCTGTCCAGCATTATGTGCTTTGTCTTTGTTCTCTGGAATGTGCAAAAGGTGCAGCAGGTGCTTTAGTTAGAAACACTATATATAACAGCATAGTGATCATCGTGTGGCAAATCCATGTCTGAAAAACTTTATTCTGGAGTTGTTTTCTAAATATTTTCTGTGGTTGGTTGAATCCAGGGAAGTAGAACCCATGAATACAAGACCAAGCTAAAGCATTTTGATTAAACTCTGTTACAGGTTTATAGAAGGCTTTAATACACTTAATAACTATTCACCAGGCTATAGCCAAGATTTGTAGTTCACAATTAACGTTATTTCTAAAGTACAACATGTTTCCCAATGAATGCTACTGGCCCTAACCAAGGGTGTGACAAGAAGGGTACTGGAATGTGCTGCCCAGTCTGTGGAAAGGGATCCTAAGTTCATATTATATAAAAAATGTATACACACTTATACATGTTCAAACATCAGAATCACACTTAACTGAGACCGTCTTTTTTGGGACAAATTTCATATTTAACAACCTTTGCATAGCTTAAAATCGAAATAGAGATTACAGCTGAAATTTTGTTTGAGATCTAAAAAACAATGCATGTAATTCCTGTTTTCAATCCTCAATGCCATCTACTCTGAATATTATCACATGTAAGACAAAGAATACAAATGTTGAGGCTAATTTGAGAAATGATTTATGTGATTAATTGAGAGACCTCCATTAGGGGAAAAACCTTAAAGGTTGTTGCTCTTGAAATAATTTGCAACAAGGCACACACATACATTATTTGGCTCTAAATGAGCTGCACTCACCTCAAGAGATGTCATGTGGCAAATAAACAGTATAATCCTCAATTGGTCTTGTACATTTTAATGAATTTGGAGCTGGAGAAAGTCTGTGAGTTCAGTCGTGGCAACTCGACTTTCTTGTTAGGTAAAAACATTCATTACTCATCCAAGTAGCTTCTTCAGTCTGAGGGAAGTTGGTAAATGTCTCACATTCAAATCCTCCTAGGTCAAAGAATCGTTGTCTATCTGAAAAGGCTCATTACATGAGCAAGGGAGAGCTGGAGAAAGTGTTTTCTCTGTTAGATACCCTACTGTACTGTTTAGAAGAGGTGGAGTCTAACTGGAGTCTATACTCAAAACAACTGTTCAAATGTCAGAGAGGAAAGAAACAATCCTGTCTTTTGTCACATGTCACTTTTGAACTTTGCATGAAGGCATACTCGGCCATTCTCACTGTTATCCAGCGATCACAGAACTGCAGTATAAAACTATTCTCAAACATTTTAGAAACTTCTTCCAAAGAAAGCTACAAACAGAAATGGGAGCTTTATGTAGAGCAGCAGCTTGATAAAATTTTTTGTAAACATATTTCTTATTAAAAAGCTGTGGGATGTGTGTGGTGAACACCTGCCCATGTTGCCTGCCTAAAGTCAGTACTTGGTGAATTGTCCTTTTGCAGCAATACAGCATACAGCTTGTCTAAAACATGTTGCTAGAATGTTTGCAGATTTTGATTTTGGCCTTTTTGCCCATTGCTCTAGGTAAAGTGTCCATCCCTCACAAATTAACTGGAAAATGCAGATTGACATAATTTTCAGGCCATGCCACAAATTGTCAATTGGTTCAATGTCATGACTTGGCCATTCCAAAACACAATGTTTCACTGTCCTGTTATGGGGTAAGTGTTTGCTAGACACAAATTGGAAGAGATTTTTGTGAGGAATTTGCTTATATTTGGCTTCATACATGTAGCCCTTGAGCCCAACAACATTACTTATTTCTCCTACTTAAAAGCAACCATAGAGCATTATGCGACCACTATAGCCTTAATGGAAGCAACTGTGTTACATGGGTCTTGGGCTACATTCAGTTTGTGCCAAACATAATATTTTGAATATCTTTACCCACAAATGTATAGATTTATTCTTCGAGCAAAAGCCAGGTATGTTTTAGGGTTGTGTGCCTTTAACATGATGCTAAATATAACATCAACTTATATTTGAACTAAATTGTCTATTTGTTAAGAGAAAATGGCTTGGTTAACACGGTTTAACCCGGAGAAAATGGTTAACACAGTTTTTCATTTACTTCCAGGGTTTTCTATACTGTCTGTTTAATAAATAAAATAAATAAAATAAATAAATAAGTGAGGATGCAAAACTGGTGATTGATCATTTTATTTGGAAGCTGACAGTGTTTGTCTGATTAGCATAGCAGCTTAATATTTGGCATTAATATAGTTTTATTAAAAAACAAAATGTAAGGTTACTTATTCAAGGTGTTAAAATTCAGAATGCCAAAAATCATTATTATAGTCACTTTACTCTGAGTCAACGATTGTTCCCTCTGAAAACAAACCAGATAGAAAGATTACGAGCAATTACCAAACAGGTTATCAAATAAAAACAATTTTAACAGTGCTTAATCTGCAAAATGTTGTGGATGAAACATTTATTTATTCTAGCAGAAGTGATATACAGTGAAGAATCTCCTACACAAGATTTTTAAACACCTCTATGATTTTCCAACCCGACAGACAAAAGAGAGGATCAGATCAATCATATTTTTGAGTATAGGGTGGGGTGGATGTATGTCATGAGGTAGGTAGTGGGCCAATGTCATCTCCCAGGCATCCAGGATCTGTACATTAAGTCCTTGAAACATAGCATGTAGGACAGCATTCTGCTGCAGAGAGAACCAGTCACTGTTCGACAAGCTGATCTCTAAGTTCAGTTTCCTCATATTGATAGTGCGGATCATCACTAACGTAGCTGGCTCACGATTCAGCAGCCGCACCACGGCCCTGCGAATGTGACGTAGTCTCCGTATATAAACCTCAATAGGAAAGGAGTTAAAGTGCGCCCCAACACTCACAAGTACCACAATATTTGGCCCACCCTCAATCCGGTCCAGCTCATTTGAAACATATCGCATTTCAGAAGTGAACAATGCGATATAATAAATGGGTGGCCCATGGGAGCGGTAGCTGACCATAATGTTGTTCGTACTGTCCACAGCCACAAATGGCCCTCCTTTGTTAGGACTATACAGATTAATATGTTTCAGGTCTATGGAGGGCAAAAAGTAGAGAATATTTAATAAAATTAACAGATAAGATTGCTCAGAATTAGGTTATTAATAGATTTGAACTTTCTCTTACCAGGAAGAAATGCAGTGAGGTACTCAAACCACTGCCGTGCAGTTGAATCTCCAAGCATGTATATAATCTTCCCTCTAAGACAACGAGTTACGGCTGCCGAATCCCTAAACTGATGCATGTCCATGGCATTCAAAGGCCTCCAGGAATTATTATAATAATATCCAGCAGGAGTCTGATTATTTTTCACTTGTGTTTGCCCTTTCAGAGAGATGCGATATAGAAAAAATTTAATCATGTGATTGTACAAGTTATTATGTGTCTAAAGACTATAATGTAATCATGAGATCATTACTGCTGTCTCAATCTCATTGAATATAAAAGGATTTATGCACAAAAATGATAAATAAATAAAATAAATAGATACAGAAATAAATACAGTAAATAAAATACACAGTATATATGTACAATGGTGTGAAATTTCTTTTGCCGCTTACTGATTTATTAGTTTTTTGCATGTTTGACACACTTTAATGTTTCAGATCATCAAACAGATTAAAATTTGTAAAAAGTGTTTATGCAAAAAAAAAAAAGAATTAAATTTTAATGGGGCATCAGGTTAATACTATAACTAAAAACACTTTTATCTGATTATCTGCTTTATCTTTTATTTTTTCTTTTATTTTTATTATGATACATTTTACAAGCTGAATCAACTCAGCATAACAAAGTAGTTTTCAATCCTACTTAAAATTATTTTTATTTATTTAAATAAAATGTCACCACTAGAGCTGAGAAAGTCCGTATCAAGAACAAGGGTTCGCATTTTCATATAGCTAAAAAACTGTTTAAAATATATAGTATAAAATTAATATTGCATGCTAATTAAAATAAGAACATATTAAATAATTAATGGCTGTAAAATACTAATTCACCAATGAATAAAAAGTCTAATTTTTAATTTGATGAATTTGCATCCCGAGTCCCTGTCAACACTGTCAGACATTTCTAGAAAATAAATAAAGTCAAGCAATCTGGTGGTAAACCACAACTCCAAGGATCCCTTCATGGCTCCTTGTTTGTTCTATAATCTGTTCAACTGTTCAGGTTCTTTTAAATTGATACATTTTTATATTTTAAACTGTTGAAATTGATACTGCTGTGGTCACAACCATAACATATCAACACTGTATGTCATAAATTATATTACATTTGCAGGAAAATTTAAGTGAAATTAATGAATTTCTACCAAAGTACGCAGGAACAAACTAGCTCCCACATACAGTTAGCTGGCATAATGCGGAATTTTGTCAACAACGGCAGAAGTCAACACCATCAGGAAATTCATCTGACAATGGTAACTTATTGTGCGAAAGTGTTGACAAATGCATCCAAAGTAGGTTTTATTTCACTACTTAAAATACATTGTACATTTTCTTCTGCAAAACATTAGTTTTATTAATTTATTAAAGACATGATTCATTGCTTTAAAGGGCACACACACTTCCACACTCATTCACACACATTTGGGAATGCCAAATCTGCATGTCTTTGGACTGTGGGAGGAAGTCGGAGTACCAAGAGGAAAACCACCAAGCATAGGAAGAACATGAACACTTGCACACAGACCAAAGTTGTAAATCGAACATGGACTTTGGAAGTACAAAGCCACTGTGCCGCCTAAATCACAATTTAGTGTTTAAAAATATGAAAGCTGGATTCAGAAAGGTTTTGATGCTAAAATTGTTTACATAAATTTTTTTTTTGAAGATGTGAAAATTGTTTCCAAAGTGTTAAATGTGGCATAAATGTTTGCAACAAAATTGAATAGTTTTGTATCTGTAAGACCTTTGATACTTTGAAGATTTCTTTTCTTCTTACTTACTAGAGGTTACCCATGTCTCTGCCCACATACACATCCTTACACCTGTGTGCTACCATTACCTGTGAATGGAGTATGCAGTCAACTTGCTACTGCTCCTCACGGTGCTCCAATGTTATGGCAGGCTCTATTTCTCCCTTTTGTATATGCTATCACTGTAGATGCTCTTCATCTGATCTGGGGTTTCAGTATTCCTGAGTTCAGCCTGCTATACCAGGTTTTATTGCAAACAACACTGCCTACTCTTACATTCAGTGAGGAATGCCTGTAACATGATGACAATATGAAGTAAACGTTGATGGTGACAATGCTAACTATTAAGGTCAATGAGGTACCCTTGTGAGACACTCATTGTCTGGTACAAAAGCTGTTAATTGCTTGTAACACACTCATACATGAAATGAGAATCCACAATCACTTCAGAGACAGCGGTGACACAAGGCGCATGTGGCAGGGCATACATGCTATCACCAACTACAGCACTTCATCACCTGCCTGTGACAATGACGGCTCCCTTCCGAATGCGCTGAACAGCTTCTATGCACGGTTCGACTTACAGAACGACGTGACGGCGAGGAAGACCACCCCTCCTCCGAACGACCAGGTGCTGTGTCTCAACACGGCTGAGTGAGGAAAACTCTGCAAAGAGTCAGCCTTCGTAAAGCTTCTGGATCAGACAACATCCCAGGCAGAGTGCTCAGAGAATGTGCAGAACAGCTGGCAGATGTTCTCACAGACATCTTCAACATCTCTCTGAGCAGCGCCGTCGTTCCCACATGCTTCAAGTCTACCACCATCGTCCCCGTGCCGAGAAGTCTATTTTGTCTTGTCTCAGTGACTATCGCCCTGTTGCACTCACACCCATCATCATGAAGTGCTTCGAGCGGCTCGTCATGAGACATATCAAGACCCTACTGCCTCCCTCATTGGACTACCTGCAGTTCGCGTATCGTTCAAACCGTTCGACGGATGACGCCATCTCCACCACATTCCACCTGGCACTGACACATCTGGACAAGAAGGACACTTACGTCAGAATGCTGTACATAGATTTCAGTTCAGGATTCAATACAATTATCCCCCAACACCTGATCGGGAAGCTGAGCCAGTTGGCCCTGAACACCTCCCTCTGTAACTGGATCCTGGACTTCCTGACCGAAAGACCTCAAGCAGTGCGGATCGGATGCTATACCTCCAGCACCACCACACTGAGCACTGGGGCCCCCCAGGGGTGTGTGCTCATTCACCTGCTGTTCACACTGCTGACTCATGATTGTGTAGCGACATACAGCTCCAATCATATCATCAAGTTTGCCGATGACACAACCGTGGTGGGTCTCATCAGCAAGAATGACGAGTCGGCGTACAGAGAGGAAGTGCAGAGGCTAATGGACTGGTGTACAGACAACAACCTGTCTCTGAATGTCGATAAGACAAAACAGATGATTGTCGACTTCAGGAGGACACGGAGCGATCACTCTCCGCTCAGCATCGACAGCTCTTCTGTGGAGATCGTCAAGAGCACGAAATTCCTGGGTGTCCACCTGGAGGAGAACCTCACCTGGTCCCTCAACACCAGCTCTCTGCAAAAGAAAGCCCAACAACGACTTTTCTTCCTGAGAAGGCTGAGAAAGGCACAGCTTCCACCACCAATCCTCACCACCTTCTATAGAGGAATTATTGAAAGCATCCTGAGCAGCTGCATCACTGTCTGGTTTGGGAATTGTACCATATCAGACCGCAAGTCCCTACAGTGGATAGTGAGGACAGCTGAGAAGATCATCTGGGTCTCTCTCCCCTCTATCGAAGACATCTACACCACACGCTCCATCCGCAAAGCCACCAGCATTGTGGCTGACCGGACACACCCTTCACACTCACTCTTCACCCTCCTGCCATCTGGAAAAAGGTACCGAAACATTCGGGCACTCACATCCAGACTATGTAACAGTTTTTACCCACAAGCCATCTGTCTCCTCAAGAGACTGGACTGATAAACACACACACACACACACACTGATCTACAACCACCTTAATTTGTTCATACCTACCTATCTGAACTGCTCCTTGCAATATTTGCACAATAATTAATTTCATTTTGCTATTTGCACAAAATATTTTTGAACACAATGTTAATTGTTTACTTGCTGCTCTTTCCACTACCTCAACTCATACCTCATCACTAAAAAGGTATTTATTTAATGTAACGTGTTACGTTGTTGTGTTACGTTGTTATTTTTTGTTGTCATGTAGCTCTTCGTTTGCACATTTGCACGTGCACTTTGTTGTCTGTTGTCTATTGTTGTCTCTTTTTTGTATAGAAATTGATAGTTTGGGCTAACTTAAAAATATAAAAATCTGTGTTGTAAATTTATGTTGTGTTGTTAATTTCGTTTGCATGTATGTAGCACCTTGGTCCTGGAGGAACGTTGTTTCGTTTCACTGTGTACTGAACTGTATATGGTTGAAATGACAATAAAAGCCTACTTGACTTGACTTGAAAAAAAAAAATCGATGACGACTAAAAAAACATGGGCACCGATCACTGGCCATGCACCACACAGTATACAGTACCGTATACTGTATATACAGTATATATATAAAACTTTTTAATTTTGGTGTTTATGTATTTTTTTGTAAATTATTCCTACGGTAGTGTATTTTTAATGATATATTACATTTCTTAAAATTAATGGATAATTTAATTAATAGGATTACTACTTTACTGTTTTGGGGTAAAAAGCAAGGATGTATTTTTCATAATAACTTAGAGAGAGTTTTTGTCCTAATTAAATGCTATTAAAAGTTGCTGAATTGAATTTTGAAATATTTATTAGACAAAGACTATGTTTTAAAGAAAGCCTGAAATGCACTAAAAAGGTTTACATTTGTACAAAAATGTTACAACTGGGAGGTTGTTCCAAAATAGGTTTTGATAACCCACACCTCACTGTTCAACAATATATAAATGTCTGTGCTCTTTTATTATTACTCTGTTTGCACAATTCTATTTTAATTTTCTGTTCTGTATCTATTTACTCCTGGTATATTCTTGTAATTTACTTCTGAGCTTTGGCAATACAAATGTAAATGTTTGTCATGCCAATAAAGCACCTTTAAATCTTGAATCTTATAAATCTGTGAAGCATATTTTTAATCTCCTCTAAAAGTATTGGGATTGCAAGGCAAATACTTTTGTTTTTTACTATACTGCAAATATTCAAACTGTGGCTCTAATTTCCTGATATTTTCATGTAGAAGTGTTAAACAACACATATATCAGTGAATTGTCTAAGGGAGAAAATTTTATAGGTGAGAGAAAGAGGAAATATTCATCAGAGCAATTCCAAAAGTTTTGGGCAGTGTGAATCACTAATCACAAATTGGGCAATTTGAATGTCCTGGAAAAGAAACAGTATACAAAAAAACTAACATCAAATAGGTGAGCAACCTATAAGCAAAAACAATTAAAGCATTAGCAGGAAAGGTATCACAATCCAACATTCAAAGAGACACATTTTTTTTGGAAACAAGAATAAGTTAATGGAAAGTCCAAAATGTGGAGAAGGAGGATTGGCTCATGATGTAAACTATGAAAGTGCTTTGGCAAGAATAGTGGAGATAGTGTCACAGCTTGTGGCTGCATGGCTGCTTCTGGATCAAGCTTACTGATCTTTATTGATTATGTAACTTATGGGGGTTGCAGGCAAAATTTATTTAGAAATGTACAGTAAACATACGCCTTTTTTCTAAAAATTGCATACACTCTTCTTGGGAGAAAGCTCATTATGCAGCCAGGCAATTACCAAAAACACCCTAAGTACACCCTAAACAAACAACAACTGAAAGAAGCCACATTCACTTCAATTACGTCACCCCAACTTGGGTGGTTTGCCCAAGGGTGGGGTGACGTAATGGGGTCAATTGTGCAGTGGTCCGCAGTGTTGTATTCAATTCAATTCAGTTCAATTCAATTCAATTCAATTTTATTTGTATAATGTTTTTAACAATTGTTACTGTCACAAAGCAGCTTTACCAAAGAAACTATGGAAGTTTATATGAAATGTGTATTTGTATAATTCAGAATGATCAGATGTGGGCAGTGACTCTGAACAATTTCCCATCTTTCTCTCAGATTTAGTGGACAGCTGTTGGGTCTTCATGTTGTTTAACACATCTGAACATAAGTATCAAGAAATAATAATAATTAAAAAAATTCTGAGTTACTGTCACATGTTCATGGTCTTTAACGCTCAGCAAAAATAACTAACTAACTAACTAAATTAAAATAAAAATTGACTTGATATTTAAATAGTTTTGGAGAAGACTTTATATATTATAAAAGTAGTTTTAAAAAAAGGGTTAATTCAAATCATATCATTTAGATGTTACCACTGTCAAACACTTCAACAACTGTTAGCATTACAGTGTAACTGAATATTGTTTGAAATGTAAAATATTAATACATTTCTAATATAAATTAATTAATATTAATAAAATGAAGGAAATGTACCTTTATCTGCAGGTAATACAGTCACATTGGCCATTCCTGATGCATGTATAGGAACTTTGAGATTTACACCACTGAAACAAATAAAAATATTTAGTTTTGCTCATATAAATAAAAAAACTAAAAGCTGTTTAATCTACAGTATATATATATATATATATATATATATATATAAAAGGTTTTGTCTGTACATTGATCAGAACTTTTTCAAAGAAATCTTTACATTTTGTACAATGAAGAACCCAAAACCAGTCTCAGGAAAATTTAGGTCTGTATGTCCATATGTCTGTATATTTGAATATCTGTCCAGCTGATTTTGTCACAGCATCACGCAAAACTGGCAAGACAGAATTTAATGAAACATTCTATACTTGCCTGAAGTTAAATCTGCGCTTTACATTTAATTGTTTAATGTCAGTAGAAGGAAAGTTATTTTCTGTTTTGTGCCAGATTACCTCACAGCAGCCCTTTATCCCTTGAAGTGGACATGGCTATATGCGTCACTCAACGAGCCAATCATGCCTCTTCATTTTCAAAAACCAATTTTTCAAGTATAAACTTTCGTGTCATTCATGAACCTTTTATCTTAAAAAGATAATTATAAGAATATAGTTGCAAGCAACGATGAGCAGGCCCAAGCACCCTGAGCCATTGCCTCCAGGGCGTACCGCACAACCTGTGTGTCATTTTATTGTGTTACTAGTACACTAAGCCACCGCCACCTGGGTGCACCGCACACCTTGCACACTTCACACAATATGACGTAATAGGACTGATGTCAACTTCCTAAATATTTGTCATGTCAACTGTGTGTGTGTGTGTGTGTGTGTGTGTGTGTGTGTGTGTGTGCGCGAAAGTGAGAAATGTGTGTGTGTGAGAATAGAAGGAATTTTATGTTAAGACCTCCAAAAAGCTGATGTGTTTGTGTGTGTGTGTGTGTATGTGTGTGTGTACATGTGTGAGAGTGAGAGATGTGTGTGTGTGTGTGTGAGTGTTAACATTTGTGATGTGAGTGTGTATGTGTGTGATGTATGAATGTGTTTATGAGTGTGTGAGAGACAGATGTGAGTGTGTAATGTGTGTGATATGAGCGTGTTTGTGCATGGATGTGTGTATGAGCCTGTACGAGAGGGAGACGTGTTTTGAGTGTTAACATTTGTGATGTGTACGTGTGTAGAATAGGCCACAGATGCTGGAAAAAAAAGCATCACACTATGATATTACTCAATGTGATGTCACTGAACATGATGTCACTGAACGTGTCACAATATAATGTCACAGAAACTTATTAATCACTTTTCAGCATAAGTTTAAGGCATCATCATTTCTGACTCATTTGAAATATCAAAATTCCCTCTACAATGTTGCATCCTTAATGTCTTTAGATCACATCAGCCTGGTTTGGTGGCGATCGTATAAATTCCCTAGGAGGAGTATATGAAAATCCACCGGGCGTGTTTTGGCAAACAACTCAAAATAACTGACCTCCTGTTGCATTGAGCCCATGACATGCAGTGTGAAAGTTGTTCAGCTCAATGAGCTCTAAATGTGTACTGAGTTTCGCATGCATACGTATGAGCTATGTAGCAAAATCTCGTGTGAGGTCCCCTGAGGGCCCTGGGCCACATAACTTTCCGGCATCCTAATGGAAGCAGATTCCAATAGTTTTTCCAAGAGTTTTTGAGCATGTTAAGAACCCAAAAGTCCAAAAGCATGGGGAAAAAATCCTTAGGAAAACAAGAAAGGGTCCTGCACACCTTATAGTGCTTGGGCCCTAATAATTAAATAAATAGAATAATTTGTCTACAAAAATGCTGTCTCACCCACGGAAAAACTGTGCTTCATATTCTGATATGAGGTCTGGCTTTGTGCCCGCTCTGAAATGTGTAGCTCGTGTGCCACAGCTTAGCGTCTTTGGCTTGTAGCAGTACCAAGGCTCTCCAGTATCATGATCAGTGTAGTTACAGAGTGGTTGCAGGTTCAGTGGCAGACAAAGATTGCACTCTGTGGTCTCTGAGACAGCACCAGAGCGGAAAAGGCTTTTAAAAAATCCTCTATCTGGGTGCTCTTCCTGTAACCTCTTAAGCACTACCACTGCCTCACTCGGGTGCACCATGGTGATTTCCACCCACACTACTCCAGCCCACAACAGTGAGAACAACACAGTATAGTTCCCATCATGGTGATCATACACCTTCCCTGAAACTCCAGCACCTAGCTTGGGGGAATGCAGCCGAGCTATCAGGAAATCACCACCGTGCTTCTTAGGCAGGCCCATGAAGTTCTGCACATGGACATGAATCACAAGCTGACCACCTATTTGATGCTCTGCTGGCCCCTGAATCACAAAGTAGCTCTTGGCAGGGTCACTGCTGAACTCCACAGGCAGGCTTTGCACCGGGGGACCTGGCCATGCAATGGAATCGAGCAGATCTCTCTCTTCTTTGGCCTCTTCTGCTGTGGGCTCCTGGCTAAGCTGTGCACAATATGTGTAGTTTATGGTCAGGGGCCTCAAGATTTCAGGATCCTTAAAGCCTGCGTGGATGCTGCTCCGTAGTTTATAGAAGTTTGACATTAGTTGATCATTAAAATCCTGCAAGCAGTGAAAAGAGTACATCTAAATTAAATACAAAATCAGAACAGCAGGCACAAATTTGGTAAAATCTTGAAAACACACTAGCAGTAGAGAGCCATTGATTATTTTTTGGTGCTGTATGCTGTCTAAAAAGGTATTGTGCTTTCAACTGCATAATTGGGACCACTCTGCAATTGAATTAAACTAAAGTTGGTCAGACCCAATCAGATGACATCATGAAAGTACTTCCTAATATATGACATGATACTCTTCAAAGTAGACAATAAGAAAATTAAACAAACAGTGCACTGGCATTCACTTCTGCAATATTTTATGGAAAGTACCCTTATTCAAAGGTGGGATTTGGCTATGACCTTTACATTCAGATTATGCAAATTACCTGCATGCCATTTACATCTGCCGGGTCATCCTTTTTTGGTGTTTAAATAGAGTGTCTTAAAATGGATTTAATGTTTTTTTTTTTGCTTTGTAATACAATGTAAATATAACATACATAAAAACATACTGTAAGCATGCAACAATAAAAAATTTATATATTAAAAATTACATTTTAAAACTATGCTTCCTTCCACATTTTAGGGAGCCTTAAAGTGAACCTAAAAGTAAGCAGTGCAATGTGACATGGCTTTTAAAGTACATCAAATATTTTAAGATATCATTTATGACCCCATGTATAATAGTAAATAATTTTGTTTTGTTTTTTTCTATTAACTAATTGTTTCTGCTTAGGAAACCATGCAGAGATTTATAGTAGATGCAGATTAAAACTATAAACATTGCCAAGAAAACATTAAAACTATGCAAATCCTAGTAGCCAAAAGTCACAATTTGATTACAAAGCAAACATGTGCAACCGCTAAAAACTGGTTGACCATTCAAGATCAGGAAAAAATGTTGTGCTGTACATTTTAAGCATTTTTTTAAATGTATTAATTATTTATTTGCATAAAATCATTCAAAGTCAAAACTGTAATGTCCAAACAAATTTTAAATCGTTCCTGTTAAAGTCAAAGTTGAGTTACAAGTCTTTCTTAATTTTGTTGCGTCTAAAATCATCAGCTTGGTGACTTAAATCTGACTTGAGTCAAAGTCAAGAACGAGTCCACAGCTCTGCAATTTGTATATGAAATCCTAGTTTATTAGAACACTGTTTCTAACTATGTTCAGGCTACTATGAATAATGATTATGTGATGGGTTTAGGTTACATTCAGAATACCACACTAGAGACATCCATTGCAGCAAATAACTTTGCATTTATTGCTACCAAATACATTTGGAACAAAGCACATCAGGTGTCTGTGATATGCTTTGTTCCAAATAATTTGTGGAAATATTGAGCTGTATTATAATGCGCTGTACTCACCTCCAGAGAAATGGTGATAATGAGCAGTACAAATCCAGATAGCACCAATAAAATAAAAATACTTGACAATCTGTGTTTGTGTTCATCCATTGCTGGGCACTCCAATCACAACATACAGAGATAATTAGCCACCAACACCTAAGTAAATCTGAACAACCTGACAGTGAAAATGAAACAAAAAACAATCAGGAACATCCAGTGAGAACTAGCAAATCTCACCAAGTCTTTTTGAACAACCTCAGAGTGAAAATGAAATGAAACAAACAGGAACATACAGGTGCATCTCATTATCAAACACCATTACAAAATTGTTTTGTAAAAGATAAATATTTTGTTTTGAAATCTAGTTTCTTTATTTAAAAAAAAAATCCACCAGTTATATTATCTTACAGTACACCCAGGTTTCACTAGTTGATCAACATGGCTAAATATTTTACAAATGTATATTATACCTTAATGAATGAATAAAAATTAAACTGGCAAATGGCAAACCTACTTCACATTCTGTACAAATGTCATTACCAATTAAGAACTAAAATGCAATATACAGAATTGTTTTATTATTATTATTATTATTATTATTATTATTATTATTATTATTATTATTATTATCAAAAAGTGAAGCAATGAAATAATAATTGTGTTCAGTGATGTCTATGTACAATTATTATTTAAGGCCAAACTCATTTTTGATTATACATTAATGTTCAATATTCCCTCATGGCCAACCCAATTAAGTCTACAGTACATGTAAATTCTAATGAAGACATAATTTCCCACAATTTCTCCCACACATGCTCTAAGCCTGCAAACGTTTAAGTGGTTGTTGTTTTTGGGTTGTCTTCCTAAGTTAGCTTTAGTAAGTCAAGTCAAGCTTGTAATGAGAAATTCAGTCTCATGAGACTAGAAAAACATCATTCTGAGCAACAAAATTTTGCTTTGGACTGTCACAGTAACATCATCAACAATGTCCATAGGACAGGTGTAACAAAACCCAACACTCCTAGGGCTACAGTTGTTCTGGATACAATATTAAGTTAATGGAAAGGGTACAATGTGGAGATAGTGGATATGCTCATAACCTAAACTATGAAAGTGCATTGGCAAGCATGGTGGAGATAGTGTCACAGCTTGGGGCTGCATGGCTGCTTCTGGATCGAGCTTACTGATTTTTATTGAACTGATGGGGGTTGCAGAAAAATGAATTTAGAAATGCACAGTAAAAGTCTGCCATTTTACCACTCTTACTGGAAGAAAGCTCATTAGGCAACAAGGCAATTACCAAAAACACTCTAATTCCACCCTAAACAAAAAACAGCTGAAAGTAGGAACAAAACATTACAAAAGAAGGATGCAATAATTTGTTGATGTCACTGTGTCATGGGTGTAATGCACTATTTAAAAGCAATGTATAATCAATTGTAATCAATAATCAATAATCAATCCATCAATTGTATAATGTTCTGCATTGTTGTATTGGCAATACCCCAAATTTGGGCAGTGGCTCTAATATGGTTTGTATCAGCGTTTAAATTATATAGCTTTTTGTTCATACAATAATAATATTAATAGCAACAAAATTTTAAATTTTCATACCCACTGGAGCACACCTTTTCTGTGCTTCACGTGTCCAACAGGTTTGTTCTCCTCAGTGATGCACCCACTGAGAAACCTGAAAGAGCTCTGGTTATAGGAGACCCTATACTGAGGCACGTTAAATTTGCTAGGCCTTTAAGGGCACCAGTAGCAGTAGTCAGGTGTATCCTGGGAGCCAGAGCACCGGACCTAGCAGGTAATCTAAGGACTTTAGGACAGCATAAGTTTTCTAAGATAGTTGTACATGCTGGAGCTAATGATATACGCCTTTGTCAGTCAGAGCAAGCATAACTTTACAGAAGTATTTAAACTAGTGAAGGCGATGTCCGATGAAGTAGTTTGCTCTGGCCCCATCCCAATGAGATGTGGCGACATAGCTTACAGCAGGTTATGGTCGCTGAACCGCTGGATGTCCAGGTGGTGCTTGGAAAATAATGTGGGCTTTTTTAAATAACTGGAAGACCTTTGAGGGCAAAGCTGGCCTGTTAGGGCAGGACGGAACTCTGGAAGGTGCTGCGCTCATTTCTTGTAGTATAGCACATAGGCTCAGAAGAGGCCTAGTTAATCAGTGACAATCCAGAGCCCAGGCCAGGGAGCAGACGGACAGGCTAAACCAACCATCTGCTAGCTGCATAGAGTCATCGCTCAGGGTTCATCATATTGAGACTGTGTCTGTTTCTGAGTCTTTCTAAATTTAGAAAGACTCAGAAAGTCTGTTTTAGTAATTTAATTAACATAGATACCACAAACTCAGGTCACACTGAATGCGCAGCTGGCACCTCTGATCTGAAGCTAGGACTGTTAAATATAAGATCTCTCGCATCTAAAGCAGTTATTGTTAATGAAATTATCACAGATCTGGAGTTTGATATTCTCTGTTTAACAGAAACCTGGAGTACCTGGAGTAAACCTGGAGAAACAGGATGAGTATGTAGCTTTACAGTAAATAAAGCTAGTCCTCCTGGATACAGCTACATACACCAGCCTCGGCTTAACTGGTAGAGGAGGAGGCGTCGCAGTTATTTACAATGATAATCTGTCTATCGTACAAAAACACGGACACAAATTTACTTGGAATTCTCTATAGTAACATAAAAAGTGTAGCTACAAATATTAAGTCTGCTCAGTCGATCCCGCTAATTATCATTTACAGACCCCAAGGGCCGTACTCGGAATTTCTCTGTGAATTTGCAGATTTCCTCTCAAACTTAGTTATTTCTGTAGAGAAAGCTGTTATTGCTGGAGATTTTAATATTCCTTTTGAGAATTCAGAGGACCCTCTGAGAACAGCATTTCTGTCTATACTGGACTCGGTAGGAGTAAATCAATGTGTAGTAGGACCCACTAATAAAGCAGGTCACACTTTAGATTTAATATTATTCTTCGGATTAAGTATAAGAAATTTATTCACAATTCCGCTTGTCTCAATTAAAGTGTGTCATTGTAATAATGTACACACAGCACCGTGCTACTGTATTAAACGTACATTCACATCAACTACCACACAAAGCTTTATCAGTAATCTCCCAGAGTTACCAACATTGATTGGATCGCCATCTGACTACACAGAACCCGATCAGGCGACTGAACATTTCGAGTCAACATTTCGTTATACCTTAGATAATGTAGCTCCAGTTAAAAGGAAAATTATTAGAGATAAGAAACTCGCTCCCTGGTATAATGACCAAACGTGCAGTTTAAAACAGACCGCTTGGAAATTAGACCGTAAATTGCGTCAAACTAAATTCTTAGTATTTCAAATAGCATGGAAGGAGTGCATCCTGAACTATAGAAAAGCTCTTAGTGTAGCCAGATCAACGTATCTCTCCACTCTTATTGAAAATAACAAAAAATAATCCTAGATTTTTAATTAATACCGTAGCCAAATTAACAAGAAATATGACCACTGCAGAAATCTCCACAACAACAACATACAGTAGTGAGGACTTCATGAACTTTTTTAATAATAAAATTGTAAACACTAGGATAAAATTGAGGCTTTGAAACAGGACAATGTAATTGACGCAAATGTTAAACTAACCATGTCAGATCAGAACTTGATCACTCATCTCTTCTGCAAATTCATCAACCTGTATGTTAAATCCTATACCGACACATTTTCTCAAACAGATAGTGCCATAAATAAATAAATAAATAAATAAATACCCCTTGTTGAAAATAATAAATTCTTCACTCAGCATTGGGGATGTTCCAAAATCTTTTAAATTAGCAGTTATTAAACTGATAATTAAGATGTCTGACCTCGACCCCGGTCAGCTGACCAATTTCAGGCCGATATCAAAACTCCCCTTTATCTATACTCATATCTACATAGAAATAACATACTATATCAGTCAGGATTTAGGCCTCATCACAGCACAGAGACAGCACTCGTTAAAGTAGTAAATTACCTCCTATTGGCCTCTGATCAAGGTTGCATAACTATGCTTGTGTTACTCGACCTGAGTGCAGCTTTTGACATCATTGATCATAGTATTCTCCTTCACAGATTAGAAAATGTACTAGAAATTAAGGGAACAGCCCTCTCCTGGTTCAGATCCTATTTGACTGATCGTTATTAGTATGTAGATTTAAATGGTGATTATTCTGCATGTTCTCTAGTGGAGTTTGGTGTCCCACAGGGTTCGGTTTTAGGCCCACTGCTTTTTTCCCTTTACATGCTTCCTTTGGGCAACACAATCCCTAAGCATGATATTAAATTTTCACTGTTATGCTAATAACACACAGTTATATGTCTTGGCAAAACCAGATGGGAGAAACCAGTTTGCTAAAATTGAGCAATGCATAAAGGATATAAAAGACTGGATGCTAATTAACTTCCTTCTGCTTAATCCTGATAAGACAGAAGTTCTAATCATAGGATCACATGCAGCTAGAAGCAAGATTTTAGGCCTTTCTGTTCTATCTAGTACAACAATAAAAGACCTTGGTGTGATTATAGATTCTAGTCTTTCATTTGAAGCTCATGTATACAATATCATCAGGATGGCATTCTTTCACCTCAGAAATATTGGCAAGATAAGGAATATATTGTCACTAAACAATGCAGAAAAACTAGTTCATGCTTTTATCACCTCAAGGTTGGACTATTGAACGCATTACTGTCTGGTTGTTCAACTAGGTGCATAAACACGCTTCAATTAGTTCAGAATGCAGCAGCCAGAGTCTTCACTAGAACCAGAAGATACAAGCACATCACCCCTATCTTATCTTCACTTCATTGGCTCCCTGTGAAATTTTGCATTGATTTTAAAATCCTATTTTTGACATATAAAGCATTAAATGGTCTCCCGCCATAGTATCTGAGTGAACTGCTAGTGTCTTACAATGCAGGCCGCTTGTCAGTACCGCGTATTATGAAACCACAGCAGGGGGTAGAGCTTTTTCTTACAAAGCCCAAAAGTTATGGAATAGCCTTCTAAATAGTGTTTGGGACTCAGACACAGTCTAGGCTAAAAACCTATTTATTTGACCAAGCATTTTGTAAATAGATTTACCTTAGGTAAAAGAGCAGATCTGAGGGACTCATGGACATAGACTATTATGGTGAACTGGTATGTTTAGATGCTGTCTTCCCCACTGTTATTGATCACTCAGGTTTGTTGATGGTGAGGTGATCTCAGGGAGCCTTCATGTCTGTGTTTCCTTCTGGCTCTCCCTTTTAGTTATGCTGT
Organism: Clarias magur; assembly: GCA_013621035.1. NCBI lineage: Eukaryota > Metazoa > Chordata > Actinopteri > Siluriformes > Clariidae > Clarias > Clarias magur. The sequence goes on from QNUK01000099.1 coordinate 639,638, forward strand.
TATAGTTAGTCCTGCCTTATACATTATGTGACTGTGACCATACCTAACTGTTATCTCCCCTCTTCTGCTCTCCCCCCCTCTCTCCTTCCCTCTCTCTATCGAGCTACACATGTCATTTCTGAGCTTCCATCAATCCAGACTCCCTTGACCTGTCTGACTCATCCTGGTGCCCTGCTTCTGGTTGGAGATCTCGTCACATCAATGCCCTGTGTATCTCATTGGGATGCGTCCGGTGTCTGGGGACAGTATCACTCTACTATGAAGACTGTCCTGGCCTCGACTGATGTAGACAGCTGTTTCTCTGGGGATTTGGCTGCAGTCACTTGTTAGTTCAGGACTGGAATTTCCTACAAGTTTACCTGAGCCTCCAATAACTACCTCAAAATTCAAATTCAAATTCAAATTTTATTTGTCACATACACAGTCATACACAGTATAATATGCAGTGAAGTGCTTAGAACCTGGACTCCATATTAACATTAATTAACATCTGTTAACAACTGTTATACTGAACTGCCTGCCTCCTAACACACAATATGAATGCAGATCAATTCCTGCTTTCTGTTTCACCCAAATGAGGATAGGTTCCCTGTTGAGTCCAGTTCCTCTCAAGATTTCTTCCTACTGCCATTTCAGGGAGTTTTTCCTTGACACTTTTCCTTTTCCTTGCCAAATGTCAGATATTTTAGTCATTTTACTGTGATAAAGGAATTTAGTCAAAGTTTAGTTAAAGTTGGGCTAGTGAGCATGAGACCCCGACTGATGTTTGTTACACACACACACACACACACACACACACACACACACACACACACACACACACACAAAAGAGAGAGATACACAGTGGTGGCCAAAAGTCTTAAGACTGCATGTGCCATGTATCAGTTCTCTCTGTGCACAGAACAGGTGACGTCACCAGTTGTGTTAATTAAAACCAGCTGCTTTAGTTAATTGATGGAACAAATAAGTGGCAGAACTTATACTTTCTGAAGCCAGGATGTCCGCCTCTGTGCCTCTTCAGGTTACGAAGGAAATGACTTTAAACTAAATACTGATGGTTGTATGGCAATTTAGTAGCATAAAGTAAGTTATTCTTATTTTCTGTATAGTCATTATTTTAATGTTTGTGGTTATTATGAAGGCAGTGACTTTCACTTTTGTTCACCACTGTACATATTTGTCAGGAGGCGTGGCATTCGTTAGCTGCTGAGGTGGATCCAGATGCAGGTGCAGAGGCTGAGTAGGCACTGTTCTCAGGCTGCAGGACATGTGTGTGAGCACAGGTCCGTGAAATCCGCTGGCATTGGAAGTGTGCCAAAAGCGTGGAGCTGATTCGCTGTTGAGGAGGAGGAGCGTGGATGAGGGGAGTAAGAGTCGGACAGCAGAAGGGTTGATAACCTTGATTATCGTGAAGGGGCCGATGAAATGAGGAGAGCGCTTGCGTGATAGTGTTTTTAGAGGGATGTCCCTTGTGGCGAGCATGACTCTGTCTCCTACGGGGTATCTGGGAGGTTTGCTGCGGTGGAGGTGCTCCTGTCTCTCGTAAGAGGAGATGGTTCATAGCAGGGTTCGTCTTGCGCGTAGCCACATCTGTTTGCAGCGGCGGATGAAGTGTTGGGCTGAGGGAGTCTCCACCTCTAATTCTTGAGCTGGGAAGAGCGGTGGTTGGTAGCCTGAGCAACACTGAAACGGGGACAAACCCGTTGAAGCGGAAGGTAGAGAGTTGTGGGCATATTCGGCCCAAGGAAGAAACTTGCTCCAGATGGTTGAGTCCCGAGTCATCATGCAATGGAGGGAAACCTCTAATGTTTGATTCATCCGTTCGGTTTGTTCGTTGGACTGGGGATGGAAACCTGACGATAGGCTGGGAGTGGCTCCAATGAGCTTGCAGAAGGAGCCCGAAAACCGAGAGGTGAACTGTGGGGCCCGGCCTCTGACAAGATGTCCATGGGAACGCCATGGAGCCGAAACACGTGGATGATGAGTAGCTCTGCAGTCTCCTTGGTGGATAGCAGCTTGGGAAGTGGAACGAGATGCACTGATTTGGAGAAAGGGTCAACAATGGTCATGATACGACTGTTGCCACGTTGGGTTGAGAGCCATTAAATCCGTGAGCATGGTGTCAGCGCCGAGACTTGAAGATAAGCCGTAGTCGAGAGAGAGCGCGCGTTGAGTCAAAAACCGGGAAATCCGTCAACAAGGCAAACAAATCCAAATCGTGAGGCAAAGGGGGAAAAACGAGAAACAAAAGAGACTTCGATAACGTGATCACTATCAAAATAAACGGGAAAGAATTGGATAGAGCATTCAATAATCTGGCGAAGAAATGGTGTGCTGCGCTTCCTTATAAACTCAGGAAATCAGCACCGGAAGAGAAACTGGTGTGCAGGCAGGGCGGTCCGGGGGGCGTGGGAAGTGACATGACAGCGTGGGAAAACAAGCCCGCGTGATGAGGAGCATGACAGCGTGGGAACAGAAATGTCAAACAGGAGGAAGCAGGCTTTGAACAGCACGAGAGTGCCAAGAGTGTGACAATATTATTACAAAGCTAGATATAATGATGTTGAATTTGTGTGAATATAATGCCTCAAGACAACTTGATTTAGTCCCTGATCTTTTTGTTTTGCTTTCAATATTGGTTGATCTCCAGCACATCGCCTGGCCTCACAATGGAAATGAGGATGATGATTGTTCACTTGATGCGTATGTCAGGCTATCATCGTCAGTTCATCAAAGACTTTATGTGATTTATGTAGATTTTCTCTTTTGTAATATGCTATACTTCATGTAAATGTGAGTTGATTTTAATATATATTAATTTAAGTAATGACATGTCCAGTAAACAGTTCTGGGGTTGTCACTCATAATAATTAACAGTAGTAGATTGTGTCTAACTTAAAATGAAATAGCAAAATAACTGCATTTTACAGGCCAAAAGCACAATCACTTTAATTATTCACCAGAGCATGCATTTATACTATATTAGTCTAGGTTATTTGATAAGCAGTGGTTATATATCATGAGGAGGAGTTAGTCTAATTGTTTGTCAGACAAACTGTTCATCCTTGGAATTAGCTCTTCACTGCTCAGGCAAGCATCTCCATAGGTCTTACTGCTGATTTCCACGGATATAAACTTACTGTAGGGAAATGGCTCAGGATCTGACTTACACACGTGGACAAAATTGTTGGTACCCTTCGGTCAATGAAAGAAAAACTCACAATGGTTACATAAATAACTTTAATCTGACAAAAGTAATAATAAATAAGAATCCTATGAATGTTAACCAATGAAAGTCAGACATTGCTTTTCAACCATGCTTCAACGGAATTATAAAAAAAATGAACTCAAGGAACAGGCCTGGACAAAAATGATGGTACCCCTAACTTAATAGTTTGTTGCACAACCTTTTGAGGTAATCACTGCAATCAAACGATTCCTGTAACTGTCAATGAGACTTCTGCACCTCTCTGCAGGTATTTTGGCCCACTCCTCATGAGCAAGCTGCTCCAGTTGTTTCCGGTTTGAAGGGTTCCTTTTCCAGACATCATGTTTCAGCTCCTTCCAAAGATGCTCAATAGAATTGAGGTCAGGGCTCATAGAAGGCCACTTTAGAATAGTCCAATGTTTTCCTCTAAGTCATTATTGGGTGTTTTTAGCTGTGTGTTTTGGGTCATTGTCCTGTTGCAAGACCCATGACCTGTGACTGAGACCCAGCTTTCTGACACTGGCCTGCACATTTCTCTCTAGAATCCCTTGATAGTCTTGAGATTTCATTGTACCCTGCACATATTCAAGACACCCTGTGCGAGATGCAGGAAAGCAGCCCAAGAACAAAACAGAGCCTCCTCCATGTTTCACAGTAGGGACAGCATCCTTTTCTTGAAATGCTTAATTTTTCCGTCTGTGAATATAGAGCTGATGTGCCTTGGCAAAAGTTCCATTTTTGTCTCATCTGTCCATAGGACATTCTCCCAGAACCTTTGTCGCTTGTAGTTTGGCATATTCCAGTCTGGCTTTTTTATGATTTGTTTTCAACAATGGTGTCCTCCTTGGTCGTCTCCCATGTAGTCCACTTTAGCTCAAACAACCACGGATGGTGCGATCTGACACTGATGTTCCTTGAGCATGAAGTTCACCTTGGATTTCTTTAGAAGTCTTTCTGGGCTCTTTTGTTACCATTCAGATTATCTGTCTCTTTGATTTGTCATGAATTTTCCTCGTGCAGCCACGTCCAGGGAGGTTGGCTACAGTCCCATGGATCTTAAATTTCTGAATAATATGTGCAACTGTAGTCACAGGAACATCTAGCTGCTTGGAAATGGTCTTATAGCCTTTACCTTTAACATGATTGTCTATAATTTTCTTTCAAATCTACTGAGACAACTCTTTCCTTTGCTTCCTCTGGTCCATGTTGAGTGTGATACATACCATCTCACCAAACAACACAGTGACTACCTGGAACCCTATATATAGGCCCACTGACTGATTAAAAGATTGTAGACACCTGTGGCCACACCTTGAATTAACATGTCCCTTTGGTCACATTATTTGCAGTATTTTCTAGGGGTACCATCATTTTTGTCCAGGCCTGTTCCATGAGTTTATTTTTTTAAATAATTCTGTTGAAGCATGGTTGAAAAGCAATGTCTGACTTTCATTGGTTAACATTCAAAGATTTTTTTAAAATTATTACTTTTGTCAGATTAAAGTTATTTATGTGACCATTGTGAGTTTTTCTTTCATTGACCGAAGGGTACCAACAATTTTGTCCACGTGTGTAATATTTAGTCACCTCAGAGTGAATTTGAGAGGAGCTTTATTCTCATTATCTAAAGCAAGTAAATCATCCTGCAGGCTGCATCCTACAGCCTATTGTGGTGAGAAATCAATTCACCCAGTGGTCGGCAGAGATCATTATGCAGATAACTGAAGCCATGTAAAGCAAGTTCCTTGATTATTAACTGTAATGTAAATACTGAATTTAGGAATAGTAATACATTAACTCCATTACTATAATTAGTTGTATATATTTATTTGTAATGTAATACTACACTGCCTGCATTTGTAAACAAACAAACATATATATATATATATAGTACAGACCAAAATTTTGGACACACCTTCTCATTCAGCGAGTTTCCTAGAGATGTGTCTCCTGCTAGAACGTGTGGCAATGTGTGGCATTGACCTGGTCTCTGATCTGAGCTGCTGTTAACCTGCGATTTCTGAGGCTGGTGACTCGGATGAACTTATTCTCCACAGCAGAGGTGACTCTTGGTCTTCCTTTCCTGGGGCGGTCTGCATGTGAGCCTGTTTCTTTGTAGCGCTTGATGGTTTTTGTGACTGCACTTGGGGACACTTTCAAAGTTTTCCCAATTTTTCTGACTGACTGACCTTCATTTCTTAAAGTAATGATGGCCACTCGTTTTTCTGTACTTAACTGCTTTTTTCGACCTCTTTGAATTGAGAAGGTGTGTCCAAACCTTTGGTCTGTACTGTATATATATATATATATATATATATATATATATATATATATATATATATATATATTAGATATGGGGAGAATGTAGACATACAATGGTTAGTTATGGTTAAAATATTGAATATTCATACAGTATTTGGAAGCAATACTTAATTCTAGCACTGATCAGAGGTATTAGAGCATTAAACATTTTCTGACCACAAAACCTTTTTTAACCTATTTTAGACACACATCCATTCACATACCAGTTAAAACAAACTGTTGTATCACAGATGCAACCATTTCACTATGCTCATTTAGTACAAAATTTATAAATGGAAGCATTAATAATAATGTAGCATTAATTAGTAAAATAGCATTAATTAGGAATATTATGATATTAATATTCTGTCTCGATTACTTTTCCTGTATTGAATTTGTCCTTGAATTTGCTATCTGAATTTCACAGCTTGAAATGGACTGTTGAAAATTTTGGGTGACATGCAGAGCACTTAAATTTAAAGATGTTGCTTTTTAAAGTCAAATATTTCAGTTTAATAAATTCAGTAGTATTTAAATTTCAAAATTAACAATTCAACAGTGATTACATTTAAAAATGTGTTTTTCAAAGGCTGATATAATTCAAATAATTATGATGCTAATTTGTTTCCATATGAGAATGACAAAGTAAAACCCTTGAAAATATCAAACCCTATTGAATATGAAACAATGCATATCTTTAAAACATCATTAGAATTCCAGAAACAGTGTTTTACACTGTCTGGTACATAGCTTTATTAATATATTTAAATTAAAAAAAAATAGTTTTTTACCATAACTAGATATTTAGTTAAATATATGATCTTTGTCTTTTACAAGACTCCTCTTGCTTCTTTAACCAGAGCTCTGCTGTGGAGGATTGGGGGCAGAGGAGTGACGGTTGGCCTTTTGGAGCTACTGGAGGAGCATGAACTAGTTGATGGAGGGGACTGTAGTCTTTGAGGGTCTGAATGACAATGCAGCAGCTTTAGAAGTGACGTTTGGTCAGGTCTGTGCTCTAAACATAGAATTCCAAAAGGACTGGACAGACACCTATGAAGCCATCCGAACCATTATTATTGGACTTGAAGAGACATACAGTGGAACCTCGGATTGTGAGTAACGTGGTTTATGAGTGTTCCGCAAACCGAGCAAAGATTTTTAATAAATTTTTAATCGGATACCGAGCAGGTATTAGTTTACGAACGCTGAGTATCATGTATCACGCATGTGACTCTTATTTTGACACCGAGCGGCAATTGATCACAACTGAGCCAATGATTTTTCTCTCTCTTGCGCTGCGGGAATTATGGGTAATCGTCTCCCCTGCTACGTCTTAATGCTTGTCTCTTATAATCAACATCTCCCTCTCTCTTCTTTTTGCGTGCGTGTAATTTGACACTGTGCCCCACACACACCGACACACACACACTTTTCACACACACACTTACTTTGTGTGTGCGCACGTAATTTAACACCGACACAGAAACACACATACACACACACAGATCTTCCCGGCACTTTACACACGCGCTTTATTTACACAGAAAACTCAGCTCTGTTGCGATTCTTTTTAAAGGTAAGGTGCTGGTTTATTTGTTATTTTTTACTTTACAGTGGTGATTCTGTTAGTATGCTCACGCGAGTATCATTAGAGAGATTTCTTTTTTTCCCATTAAAACAATGTTTACATTGTGTATGTTAGTTGTGAAACTTAAAAAGCGAGGTGTGGGGAGGAAGAAGGGGTTTTACTGTGTAAGACGAGGCGAGGGGTTAATTTCACACACACACACACACACACACACACACACACACACACACATACAAATACATGGTGTATGCGGGCACAAAAGGAAACACTTAACTGTCTGGATTTATTTTTACTTTTTAAAAAATGTTAAGTGCAGGTTAATTTGTTTTATTTTTACTTTATATGTTGTATTAAATATTTTTATGCATTTATTGTTTTGGGCTGTAGAATGAATAATTTGAGTTTTCATTATTTCTTATGGCAAAGTTAAATTTGGTTTACGAGTATTTTGGAAGACGAGCCTGCTTCTGGAACGAATTATGTTCGTAATCCAAGGTTCCACTGTACTCTTGTAGCCATAAACTCTTTTTTTTTGTGTCTGACACATTGGGAAAAATAAACTTCAAACGTCAAGTCTTTGATAATTTTTAAAAATGGTTATAATGTTGTAATGTAAAAGAATCAGTAAGATACTGATAATCAGCTGATGGTTAAAAATAATTATGTTTGTGTGTTTTAGTTGTCGGAGTATTGTTAGGCCAACTCATCAAACTATATCAGTAGGAGACAACTTTTTTGAGTAGATGAAAAGTTTTTGAGTAGATGAAAAGTTGGGCTAAGTTAACCCTAGAGAAATATAATTAATTGAGCCCACAAGATTTTAAACCCGGTACACGTTGTATCAACTAAACAGAAATGTCAAATATTTTGTTTGGCCAGCAAATTTCTTTAAAAGTTAAGTAAACTTAAAAAACCTGTGCAACTTGTTACAAAACTTTTTAAAGTTGAGCCGGCCTGTTTTTTTTTTGTTGTTGTTTTTTTTACAGTGTAAAAGTGTATAATAGTGTAGCCAATCCATCACGAAATTCTTAAACGGCCCTTCTTTTACCCCTATATGGCCTATAGGTGTCGCTGTTTTTTTCCTAACATTATTTTTTGCAAGACATTACTCTATGTGAAAGCTTTCGAGAGATCACAAGGGATAAGGAGCTTCATTAGCTGCCTGTGTGCATTATCAGTAAGTAAAGCCTAAATATTTTTTTCAGTGACCAACCATGCATAACTGCTTATGCTAATTGCATGGTATCATGGTAGTCCATTAATATGTAACGGCATGTATAAACTGCTCCTGTGTCTCCTAACATGGGTGTGATGTTTCCGTCTACCTCAATACAGTATGTAGCATGGGTTCTTGTTCAGCATTAGGTATTTAGAATTCTCTGTGCATCCCTATTACAGTGGAACACGGTTTCCGAGTGTTCTGCAAGATGAGCAAAGTTTTTAAATAAATTTTGATTTGAAAAACTAGCAAGTCTTGGTTTGCGAATACAGAGTATCATGTAGCACGCATGCACTTTTTGTTTTGACACCGAGCGTCACGTGATCGCAACTGAGCCAATGGTTTTTCTCTCTCTTGCGGGTCGGAATTGTGAGTAATCGTCTCCCCTGCTCGGTCTTAGTGTGCGTCTCTCACTGGTATAATCAATATCCGTGCACGCGTGTACTGTACAGATTAAAGATCGATTTTCTCTCTCTCTCTCTCTCTCTCTCTCTCTCTAATGGGAACACTGCTCTGTCGCAATTCTTTTCAAAGGTAAAGTGCAGGTTAATTTGTTTTATTTTTACTTTACAGCAGTGATTCTGCTAGTGTAAGCTCACTCGAATTTCATTAGAGAGATTTCTTGTTTATTTTCTCGATAAAACAGTGTTTCCGGTAGTGTGTGTGCATGTGTAAAACTCAAATAAGAGATGAGGAAGCGTTACTGTGTAAGACGAGGAGAGGGAGAAGGGAAGGGTCTCATTCCTCTTTCTCCTCTTACTTTTGCTTCACACAGATACACACACATACACAGAACCTGCATGCACAAACGGAAACTCTGTCGGGATTCATTTTTACTTTTTTTAAAGGTAAAGTACAGATTAATTTATTTAATTTTTAATTAATATTTTGAATTAATTATTTTTATGTATTTGTTTTTTTTGGGCTATAAAACGAATAATTAGATTTTCCATTATTTCTTATGGGGATTTTTGCTTTGCTTTATGGGTGTTTTGATATATGAGCACACTTCCTGAACTAATTATGCTCGTAATCCAAGGTTCCACTGTAACCCCCTCAAGGGTTCACAGGGCCTTGAACTTGACCTTGAGAAGGCTGCTGCCACCCTCCTCCTATCCTGCCCCTCTATAAAACCCTTTTTTCCTCTCTGTAAAACCCTCCATTTTCCTATCTTTTTTGATTTTACATACGGCTCTCTAGAGTCTTCATCTAAATCAGCATGACCTTCCATTTGCATTTTTTTCAAAAAACTTCCACTGTTCCATTGAGTACTGGGAATTAACATTCCAGGGGCACATATGGGGGTAGTGTACCTAACTCTGCTCTGCTGATATTCTGTGCCTCGCTGTCTGACTTTTTTTTTTTAACTTTTTCCTCTCCTATTCTCTCATTTTTCTTTTGCACCAACTCTTCTCCTTCATTCTTAAATAGAGATAAAACCTTTCCAGAACGAATTATGCTTGCAATCCAAGGTTCCACTGTAACCCCCTCAAGGGTTATACTTAAGGGTAAAATTACAGTACAAAGTTTTATTTAGACTTTAAAAATTAAGTCTTATTAGGATTGAATTTAAGCAACGTAAATGTTAACACAGTAAGCCTTTAGATTTTATCATATGTAATTAGAAAAGCTACGCAGGTAGGGTTTTGTGTCATCTTATACTTTGTGTTCTTTAAATTTGTAGCAGAGTCATTAAGTGAAATAAATGACCTTTTTCCACCTTAGAAATATTGCCAAGCTTAGGAACACTTTATCTGTATCGGATGCAGAAAAGCTAGTTCATGCATTCATGACCTCCAGACTGGACTACTGTAATGCATTACTGGGTGGCTGTCCTGCATCCTCAATAAATAAGCTACAGTTAGTCCAAAATGCAGCCACCAGGGTTCTAACTAGATCAAGAAAATATGATCATATAACCCCAATATTATCGTCTCTGCACTGGCTATTACTTACATACAAGGCTTTAAATGGTTTAGCTCCCACATATCTATCCAGTCTTCTGATATGTTACAATCCACCACACTCTTTAAGATCACAAAACTCCGGACTTCTGGTAGTTCCCAGAATATTAAAACCTACAAAAGGGGGTAGGACATTTTCATATTTAGCTCCAAAAACTTAGGAATAGCCTTCCTGACAGTGTTCGGGGCTCAGACACAGTTTCCCAGTTTAAAAGTAGACTCAAGACGCATCTCTGTCATCTGGCACACACATAATTCATCCTCATAATGAATACCTCATACTCCAGTACATCTATCCTGAATGGCAACTACGCTAATTCTTTCTACCTGTTCTTCCTTTCTCCACCCATCCCGAGGCATCTGGAGATTGTGCCAGCTTCAGTAGACAGAGGCCAATCCTGCGAGGACCCAGAGGCATCCAGAGAACGACCAGCTCCAGCTGGATTCTGCTTCATGATGGTTTGGAGCTACATGTGCTGCTCCTGAGCTCCCTGTGATCAAGACCCCATCTGCCCTCTGCACCTGCTGACTCATCCCTGTGCTGAACTGGACTTCATGTTAATTTAAATAATAATTCTGCTATATCGAACTTTCAGCTGCATAACACACAATGTTACATCATTTCTGGTTCCTCTCAAGGTTTCTTCCTATTGCCATCTCAGGGAATTTTTCCTTGCCACTGTCGCCATAACCCTTGGCTTGCTCATCAGGGACAATCTCTTTATCTGACCACATTTTTCTCCCACATACACACTTCCATAAATTTTCTTTTCATTTTGTGAAGCTGCTTTGAGACAATGACCATTGTTAAAAGCGCTATAGAAATAAAATTGAATTGAAAAGGTGACTGATCCGCCAGATCAAAATTAACACCTCATTGTCTTACTTCAGGCTAAGGAGCACAAAGAAGATATAAAAAATGTGTAACTTTGTTTCTGATTGATTAAACAATATTCTATCATTCTTTATAATTTTACCTAATAATTGAATATGTTGACAGGAATCTTTGGAAATCAGAGCCTTTTGCCTTCAACCATTAACAGAAAGGAAAGCAAAAACTCCTACTGCTGCCAAAAAGAAGCGCTTGGTGCAGAAAAGCGGTAACTTGCTTTAAGTTTATATATTAATTTTATTATAGACATTACAAAGGCTACATTAAATTGCAAATGTGAAACTGAGAAAAATTATTTTAAAGATTTTCTGGTGTCCAGTTTGAAAATTGTTATTATGACAAACCATTATTTTCTCGAGGGGAAAAAACGAAGTTGACTCAATTTATGTAACCACAGACAGATGTGTATTAACACATATACTTTACCCTAATATAGGCAACTGCCGAAGCCGAAGCTGGAGATGCGTGACGCAGAGATCGAGGTGCTGAAACAGCAGCTGCATGTCTGCAAGGCAGCACATGTTGAAGAGATGGATGCCCATCAGAGTAAGTTGCGGGTCTGCAAAGAGGCACACGCAGATCTGCAAGCTACATACAAAGAACTCATTGAGACCCACTCTAGTGCTGTAGCGCAACTAAGACAGGCTCGTAGTACACGGTGGAACTGTGCACACACCCCAACCCCAGACTTTCTTTTCCAGGTGTACTGCTAGTGGGAATGCAGAGAGCGGGGAAATGATGTCTTCAGCCACAGCATCTATTACAAACTGCCATCCTGAACTTCTGTTTACTCCTCCAACTACGAAGCTCTTGATGAGACTGATGATTCAGATGATTCACTGATGATTCAGAGTTGAGGGCAGCCAGATGGGCATGGTTGCTTTCTGTTCCGCACTGTGGTACCACAGGCTGTCTATGAAGAATGGGCATCCAGAACAAACTGGGATGGTTCCAGAGGCAAACAGTGACACAGAGAATTTAAGATATTTTTTGATGGGGCCAGAAGTTTCCCTTCCTGAACGAATTTCTTCACTCACCGAGGATCTCTGTGAGGACCGACGTTTACAATATTAAATATAGTTTTTGCTCTATTTTATTTTGTCGGTTCTAAAACTTTGTTTTTACATGGTTGGTTCTCATATAATTTGTGGTTTCATATTTAAAACATTTGATTCATTCTAATTTTTTATTTCCGATATGAATTTACTCTATTTGTTTTAGTTATTCCTATACAGTATTTAAAATTTGATGACTTTAACTGTAGCAAATTTAATTCTTTTCAAAATAATAAAAATGTTTTTACAACACTACAGCCCTTGAGCTGTTTCTTTAATAATAACAATAAACAGATAAAAACAGAGAGTCTGTCTAAACAAAATGAAAGCAATATTTTTTGGCTCAATATTGTGTGGCTATGATTTTTCATGTTTTTTGGATAAAGTACTCGGACGTGGAAATTATCATCATTGTAGTATTTCTTTGATATAACATTATGATTTTATTATGAGCTTACACTCTACTTACAATTAAAGAAACTGTCTCAATTGCAGCTGTTTTGCAAAATGTCCCTTTGCGCCACCTGGCGGTCATTTTAAAAATGACTTTGAATTGCGACTGATTTGTTCTGGCTGTTGCCGTTTTGCCACGACAGAGAGTGCGGCAGTAATAGACATTCCCATTGACTAACTACTGTATGCTCGGAATCCAAGGTTCCACTGTAACCCACCTAACCCTAGGGTTCACATGGCCTTGAGAATGCTGCTGCCACCCTTAGCCCTTCCCACCCCCAGGTGGTTGTGGCTAAGGAGTGAGTGCTGCAGGTGATGTCATCACTGTATGTAGAGCCAGCTGGGTGGAGGGGGTCATATGGACTTACTGACATCTGCTATGTTTCCTCTTGCACTTTTGTAGCTTGGACTTTTTTCTTATGATTTCCTTGTCAGTTCTTCAAGTTGGAACTGAGTCAGTTTTCTCTGTATCTCTTTTTCCTGAGTTCCTAATAATTAAACCTGAACTTGAGGACCTATGGCAGTGCTGAAATGCAGTGAGTTCCGTTTTTTTTAGCACAAGTTATGCACGTGCAGTTAGAAATCTCACGCACGCACCCAACTTGACCGAGAGGCAGGGGATGTCAAGCCCAACACCCAATCTCCAGTCAGCCCCAGAGGGGGCCCAGAATCTCCAGTCAGCTCCAGAGGGGGCCCAGAATCTCCAGTCAGCACCAGAGGGCGCCCAGAATCTCCAGTCAGCCCCAGAGGGCGCCCAGAATCTCCAGTCAGCCCCAGAGGGCGCCCAGAATCTCCAGTCAGCCTCAGTGGGGGCCCAGACCCGCCAGTCGGCCTCTTTCGACAGTGAACACCTACAGTACTGTGATTTCATTGCTTATATTTTTTGCCCTAGTTTCATTTGGTTTTATGCGATTTGATGTGCTATTTTTGTGTGCGTGTATGTGTGTGTGTATGTGTGAGAGAGAGAGGTTTAATCAGCTATTTACAAGACAATGTTGATGCACTAACGGTTAAAGTGCCAAAGTTATGTGCTCCTGCATTCATCAGGTTTGCCAGAGCTGGCTTTAACACAAACACATTTGAGCGCCAGCAAGTCAAAAGAACCCAACTTACAGTAGCAGCATCTAACAGTCAGTAGTGGGGGGAGTCAGTACATTCTCCATTGAGATTTCCCACCTTACCTTTCTCACATTCCACTCCTCCTGAGTTTGTCTTTGTTCTTTTAATGTTCTTTAAAGTTCTTAAAACCCAAAGCATTTTTTAAACTGAGAAAAAATATATGATCAAGTGTTTAATTGTTGTTGTCGTTTTCTCAAACATGATTTCCCCAACTTGGCGTTTTTAAACATTCCCCCTAGGAACCTAAAACACAAACACACACACACACACACACACACACACACACCAAAGAGAAAAGAGGAGATGCGCATTCACACCTCTGACCGTCTTTTGTCTTGTAAATGAGGTATCCTCATCTTCCAGTCCCCACCAGCGGACATACTCTTTGTTTGAACTGTGTACTGTAGCTATGTTTGTTAAGGCACTTGGTACTGTAATGCAGTATTGTAATGCATGGAACACTTACTTTCTGGTTTGTTTTGTTTTAAATTTTGATTATTACCTTATGCAGCAAAATAAACAATGTTACCATTGTGTAAATTATTAACATATTGATGTCTTTTAATTAAGGACAAAAATAGACCTAGGACTGCTTCTGAACAGCTGTGTTCATGGGTATAATGATTTACAGGACAACAGTTAAAGTGCTACATGTAAGCATTTGTGGATGGAGAGGTGTTGTACTCCTGCATTTCTCAGTTTGCTGTAACACAAACACATTTCCACACAGACCCCTTAAACCCCCCCCCCAACCCCCGCGCGAAAAAAAGCCCAAATAACTATTCGGATAGGACTAGTTTTACTGGGGGACGTTAGAGGTACTTTATGATTTTAATCCTGTCCAAATCTGCCATGTCTGTCTTTTTCTCACACAACCTCTGTAAAAATTCCAGAGCAAATTACCTACTGTTTTTCAGCAAACTTGGCGGTTCCTCCGAAGCGTGTTTTCTTGTGTGTTTTGGTCAACATGAACTACCGTACAATCTCTAGTGCGCTGGTATTCCAGTTTCTGCTTTCTATGCTCCAGTAATGGATATAGATGTGTTTGCTACCCTGCAAAGAAATAAAAAAATTTTATCAACACGAAGAGCCAAATTACGTAAATTGTTAGTTTCAGGTAAGCGTACTTTCATTTCTTTTCAATTACATAATGTGAAAATGATATATATATATATATATATATATATATATATATATATATATATATATATATATATACGTTAAAACGTGTTTATTGCAGTGGGAAGTTCTATATAAAACCATATCATCCTCAACACGTGCAACGCCCACATGTAAAACACACGACACAAAAACACGCCTGCCTCTGTAATAAATAAACACGGAGATGTTAGTCCCGTCCTAATCCATACATGAAATGACAGACGTCGGCCGAGAAAAATTCAAACTCAAACGTTTCCCAGTAAAAATAGTCCTGTCCGAATAGTGCTATAGTCAGTATTCTCCATTGCGGTTTCTCACCTTCCACTTTGTCTTTGCTCTTTCAACGGCGTTCTTAAAACCCCAAACATTTATGTATACTGAAAAATTATAACTCACATGAGTACAAACTAGCATAGATACATATGATCAAGTGTTTAACTGTTGTTTTCGTTTGTTTCTATGACCAATAATAATAATAATAATTTTTTTAATAATATTATTAATAATTAATTATTATTATTATTAGCCCAACTCTTACTATTTAAAACAAACCATTTCTTGCACATTGAGTTGGTTCAAATAAATGTGTTTTAAATACCTCAAACAATTCCCCAACGATTAAAACACGCAAACATGACTTAAAAATATTTATTCTTCCAAAACTAGTCAAAGTTAAAACAGTAATTTGTATAAAACAGGTGAATACATGTTGTATTTTGCTTACAGGTCAGTAAAATACCTGTATAACACCAGCTGCTTATCTGGTTCTTTTATATTAAAATGTCCATTTTTTAAAAACTATCAAAGATGGAACAGTTTATGTCTTTGTTTCCCCCAAAGTATCAGACATTTTGCAATTCTATGTTCAGAATATAGACCTGACCAAACATCATTCTAAAGCTGTTGCACTGTGATGTCATCTCTACTACAGCACTGTTGAGGCTTGTTCGTACTCCTCCAGTAGCTCCAAAAGGCCAGCCGTCACCCGTCTGACCCAATCATCCAAAGCGGTGCTGTGCTTAAAGAGAACAGGAGAATTTAGTGAAGACAAAGAAATAAACTTTACAGAATATCTAGTTTTGATGAAAACTAAATATATTAATAAACCTATTTACACAGAGTGTGTAAAATACTGTTTCGAGAAGTCTGGAATGTAAATAAACTGCCTGTGCTAATGTTACCCATTGAACTGTGTTAGCGTTAGCCACTGTCTGTCTGTATTCACATCTGCATTAAATTAACCGGGAATTTACTTAATGCGCTTTTCATACAAATAAGTTAAGCGATATAACACTTGTATATGAGCATTACTTCATTTCTGAAGCCAAACTATAACTTACGGGTATTGAAGCCCCCCTACTCCTTAACTGATAAACACTTCAGGGTTTTTATTCAGCTTTCGTTAACTAAGCGCTCGCGCTACCGTGCAAAGTCACGGCCAAAGTGGGGAAAATATAAATCTGGTTATTTAGCTGGCTAGCTCCTGTAAATCTAGCATCAGCTTGTGTCTCTTATGGACTGCATCACATTATATTCCAGTCACAGAAATAACCTGCAGATTAACTCTTACCCAAAGAATAAATAAATTCTGAATTTATCTAAATCACGACAACGCTCAGTCAGATTCAGAAAGCACAAACACTCTTCTTATAAGTTTTTTTGAGTAATGCAGCTTTTGTAATAGCGACATTAATCATATTTCCGATGTTTTAGCGTCTTTTTGAGGGAATGAGGAGTGACATTGTGAGTTTGTGACACTGACAGTAAGCTGTAATGTTAACTCCAGACTTGGTAAACAGACCATTAAGTTCTCTAAAGTCACATCTGACCGCTGCTGGTGCTGCCAGTGATATTCAAAACGGCCGATAAAACAACTAAACTGGGAATTAAACTGTACACTACCCCAAACAAATGTAATAATACAAAAAAAGTAATCACTTACCGCGAATAAGGTCCATTAGCGTTTGATAGCGTCAGTTCGGGGATGGGGTGGGTTGTTAAAATCACGTGATTGCAACTCAGCGCAGCTAAATTGCTGGATTGTGTTTACGTGTTCCCTTTCAAAAGCTACACTCGATGCTGCGTGAAAATGCTACGGGAACATCTCTCTGTTGCCCGGTTGTGAAGCCTGTGCATGTCAAAACCGCCGAATACCTTCGGCTTATAACCTGTGCCAGGCATGACGTCACCGAATAAGGTGCACCTGCAGGTTATAAATAGGATTGAACCGGAAACATCCTCAGATCTTTTGTCTTCAGGACCGCTTTGTGTTTGCGTGTGCAAGCCGTAACGAAAGCAAAAATAAAATAACAGCATTAACTCACCGATATGGCGGAGTTGCCTAAGAGATGCGTGCCTCCGTTCGATAGATCTCTTTCGGAGGGCGATCTTCACGAGTTTTGTCTCGAGTGCTTGGGGGAAAAACACACTCGCCTCGGGCTTCAGGGAGACTGTGAGTACTGTGATCTTCTCCCTATTAAGGTGCTTCGCACGCGGCTTGCTTTCTTTAAAGAGAAACCGCGGCGCATTCCTGGGGCTCGCGTGCTGATCTGGCAGACGCGCACGAGATGGAATTTCCGATTCCGCTCTCTCCGGATCAGGAAGTTTTAGCTTCCGCTTCGCAAGCGCGCCCCGGCGCTTCTTGCGAAGGAGCGGAAGAATCCTCCTCTCTCGCTTCCATGGAAGTAGCCTTCTCACAACGCTCCTCCAGTGCTGACAGAGCTTATGAGGAATTATTAGAGGTTATAACGTGTGCGGTCGAGCGATTGCATATTGAAGCGAGATTCCCCCAAGCGTTCGAGATTGGACGACAGGTTTCTGTCGGGTGGCCAGGGGGAGGTTCGCTTTTGGGGGCGAAGCTTACCAGTATCGGGTCCTTCCATTTGGCCTAGCTCTGTCACCCCGCACATATACAAAATGCATGGATGCAGCTCTGGCTCCTTTACGACTCCAGGGCATCCGTATTTTGAATTACATACACACGTGGACAAAATTGTTGGTACCCTTCGGTCAATGAAAGAAAAACTCACAATGGTCACAGAAATAACTTTTGTCTGACAAAAGTAATAATAAATAAGAATTCTATGAATGCTAACCAATGAAAGTCAGACATTGCTTTTCAACCATGCTTCAACGGAATTATAAAAACAATGAACTCATGGAACAGGCCTGGGCAAAAATGATGGTACCCCTAACTTAATAGTTTGTTGCACAACCTTTTGAGGCAATCACTGCAATCAAACGATTCCTGTAATTGTCAATGAGACTTCTGCACCTCTCTGCAGGTATTTTGGCCCACTCCTCATGAGCAAGCTGCTCCAGTTGTTTCCGGTTTGAGGGGTGCCTTTTCCAGACAGCATGTTTCAGCTCCTTCCAAAGATGCTCAATAGGATTGAGGTCAGGGCTCATAGAAGGCCACTTTAGAATAGTCCAATGTTTTCCTCTTAGCCATTCTTGGGTGTTTTTAGCTGTGTTTTGGGTCATTGTCCTGTTGCAAGACCCATGACCTGCGACTGAGACCCAGCTTTCTGACACTGGCCAGCACATTTCTCTCTAGAATCCCTTGATAGTCTTGAGATTTCATTGTACCCTGCACAGATTCAAGACACCCTGTGCCAGATGCAGCAAAGCAGCCCCAGAACATAACAGAGCCTCCTCCATGTTTCACAGTAGGGACAGTGTTCTTTTCTTCATATGCTTCATTTTTCTGTCTGTGAACATAGAGCTGATGTGCCTTGGCAAAAAGTTCAATTTTTGTCTTATCTGTCCATAGGACATTCTCCCAGAAGTCAACATGTAATTTGGCATATTCCAGTGTGGCTTTTTTATGATTTGTTTTCAACAATGGTGTCTTTCTTGGTCGTCTCCCATGTAGTCCACTTTGGCTCAAACAACGACGGATGGTGCGATCTGACACTGATGTTCCTTGAGCATGAAGTTCACCTTGGATTTCTTTAGAAGTCTTTCTGGGCTCTTTTGTTACCATTCAGATTATCTGTCTCTTTGATTTGTCATGAATTTTCCTCATGCGGCCACGTCCAGGGAGGTTGGCTACAGTCCCATGGATCTTAAATTTCTGAATAATATGTGCAACTGTAGTCACAGGAACATCTAGCTGCTTGGAAATGGTCTTATAGCCTTTACCTTTTACATGCTTGTCTATAATTTTCTTTCCAGTCTCCTGAGACAACTCTTTCCTTCGCTTCCTCTGGTCCATGTTGAGTGTGGTACGTACCATGTCACCAAACAACACAGTGACTACCTGGAGCCCTATATATAGGCCCACTGACTGATTACAAGATTGTAGACACCTGTGATGCTAATTAGTGGACACACCTTGAATTAACATGTCCCTTTGGTCACATTATTTTCAGTATTTTCTAGGGGTATCATCATTTTTGTCCAGGCCTGTTCCATGAGTTTATGTTTTTAAATAATTCTGTTGAAGCATGGTTGAAAAGCAATTTCTGACTGTCATTGGTTAACATTCATAGAATCTTTTTAAATTATTACTTTTGTCAGATTAAAGTTATTTATGTTACCATTGTGAGTTTTTCTTTCATTGACCGAAGGGTACCAACAATTTTGTCCACGTGTGTAGATGACTGGCTGATTCTGGCCCAGTCTCAGGAGCTAGCACTTCGACATCGGGATGTCGTCCTAGCCCATCTTCATTCTTTAGGATTGAGACTCAACGCCACAAAAAGCGTTCTCCTTCCTGTTCAGAGAACAACATATTCGGTCACAATGCAGGCACAGTTGTCTCCTGCTCATGTCGAATCCATTCTCAACACCCTGAAGGAAATCAAGCTAGGTCAGAAGGTCACTGTTCATCACTTTCAGAAATCTTTAGGCCTCATGGCGGCTGCGTCCACGGTGATACCTTTGGGCCTTCTGCACATGAGAGCGTTTCAGCTGTGGCTAAGAGCCAGGGGGTTTCATTCAAGGGCCAACCCCCAGAGGCTAATAAGGGTTAAGCGCCGGGGGCTTCGTACCCTTTCTATGTGGTTCAGACCCCGGTTTCTGACTTTGGGTCCCACTCTAAGTCCGTCTTGTCGTCGCAAGATGCTAACGACAGACGCTTCCCTCACGGGCTGGGGTGCGGTCTTGGATGGCCGTCCAGCACAAGGGAGCTGGAGAGGTCATCTTCTCGCGTGGCACATCAATTGCCTCAAAATGATGGCTCTGTTTCTGGCCCTGAAACACTTCCTCCAGCAGTTGAGAGGCTACCATGTCCTAGTGCGGATGGACAGCACTGCGGTAGTCTTGTACATAAATCGCCAGGGTGGACTGCGCTCGCGCCGCTTGAATAAGCTAGTGCACTAGGTTCTGCTTTGGGCACAGGACAAGTTCCTGTCCCTCAGGGCGATTTACATTCCAGGGCATATAGGAGCAGACTTGCTATCCAGACAAGCTGTGAAACATGGGGAATGGAAGCTCCACCCCGAAGTAGTCAGTCAAATCTGGGAAAGATTTTACGTAGCAGAGGTGGACCTCTTTGCCTCACAAGAGGCAGCACAATGCCCCCTTTACTACTCTCTGATTCCTCCAGCTCCCCTGGGTCTGGACGCAATGGCCCACACGTGGCCCAGGTTACGCCTTTATGCGTTTCCACCTATAGTTCTACTCCCAGGAGTCCTGGCGAGGGTCCGTCAACAGGGGTTGCGCTTCTTATTGATAGCGCCCCATTGGTTGACCAGAGTGTGGTTCTTGGATCTAATATCTCTCCTCGACGGCTCACCCTGGGTGATTCCAGTGAGGAGGGATCTTCTGTCTCACGCGCAGGGGACAATACTTCATCCCCGGCCCGAGCTCTGGAACCATCACGTTTGGTCCCTAAATGGGACCAACTAAAACATGCTGGGCTTTCAGCCAGCATAATTGAAACTATTTTAAGTGCCAGGGCTCCCTTCACTAGAAGAACTTATGTCCTCAAATGGAGTGTATTTGAAAATTGGTGCATGGCAAGACATATAGACCCAGTTCACTGCCAGATTGTTTCAGTGCTGGAGTTTCTGCAAGAAAAGTTGTCCTCGGGCTTATGCCCTAGTACGCTCACAATGTACGTAGCCACTATTTCGGCTTGCCACGCTCTGAATGATGGGGTTTCTGTGGGCAAGCACCATTTGGTTGCCCGTTTTATTTGTGGAGCTAAACGGTTGAAGCCGCCCACTAGAGTGACGGTCCCTTCATGGGACTTAACTATCGTATTCGAAGGCCTGGCCGACACCCCTTTCGAACCACTAGCGCCTGTCAGGCTTCTGTCTCTTAAGATGGTTTTTCTTATGGCTATTACTTCTTTAAAGAGGATTGGGGATCTGCAGGCTCTGTCAGTCTCCCCATCCTGCCTAGACTTTGCCCCTGGGCTAGTCAAAGCTATTCTGCATTCTCACCAGAACTATCTTCCCAAGGTTCCATTCTCGACCATGCACCCAGTGGTTCTCGAAGCCTTCTGTCCTCCGCCTTTCACAGCTCCGGAACAGGAAAGACTTCACTTACTGTGTCCAGTATGTGCTCTTCAGATCTACGTCCACTGCACTAGCCAGTGGCGTAAGTCAGAGCAGCTCTTTATTTGCCATGGGGGTCGCAACCCGGGGGCGACTGCCACTAGACAGACTCTGTCACACTGGGTGAGAGATGCCATAGCCCTAGCCTATGAGGCGCGTGGTCACACTTCGCCTCTGGGAATCAGGGCTCACTTAACCAGGGGGATTGCCTCATCGATTGCTTGGCAAGAGGCGTCCCCCTGCAGCAGGTGTGTGATGTGGCGGGCTGATCCTCTCCACACACGTTTGTTAGATTTTATAGTCTGGATGTCAATGCTACTCCGGGTTCGCGGATCCTTGAGTCAGCATCCCAGAGCTAGGTCTGAGACCTCCTCGGCTTGTGCGCACACGCTACACAACCTGGGGGTCCAGACACTTGCGGTGCGGCGGCATTGGTTTTCTCGTTCCCATAGCGTTTTCACGCAGCATTGAGTGTAGCTTTTGAAAGGGAACTTGGCTGTAACCCTGTTCCCTGATAAAGCGGGAACGAGATGCTGCGTTCCGATGCCGCACTGCTGGCGTGCCTGGACGTCCTTCAGACAAAAGTGAATTCTGGTTCACTCCTATTTATAACCTGCAGGTGCACCTTATTCGGTGACGTCATGCCTGGCACAGGTTATAAGCCGAAGGTATTCTGCGGTTTTGACATGCACAGGCTTCACAACCGGGCAACAAAGAGATGTTCCCATAGCGTTTTCATGCAGCATCTCGTTCCCGCTTTATCAGGGAACAGGGTTACAGCCAAGTAACCCGAGACGTTCTTGAGAACAAAGTGCCACCTAGTGTTAAATGAATAAATAGAGCTTGAATAGGCGTGTTTACTGTGAAATCTTGACACACTCTCCTGGCAGGAGAAGCAGGGGATTACGCTGTCCAAAGGGTAGCCACACGGGATCCGCACGGCATTCACACGGCATTCACACAGCCTTGGCTATTTGGTGTGGCTTCTACTGTAGAGTACATATTCTTTATTTGAGAAATGCTGGATGTACAATAAAGATATTTATGATATTTTTGTGACCTTGTCTGTTCAAGTTGTTTGCAAATTTCTAATTTCAGAGACATTAAAATCTCATATCTATATAGACTGTTCTCATGAGAGATTAAGACCATTTAATTGAAACATGTTTTTTTATTTTCTTGTTGTTAAAATTGATATTTTGTATTTAAATGCTAGTTGTTTCAAAGTAAGGGTGAACAAAGGATGATAAGACTTTTTTATATTATTTGATTTAAATGTGGAAGGAAAGAAAGTATACTAATTTACCTTGTTGAGAAACCAGTCAGAAAAAGAGTTTGTGAAACCTGTAAAACCATGTTACACCAAATTTGAAAATTGGTATATCTGATTGTGAATTTATTTTCTTTTGTCGTTTTGTTACCTTATATTAAGAAATCTCAACTCACCCGAGGTTTTTACAAATACATGTTATGTGGTCAGACAAACGACTCTTGAGTCATTTCACGGTTGTTGTTGCATCTTTCTCTGCAGCGAATCTGTCCTTCTGAGTCCCTGGTCCACAAATTGGCATTATATTTATTATACTATTTACATTATACTAATATAGTAAGTTATAAGCCGAAAACAACCGCTACATACTGCTCTCTAGAGTCTTCATTTAAATCAGCATGACTTTACATTTGCATTTTTTCCACCGTTCCATTGAGTACTGGGAATTGACATTCTCTGTTGCTATCCTATGCCTCGCTGTCTGACTTTTTTCTCTCTTATTCTCTCATTTTTCTTTTTCACCAACTCTTCTCCTTCATTCTTAAACCTAAAGATAAAACCTTTCCTGAATGAATTATGCTTGCAATCCAAGGTTCCACTGTAACCCCCTCAAGGGTTCACAGGGCCTTGAACTTGACCTTGAGAAAGCTGCTGCCACCCTCATCCCATCCCATACCCAGGTGGCTGTGGCTAAGGAGTGAGTGCTGCAGGTGATGTCATCACTGTATGCAGAGCCAACTGGATGAAGGGGGTCATATGGCCTTACTGACATCTGCTATGCTTCCTCTTGCACTTTTGTAGCTTGGACCTTTTTCTTACAATTTCCTTGTCAGTTCTTCAAGTTGTAACTGTAGTAAATTTTCACTCAAGTAAATGCTCAAGTAAATGTAATGGAGTAACTGTAACTCGTTACTACCCACCTCTGATTATTAGTGTGTTGTTTTACCATGGAATACTTAATGTAAGTCTTCAAGTTGTAACTGAGTCAGTTTTCTCTGTAGCTCTTTTTCCTGAGTTCCTAGCTTTTGCTCATTCTTTTCGGTTTGGTCAACAGCATGTGAAACAATGTGAAATATAGTCACGGAACTGGTTGTGTACTTTGGAATTTAAGCCGACCACATCTTCCAGTTAGCATTTTACAGGCTGTGGCATGACATTTATTATGGCCTATCCTCTGTAAATCATTTACACCTTTATAACAGTCTAAAGGTGTGCTTTCCACTTTATCAGTTTTCCTACCTTGCTTCTATTTTGGTTTTACAAACGGCTCTCTAGAGTCTTCAACTAAATCAGCATGACCTTCCATTTGCTTTTTTTTTAAAAAAAACTTCCTCCGTTTCATTGAGTACTGGGAATTTACCTTGCGAGGGCACATATGGAGGTAGTGTACCTAACTTTTCTCTGCTGCTGTTCTGTGCCTCGCTGTCTGATGTTTTTCTTTTTACTTTTTCCTATCCTATCCTCTCATTTTTTCTCCTTCATTCTTAAAAAGAGATAAAAACCTTTCTTTTTTGCCATCTTTTTATTTCTTTGTACACTAATTTTTGTTTCTTGCTGTAGTCTAGGGGCATCAAATGTCCCTTCTCTTGGCCATTTTGGCATAATACCTTTACAGTGGAACCTCGGATTACGAGTAATGCATTTTGCGAGTGTTCTGCAAGACAAGGGTTGCAATTTTGACTCGAAAAATGAGCAAGTCTTGGTTTACAAATACCGAGTATCATGTAGCACGCATGCATTTCTTGTTTTGACGCAAAGCGTCACGTGATCACATCTGAGCCAATGGTTTTTCTTTCGCGCGCTGAGGAATTGTGGGTAATCGTCTGCCCTGCTCAGTCTTAGTGCGTGTCTCTCACTGGTATAATCAACATCCGTGCACTTCTTGGAGTTCGTCAGAATTTGTGGGTTTTTGTTTGTCCACCCGCCTCTTAAGGATTGACCACAAGTTCTCAATGGGATTACGATTTGGGGAGTTTCCAGACCATGGACCCAAAATTTAAACTTTTTGTTCCCCGAGCCACTTAGTTATCACTTTTGCCACGATGGTGCTCCATCGTGCTGGAAAATGCATTTTTCTTGACCAAACTGTTGTTGGATTGTTGGAAGAAGTTGCTGTTGGAGGGCGTTTTGAAACCATTCTTTATTCATAGCTGTGTTTTTGGGCAAAATTGTGAGTGAGCCCACTCCCTTGGATGAGAAGCAACCCCACACATGAATGGTCTCAGGATGCTTTACTGTTGGCATGACACAGGACTTATGGTGGCGCTCACCTTTTCTTCTCTGGACAAGCCTTTTTCCAGATGCCCCAACCAATCGGAAAGAGGCTTCATCCGAGAATATGACTTTGCCCCTGTCCTCAGCAGTCCATTCGCCATACTTTCTGCAGAAGATCAATCTGTCCCTGATGTTTTTTTGGGGGGAGAAGTGGCTTATTTGCTGCCCTTCTTGACACCAGGCCATCTTCCAAAAGTATTTGCCTCACTGTGCGTGCAGATGCGCTCACACCTGCCTGCTGCCATTCCTGAGCAAGCTCTGCACTCGTGGCACTCCGATCCCGCAGCTGAATCCCCATTAAGAGATGATGGCTGCATGTGTTTCTTTGCAGGTCACCATTGTTAACAATGAAAGAACAATGATTTCAAGCATCACCCTCCTTTTAACATGTCAAGTCTGCCATTCTAACCCAATCAGCCTGACAATGATTTCCAGACTTGTGCTCGTCAACATTCTCACCTGAGTTAACAAGACGGTTACTGAAATGATCTCAGCAGGTCCTTTAATGACAGCAATGAAATGCAGTGGAAAGTTTTTTTCGGGATTAAGTTAATTTTCATGGCAAAGAATGACTATGCAATTCATCTGATCATTCTTCATAACATCCTGGAGTATATGCAAATTGCTATTATAAAAACTTAAGCAACAACTTTTGCAATTTCCAATATTTATGTAACTCTCAAAACTATAGGAATGTAGGAATATAGGAATGTCCGAATAATTTTTTAGAAATTATAATATATATACACTTTTCTTACGAAAAGCTGAATGTAGCAGGTTTACTGCAGACTCCTGCCAAAGGAGATGATTTGCTGGCATAATGCAGGCACAGTTCTTCACAGTTGACCACACTCTTCTTTAATGATCACCACAAGTAAGCATCGGGTGGTGTAAGATTGGGGGTAGGGAAATTAATGTTCTCGGTCCCCATTCACGACCACTTTTGTATGAGCGGAAATAATACAATGAATACTATTAATAGTTTTCCCTCGTTGAGAGACCCCTTTCCAAAAAAAAAAAAAAAAAAAAAGACTTCTGAAAATTGTGCTTAAAGAGGTATACCTCATCGACAAATGCACATGAGATTTCGAGATTAGCAAGTTTTAATACTGTATATTTTGGAGCATATTGTATTTGGCCAAACATGTAATTACTGTTTCAAACAGGACTCTTATCCCCACTGAAAAGCAATTTCAGCAAACCAATACATCTTGGGCAATGCTATGCTTCCAACTCTGTGTTAACAATTTGGAAAAGGCCCTTTCCTATTCTAACATGATTGTGACCCTTTGCACAAAGCAAGGACTATAAAGATGACTTTTTGTCTTTCAGCTGTTCCCTTTCAGGGGTCGCCACAGCGAATCATCTTAGGACAATCATCTCCTATTCTCTGCATCCTCTTCTCTCACATCAACAAACTTTATATCCTGGCATCATTATTGAAATATATTGTATTAGTTTAAACCTGGTGTGTCAATTCTAGCTGTTACAGGCCAAGACAAAACAGGTCAAGACAAAACAGACCAAAAGCTATGGAGCATTATAATATACTAGAAGTGAAGTACATAAGATGTAGCAATAACACATTAGAAAATACAGTAATTCAGCTCCTACCACTAACAAAGAAGATGTCTGCATTTCAGGACTCACTTGTGCCCAAACGTGGTGGTCAAGAACTCGTGGAGCATTAATCCCATTTAATGGTGTCATACAGGCCCTTGATTGGATTAGCACCTATGCATTTGAATGACACTGTTATGCTGATTAGATCAGGCCTGTGGAAATTCCGCTACAGATTCCTGAAAAGTGTTTGTTTAGATTGTCTAAACAGGCTTTGTTTAGATTGTCTCCACCTCTATTTATCCATTCCACCTGAAAAGTATACACTACAGAACTACAGTATAGTCAGACTTGGATGACTACAGGACGCATAGCAAGTTTTCAACAAATAATAATTTTTGTTTGAAAGACATCCCAACTTCTCCTGGTCTCTTCTTCAAAAAGGAAAAAAAGTTTCCAACAGTGTACATATATATTTGTCATACTTGGATGGAGATCATTAAACAAATTTAAAAGCCGAATGTAGCCGTGGCCGGGTATAGCTGAATGTAGCAGAGTAAGAGTAGTGTTTCTTCTTCAAAAATCTAGTCAAGTAAAAGTAAAAAGTATGGTGCAGTAAAACTACTCATAAGCACTATTCGGACGGGACTAGTTTCACAGAGGTGCTTTGTGATTTTAATCCCGTCCGAATCTACGATGTCTGTTTTTTCTCACACGACCTCTGTAAAAATTCCAGAGCAAATTACCTACTGTTTTTCAGCAAACTCAGCGGTCCTCTGAGAAATCTAATCCCATCTGAATGTGAATGTCTGTGTTTGCCGAAAATGTTTTTTTTTCCCGAAACGTCTTTTCTTGTGTGTTTTGGTCAACATGAACTACCATACAATCTCTAGCGGCCGGTATTCGAGTTTCTGCTTTCTACGCAATCCACACATCCTCAACACGTGGTCTTGTGCAACGCCCAAGTATGAAACATAGACACGCCTACCTCCGTAATAAACACGGAGATGTTAGTCCCGTCCGAATCCATACATGACATAACAGACGTCGGTTGAAAAAAATTTCAACTCAAACATCCCCCAGTAAACCTAGTCCCGTCCGAATAGTGCTATAGACGTACATTTTTGCTCAAGTAAATGTAATGGAGTAAATGTAACTCGTTAGTACCCACCTCTGATTATTAGTGTGTTGTTTTACCATGGTATACTTATTGATATTTGTACACCTCATCGACAAATGCACACGAGATTTTGATATTAGCAAGTTACAATACTGTATATTTTTGTGCATATTGTATTTGGCCAAACATGTAATTACTGAATTCATGTGTTTCAAACAGGACTCTTATCCCCACTGAAAAGCAATTTCAGCAAACCAATACATCTTGGGCAATGCTATGCTTCCAACTCTGTGTTAACAATTTGGAAAAGGTCCTTTCCTATCCTAACATGATTGTGTCCCTTTGCACAAAGCAAGGACTATAAAGACGACTTTTTGTCTTTCAGCTGTTCCCTTTCAGGGGTCGCCACAGCGAATCATCTTAGGACAATCATCTCCTATTCTCTGCATCCTCATCTCTCACATCAACAAACTTTATATACTGTCCCACTACATCCATAAATATTCTCTTTGGACTTCCTCTAGACCTCCTGTCTGGCAGTTCCAACCTCAGCATCCTTCTACCTATATATTTAAAATCTCTGCTCTGAACATGTCCAAACCACCTCAATCTGTCCTCTCTGACTTTATCTCCAAAACATCTCACATGGGTTGTTCTTCTGATGGGCTCATTCTTGACCCTATCCATCCTTGTCATTCACAAAGAGAATCTAAACATCTTCAGCTCAGTTACCTTCAGCTCTGCCTCCTGTCTTTTCTTCAGTGCCACTGTCTCTAAGCCATAGAGCATCACTGGTCTCACCAATGTCTTGAACACCTTTCCTTTCATTCTTGCTGATACTCTTTTATCACACAATACATCTGACACTTTTCACCACCTGTTCCAACCTGCCTGCCCAAGTGAAAAAAAGTATGTTAAGTATATTAAATTCTAGCATGCCAAAAAATACTTAAGTGTACTTGCTCTAGACTTATTTTGTACTAAGTGCGTTTAAGTTGTAATTAAATTATACAAAAGCTAAATGTTAAGTGTACAAGGTGCACATTTGTGTGCTGAAGTGGAACAACTTTAAGTATACTTAGTACACTTAAAGTATATGGCTGTTTATGTACTAATGCACACACCTGACACAGTAATTAATGAAACTAAAGTATATATTTAATGTATTATAAGTACATTACAGCAATTTACAGTAAATGTCTAAACAAAGATAGACATCATTATTTAAATATATTGTATTAGTTTAAACCTGGTGTGTCGATTCTAGTTGTTACGCAGAGACAAAACAGGCCAAAAGCTATGGAGCATTATAATATACTAGAAGTGAAGTACATAAGATGTAGCAATAACACATTAGAAAATACAGTAATTCAGCTCCTACCGCTAACAAAGAAGATGTCTGCATTTCAGGACTCACTTGTGCCCAAACGTGGTGGTCAAAAACTCGTGGAGCATTAATCCCATTTAATGGTGTCATACAGGCCCTTGATTGGATTAGCACCTATGCATTTGCATGACACTGTTATGCTGATTAGATCAGGCCTGGGGAAATTCCGTTACAGATTCCTGAAAAGTGTTTGCAGGCTTTGTTTATATTGTCTCCACCTCTATTTATCCATTCCACCTGAAAAGTATACACTCTACAGAACTATAGTATAGTCAGACTTGGATGACTACAGGACGTAGAGTGAGTTCTCAACAAATAATAATTTCTGTTTGAAAGATATCCCAACTTCTCCTGGTCTCTTCTTCAAAAACGAAAAAAGTTTCCAACAGTGTACATACATATTTGTCATACTTGGATGGAGATCATTAAACAAATTTTTATATTGCACAGAGATACATTTATTTATGTAACATACATACTGTACATACATACACACACACCTTTTCTTTCAGTGTTTTTTCCCCTTTATGTTTATTGTTTTAAGAACTATACGAGCTTCCGTGGCACCTTCACTCCCACGCCGAGCCCGCCTTCGCATCCCTGCCACTGAAGAGGAAAAGGCAGCGAGGAGGACTGTGTTAAGGCCACTGCCCTGATCACAGCCCGGAAAACCGTCCGGCCGCGCCCAGAGAGAGCTGGGAGAGGCCAGGTCGGTCATCAACAGCGGGAGACAAACGGGTTAGGAAGTGTGCAGGAGTGCTGCCTCCGCCGCTCCATTCTCCCACTCCGCCCACTGCCACCATTCGCCAGCTGCATGCCCGTCTGCCAGCTGGGCACTGCCTCGGACCTGCACGTGCACCTTTCACATTGTTCCTTCAATTTCTTTCCGTCCTCCCTCCTTTAACCCTTTCCTTCCCAAATTATTCTAAATAAATTATCCTTTTCCCTTTAAGACCTCGCCTCGCCTCATGTCTGTGCTTCATGGTTCCGCCCGTGCACATAGGGTCGAACCCATTACACCTTGCAAACTTTGTTTGCAGTCTAAGTAAAGTCAACATCTGTGTGTCCATGTGCGCGCACACGTTTGTGTCCTCCTCCTTCTCTCCTGTTGGGGGTAGAGGTTAGAGGCAGGTTAATTAATGATGTTGTCCAACTTATGAACAAATCCAACTTACGAATGTGCTTCTGGAACAGAACTTACATAAGTATGGGACAACCTGTATTATCTGCCTAAGGTTTAACCTGTGCCATATGTGAAATCTAAATATTAAGTAAAAGGGATGTTGTTTTGTTCCAGATTTAACAAGCTACTTATAGGCTACTATAATAAACTACAGTGGAACCTTACGAACATAATTTGTTCCGTAAGTGGGCTCGTATATCAAAACACTCGTAAACCACATAGAATTTTCCCATAGGAAATAATGGGAACTCAAATTATTTGTTCCACAGTCCAAAAAAATAAATATATAAAATAATTAACACAAAATATGAAGTCAAAATAAAACAAATGAACCTGCACTATACCTTTAAAAAAAAAAAAGTTAAAATAAATCCTGACAGATAACTTTCCGTTTGTGCTGCAGGTGCTGTGTATGTGTGTGTTTGTGTCTATGTGTGTGTGTGCACGTGTGTGTGTGTGTCTGAAGCTAAAGTAAGGAGCCCCTTTTCTCTCCCTCGTCTCGTCTTACACAGTTACCCTTCCTCCACTCTTTTCACACATACGCGCACACACAATGGTAACACTGTTTTATCGGAAAATAAACAAGAAATCTCTGGAATCACTGCTGTAAAGTAAAAATATAACAAATGAACCTGCACTTTACCTTTGAAAAGAATCGCGACAGAGCAATGTTTCTGTGTAGAGCAGAGTGTGTGTGTGTGTGTGTGTGTGTGTGTGAAGGCGAAAGTAGGAGGGGGCTGTGTGTATGTGTGTTTGTCATGTCTCGGGACTCTCGTGCGCTTCAAAGTACGCTTCCTCACTTTTGACATTTCCGTTCCCACGCTGTCAAGCTCTTCATCACGCGGGCTTGTTTTCCCACGCTGTCATGACACTTCCCACGCCCCCGGACCGCCCCGCTTGCACACCGGTTTCTCATCCGGCACTGATTTCCTTGAGTTTATAAAGAAGTGCAGCACACCATTTCTTCGCCAGATCATTGAGTGCTCTATCCAATTCTCTCACGTTTACTTTGATTGTGATCACGTTACCGAAGTGTCTTTCGTTTCTCATTTTTTCCCCTTTGTCTCACGATTTGGATTTGTTTGCCTCACTGTTTTAGACTCAACGCGCGCTCTCTCTCGAATACGGCTTATCTTCACGTCTCGGCACTGTAGGGTCGAGCAGACCCCCAACTAAGAGCAAACACTCGATCACATTCCAGAACCTCTTCTCCAGACATCATGGTGCCATCCCGATAACCTTATCTCATTCGGGAACATAAAGGAGAGGTTGCAAAACTAAGATGCTGGATCTTAACCAGGCATGGGACAGGAAGTTTGCTGGGCTTGAAGCTACACTAAAGCCAGATGCCTCAAACTAGACCTAAAACCATTGTGTAAATTGGTGATCCTGTAATCAAAGCGGACAGTTTTACAGAGTTGGGGGGGGAACCACCAAGTCACACTTTGAACATCTCAGTGATACCAGGACACATGCGTTCTCCAAATGGCTTTCAAAGAACAAAGAGGAATACAGCAGAGACACTATTTAAGCAATCTTTAATGGTGCCAGTAGGATAAAAATGCTAGAAACATATATTCAGTATGTTTTATATCTGTGTGTTATGTTTGTTTATTCTACATAATTTTAAAAAGGTATAATTAGCATTTACAGCTTTGAACAAAGCTATAAATGAGTGTGTAAGATAGAGGATGTGTGGTATCAAGTGAAAGCTTATTTTATTCAAACAACAGTAGTGTAAACGTAAAATTGGTTGCATGAACAAGAGCTCATGTAAAATTACTTTATAAAGATAATTAAAAGTGTAATCGGCTTGGCCCCACGTAACAGCTGTAAACCCGGCCTAATGTATGCACAAAAGGGGGAACCAAGTGAGGCGTGGCTAAGCCCCGCAACCACATCTGATTCGACCAATCATCCGTGGGACGGACTGACACACAGGGACAAAACTCAGTGTCCGGACTCGTCCAAACACGTTCTTTCATTGTTCTTTCGTCACGTAGTCATGACCATCTGTAGGAAGCAAGTTCGCCGCTCGGGCTTCCGCCCTTGCGAGCACTACGCCAACTTCGCTGACGTCATCAGCTCTTTGAGAACTCTCAATGAGACTTCGTGTCAGAACTGCAACGAAGAAACCAACTGAAGAAGTTCCAGAGCGCGCCATCGGTAACCAGGCAACCAAGCCTCACCGAAGGGCTTTCCTGAAAGACGTCATTTCAACCATAGCACCAACCAATCAGCAACGCCGTGATTCCCTTCACCGGAGGCAAACCATGAGAACGAAACGTAATGCAAGTATACAAACAAAGCTGCATACCTTGCTGAAAATGGTGCTCGTTTCATACCAAAACCGTAAGATTAAACCCAAGAACCTGCTCTTGTGACTTTCTTTGGTCTAGTAAACAGTACTAGATGAACTTCCTTAACTTTCACCCTGCAAACTGTTGGTATGTTTGTGCGTGTGTGTGCGTGTGTTCAAGTAGCATAGCTTCATGTATCGTAGATTAGTTCAAATAAATTCTTGTTTCTTTATAAAGAACTGGTGTCTTGGTCATGTATTTTAAAGTTTAAACATTTGCCCAGATCTTACGTTACCTTGCTCATAATTAGGTAAATACCAGATTTTGTATTATCGTCGTCAGCCGCTGTCACGAGCAACCGAGGGATGAACAGAAAAGCCTTAGCAGTTAGCCCGTGTAGCGTGGATGGTAAACCCAAACGCGGAAGCAGCGCGAGTAGGCAGGATAACCACGCGATTAGTTTCAGAACTCTCTTACACAAAGAGCAAGGATCTACACAAATAAACCCGCGTTCTAGCAACACACACTCAATCAAAGAAGCAACCAGAATTGGTGAGTACTCACAGAATAGTCGGCGAAGCGTCAGACAAGGCATGGGCGAACTCAATGACTGAGCAATGTGAAGCGCCATTTTGTCTCCTTTTATGCTTCCTGAAAACCCGACCGTATTACTCCCGGGTCCTAGTGCCGGTCGTGTTACGAGTGTGCATGACAGTACCCCCCTGTCCAGGACCGACTCTCGACAGTCCTGGGGTGGAGGATACCCGACGACGGTAGTCCCGGATGAGTTCGGGGTCTAGGACGAACCGAGCCGGAATCCAAGATCCCTCCTCGGGACCGTAAACCTTCCCAATCCACCAGGTACTGGAGCCCTCTGCCCCGAGGACATGAGTCAAGGATCCGGCGAACGGTGTAGGCGGGACCACCCTCAATGATACGGGGAGGAGGAGCAGGGTGGGTGGGTGGAACCATTGGTGAAGTGATGAAGGGTTTGAGCTGGGATGTGTGGAATACCGGATGGATCCGGAGCGCCGCAGGCAGCTGGAGCCGGTAGGTGACAGGATTGATACGGAGGGTGATGCGGTATGGACCAATGAACCTGGGTGATAGCTTCTTGGATTCTGTATGGAGGTGCAGGTTTTTCGTAGACAGCCATACTTTGTCACCTACATTGTACAACCGTCCCGGAGGGTGTCGACGGCGATGTTGCGTGGTGTAGCGGTGGTTGGCACGGTGAATGGCAGTGTTGGCTTGACTCCATAGCCGTCGACACCTTCGGACCAACTGTTGGGCCGACGGTACATCAACCTCCGGTTCTTGGTGTTCGAACATTGGAGGCTGGAAACCGTGGCATATCTCAAAAGGGCTTAGGTTGGTAGCAGAGGAGATGTGGAGATTATGTGAAAGTTCCGCCCAAATGAGATAGCGGGCCCAGGAGCGCTGACGATCGGCGACGAAGCACCTCAGGTAGCGCTCCAGTTGTTGGTTGGTCCGTTCCGTCTGACCATTGGTTTGAGGATGGTATCCAGATGACAAACTGCAGGTGGAATTGATCAGACGGCAGAAGGCCTTCCAGAACCGTGCCGTGAACTGAGGCCCCCTGTCCGAGACGATGTCCTTGGGGAACCCATGCAGACGGACTACGTGTTCTAAAATCAGCTCGGCTGTCCTTTTAGCTGACGGGAGTCCGGGAGGGCTACCAGATGCACAGCTTTGGAGAACCGATCTACGATGGTCAGAATGGTGTTTTTTCCCTCGGCGGCCGGCAGGCCCGTGATGAAGTCGAGGGCAATGTGCGTCCAGGGCCGACGGGGGACGGAGAGTGGTTGGAGCTCCCCGGCTGTTGGTTGGTTGGTGTTCTTTGCCCTGGCGCACACTGGGCACGCCTGGACGAACTCTTTGATGTCCTTTGTCATTGTGGGCCACCAAAAGGCACGCTGTATAAATGTTTGGGTGCGCCCCACGCCCGGGTGGCCGGAGAACGGAGTGGAGTGGCCCCATTGGAGGACCTCGCTTCTTAGGGCGTGGGGGACATAGAGTCGTCCAGGTGGCACACCTGCCGGCTCGGTCTCCGTGGCCTGTGCCTGGCGGACCCTCGTCTCCAAATCCCAACAGAGTGGTGCGATGATTTTGGATGGTGGGAGAACAGGCGCGGGGTCCGCCCGGGGGCCGTCTTCCTCATGTTGTCGGGAGAGGGCATCGGCCTTGGTGTTCTTCGACCCCGGACGGTAAGACAGATGGAAATTATATTGTTCAAAGAACAGTGCCCACCGCGCCTGTCTTGGATTGAGCTGTTTCAAACTCCGGATAGTGATTAGATTTTGGTGATCGGTCCAGATGATGAATGGTTCTCCGGCGCCCTGGAGCCAGTGTCGCCATTCCTCCAAAGCCCACTTTATGGCCAGCAGCTCGCGGTCCCCTACTCCGTATCGCTGCTGAGTGGGATCAAATTTTTTGGAGAAGAAGCTACAAGGGTGTAGCTTCTGATCTGGACCTCGCTGGGAGAGAACCGCCCCGGCGCCCACGTCCGAAGCG
This sequence comes from Clarias magur, assembly GCA_013621035.1. Lineage (NCBI taxonomy): Eukaryota > Metazoa > Chordata > Actinopteri > Siluriformes > Clariidae > Clarias > Clarias magur. The sequence goes on from QNUK01000099.1 coordinate 674,733, forward strand.
TCCACCTCCACAACGAACGGTTTGGTGGCGTCGGGGTGAAGGAGAATTGGAGCAGTGGTGAATCGGTGGCAGAGTTCATGAAATGCAGAGATGGCAGCCGTGTTAAGGTGAAAGTGATGTGAAGATGGTCGGGTCAGGGCGGTTAAGGGAGCTGCAACTGTACTGTAGTCCCGGATAAAGCGACGATAGAAATTCGCAAACCCGAGAAACCTTTGAAGTTGCTTAAGTGTCTTGGGTAGGGGCCAATGACGCACAACTTCCAGCTTCTGCGGGTCCATGGCCACACCCTGGGGCGAGATGACAAAACCCAGGAACGTGGTGGAGCGCTTGTGAAAAGCGCACTTCTCCAACTTACAGTACAATTGATGGGCGAGCAATCTCTTAAGTACCGCTCTGACATGCTGGATGTGTTCGTTGACGGAGCGGGAGTAGATGAGAATATCGTCCAGGTAGACGAAGACCCATCTACCTAGCATGTCTCTCAGGACGTCGTTAATGAACTGTTGAAAAACTGCAGGTGCATTGCAAAGTCCAAATGGAATGACCAGGCTCTCATAATGTCCAGTAGGTGTGATGAAGGCCGTCTTCCACTCATCACCCTCTCTGATTCGCACCAAGTTGTAGGCGCTCCGGAGGTCCAACTTTGTGAAAATGGTGGCACCAGAGAGGGCGTCCAGGGCAGAGTTGGTAAGAGGCAGAGGATGACGATTCTTGACTGTGATGTTGTTAAGCCCCCGATAGTCAACACAGGGGCGTAAATCACCATCCCCCTTCTTCACAAAAAAGAACCCCGCGGCGGCAGGCGAAGAGGAGGGCCGGATGGTACCTTGGCGGAGGGCATTGGAAACATATTCCTCCATCGCCTGCATCTCGGTGGTGGAGAGTGAGTAGAGATGGCCGCGAGGAGGGATGGAACCAGGCTGAAGGTCGATCGCCAGGTCGTAAGGGCGATGAGGAGGCAGGTGGGTGGCGCGTCGCTTACAGAATACTTCAGCCAGGTCCCGATAGGTGGCCGGGATGGCGTTGGTGTCGACATCGGGGGCCTCGGACTCCCTAGAACACGTCCCAGCCGGAGCCTGTAGGCAAAGCTCGGTACAAGCCGGCCCCCATTGAAGGATCCGATTCTGTGTCCAGGAGATGAGCGGGTCGTGCTGAAGGAGCCAAGGATGTCCAAGGATGATGGGAGGGGAGGAAATGGAGGTGAGGTAGAATCGGATCTGCTCCTGATGTTTGTTGATTGTGACGGTGATCGGTTGGGTCTGGGAGGTGATGGGACTGGAGGAGAGGGGCCGACCATCTACAGAGGTGATTCGAACCGGCTGGGATAACGCCTCGATTTCCACCCCCAGTTCCTTGGCGTAAGAAGAGTCAATGAAGTTACCTGCAGCACCAGAATCGATGAACGCGGTACTTCTGACCCGTGTGTGGCCAAACTGGAGGTGTACCTGAACCATGAGGCGAGAGACGCTGGGTGTGGTGGCAGAGAGATGGAGGGAGCCCGGTGAACTGTTCCCAGGGTTCACCGGGCCTGGCCGTTTCCCGGGCGAATAGGGCATATGGCTCTATGATGCGCCGCCGACCCACAATAGGCGCAGAGTCCCTCCCTGAAGCGTCGTTCTCGCTCTGCAGCGTTCAAGGAGGCGCGTCCTAATTGCATGGGTTCCCTGGCTCCTGTGTCAACCACGGCGGGAGGTGGAGATCCGACGGGTGCCATGGCGGTGGTGTTGAAAGCTGGTGGTCGGGGCGTGGAGTGAGAGAAATATGGCGTGATGGGTGGCAGGGTCCGGGGGGCTGGCCTCGGACGGGAGAGCAGGCGCTGGTCAATCCGGAGGGCGAGTTGGATTAGTCCCTCCAGCGTGGTCGGAAGCTCCCGTCCGGCGAGTTCATCTTTAATACGTGAAGCCAGTCCCTCGTAGTAGGCCGTCCGGAGGGCGGCGTCTCCCCAGGTGGTCTGTACGGCGAGAGTGCGAAAATCCGCTGTGTATCGGCTCACGGACGACCCTCCCTGCCGCAGATGATACAATTTCATGTCGGTCTCCACCTCAGCAGCAGGATGTTCGAATGTGAGCTTTAGTTGACGGGTGAATTCTCCATATGAATAAGCAGTATCTGAATCTGATCGGAGAACCGCCGTGGCCCACTCAGCTGCCTGCCCGGATAGCAACGAGACGAGAAGCGCAACGCGCAGTCGGTCTGTGGAGTATCTGGTGGAATTGAACTCAAACACAAGATCCAACGCGGTTAGAAAAACACTGCATTTCCCATCTGTGCCATCCCACTTATCCGGTAGAGCTATAAACACATCAGAAGGGGGGGGGACGGCGCCGCAGCCGCTGCGACGGGCGTGGCAACAGCCGACTGAGCAGCCACCCCACGGAGGATCGCGTTCTCCTGCCGTAGCTCCGCCACCTCGCGGCGCAAGGCCGCAACGTCTTGGAGGTCCTTTTGGAGAGACACGACTTCCCCACGGAGCTTATTGATCAGTTCGGCATGCTGGTCAACCACATCACAGAGGCGAGCAAACTCCGCTGGGTTTACTGCTTGAGGCTCAGTCATTCTGTCACGAGCAACCGAGGGATGAACAGAAAAGCCTTAGCAGTTAGCCCGTGTAGCGTGGATGGTAAACCCAAACGCGGAAGCAGCGCGAGTAGGCAGGATAACCACGCGATTAGTTTCAGAACTCTCTTACACAAAGAGCAAGGATCTACACAAATAAACCCGCGTTCTAGCAACACACACTCAATCAAAGAAGCAACCAGAATTGGTGAGTACTCACAGAATAGTCGGCGAAGCGTCAGACAAGGCATGGGCGAACTCAATGACTGAGCAATGTGAAGCGCCATTTTGTCTCCTTTTATGCTTCCTGAAAACCCGACCGTATTACTCCCGGGTCCTAGTGCCGGTCGTGTTACGAGTGTGCATGACAGCCGCAGGATAAACAGAATTGGTAAGTTACACTAAATCATACTAAACGCTGGTCGGGTAGTTGATAAAGTGTACGCTATAAATTTTAATTAAGTTTAACAAAATTAACTCGAATCCCTAAAGATTCGATTCACCTCTGAACCAGAGCTGAAACCCTACATAAATGGCGAACAATGCGTTGAGCATTGTCTCCCCATTTAAAATACTACAGCACTGACACCACGCTCACGGATTTAACAGCACTCGACCCAATGCGCACGCTCTCTCGACTACGGCTTATCTTCACGTCTCGACACTGACACCACGCTCATGGATTTAACGGCTCTCGACCCAAAGCGCACTCTCTCTCGACTACGACTCTTCTTCACACTGTTACACGCTGGTGAGCTGCTCATTATTTTTTATAATATGTCCTTAGCAGCACTGTAATATTTTCATTACTAGAACTATAGCCAAAATTAGTAAATGTAGACGTGTTGAGGGTCTGTTTATTGAAAATGTAACATTTTATTTTATTTCTGGTCTAAAGGACGAAACGAACTAAATGACTTAAAAAAAGATTAATTCATTTTGATGAACGAGATTCAAAGGACCGAGTCACTAAAATTACTAAAAATCACTAAAACGTAACGTTACTTGTGTATGTGTGTGAGGCACGGTGTTCAATGACACATGCGCACACAGACACAAAGAACAGACTGATACAGAGAGAGAAAATGGATCTTTAACCTCTCTAATGAGACTTGTTTTTGCTTTACACATGCACACACGTGTGCTACAATAAAAAATTCATGCGTGATGTACACTCTCATACAGACACAAAATCAAAGATGTTTTACGCGCACAGACATCGCCACATTGTTGTAGTAAACAGTAAACACGTGCACGGATGTTGACTATACCAGTGAGACGTGCACTAAGACCCAGCAGGGGAGACGATTACCCACAATTATTAAAAATCTTTGCTTGGCAAACCGCGTTACTCGCAATCCAAGATTCCACTGCACTAATAAGCTACTTGCTCAATGTAAAAAAACACCTGCATAAAAAAGTAGATTGGATAAAGATTAAGTTTTGTCTTAAAATGACTTAAAATTTACTGTGATGTTATTTCAATAAAATATTAACATGCTGGAGTAATTTTAAGACTAAACTTAATCATTATCCTATCAACTTTTTAATTTCATATCTGTGATTCCTTATCTGATAAATGAACAGGGAGTGTATTTGCATGACAACCGAAGAAGGACAACTAGCATAAACAAGCAGTAACAAGCAGTAATGATTGGCCTATGGGCTTGAAACTGAAATTATTGGATCACCGTTTACATTAAAGCTTATCAGCTTATTTTTAGCTTTAACCTTTTACTATTTCTACAAACTCATCAATGACGAGTACTTACTCTAGTATAAATATAAACTAGTGGTTCGACAAGATGTAGACCAAGTTTCACAAACACACAGTATTCTTTATTTACAGGTGCTCAATGAACAGCATTTCTTTAATGAAAGCAGTACTCAAGTGCAGTATCTAAAGCTTTAGTGGTGTAGCAAAAGCACCTGGGGATGGGGTCCTCTGCATGAGTCGCAGCGTGGATTACTGAACAGGCAAGGCACATGCAGGAGGAGCTTTGGAGGCAGAGGTGGCAGGGCACACCTGAGAAAAAACCTGTAGTGAGGGAAACCACCACATTATTTGATGGTTTGTATCGTTTGCTCTTGCCAGCCATTGAAGAAGATCATGGTCATTAATCAAAGTGAAGTGCCACCCTTCTAGATAATACTTCAGCTCCTCTAAAGCCCACTTAATAGCAAGGGTTTTCCTCTCTATTGTCGCATATTTTTGTTCGGAGGGTAAAAGTTTTCTACTCACATTCTACTCATAGTCTTGGAGGCATCCATGTGGACAAGGAACGTGCAGTCAAAGTCAGGGTTCGGGAGAAAGGGGGAAATTCTGAGGTGGGCCTTTAGCTGCTGGAATGCTCGTTCTTCCTTTATCGCCCAGCACACCTTTTCCTTTTTCAGGAGGTCTGAGAGGAGTAGTGCCATAGAGGAAAAACATGGGACAAAATGGCAAAAGTAATTTGCAAGTCCCAAAAAGGCACATAGCTTCATTGCGATTGGACGACCTCCACTTTTTTCCTGCAGTTTCAGGAAACCAAATCCGATCTTATCACCAACGTACAGCACAAAGTGAAATTTTTCTGTGTTATACTGTTTCAATCACAATGTCCGATTTATTTATTTTTAGAAATTATAATAATTATATAATAATTGTAGGGACTGGCAGGCCACCTCAAAGGAGCCATTGAATGAGGAAGAGACAGTTCGCAACATCAGCTAATAAGGAAAGAAACGGTTACTGTTTCCCAGATCTGCAAAAAAACAAGTTCCTTGCACAAGAGAAAAGCATCTCACATCTCCACTCAAAACGGTGTAGATCAGCACAAGTGCCTTGAATAGGGAAGTTCCACAACCCCCTGGCAGTTACTGACCCCACGGAATGCGTTTCCTCTGGGCCCCAGAACAGAGAACATAAATATATAAATATAATATATATATATATATTATATATATATATATATATATATATAATAATATATATACATATATATGATATTTTATATATTTATATATTATATTATATATAATAAATATATAAAATCATATATGTGTATGCATGTTGTGTATGCATGTAGAATGTATGATGTCTTTGTTTTATGTTCAATATGTTTACTATAAACTCACGGAGTGTAATCAACCTGTAATTGGTATGCAAGACATCACGCTGTCTGAAGAGAGCAAGCGGACACCTCTCTTGCTCCGCTCTCAACCAACGCCTGAACTTTAAGTTCTGACCTGCGCCACGCAGTGATCGTAGACTCCGCTCCTCGATACGCAAAGAAACTTCGGCTTGAACTCCGACACCGCTTGAACGCCACCTTTGTGCAACGAAGAGACCCGCAGAAGAAGTCAGAGCGTCATCATCGGTAACCAGGCAACCAACGCACTGCCGAGGGCTTTCCCTAAAGACGTCACCTCAACCCAGCGCACCAATCAATCAGAAATGCTGTGATTCCCTTCACTGGAGGCGCACCATAGTATGAGAATGAAACGTAACGCAAGTAAACAAAGTGTCATACCTTGCTGAAAATTGGTGCTTGATTCATAACTAAACCGTAAGATTAAACGCAAGGCTCTGCTCTTGTGACTTCCTAAGATCTAGTAAAGATAACTTGAAGAACTCCATTAACTTTCACCCTCTAAACTGTTCATGTGTATGTGCGTATGTGTGTTTGTGTGTTTAAATAGCGTAGTTTCATGTATTGTAGATTGGTTCAATAAATTCTTATTTCTTTATAAAGAACTGTGGTCTTGGTCATGTATTTTAAAGTTTAAACATTTGTCCAGATCAGGCCTCCGAGTGGCGCAGTGGTTAAAGCGCTCGCCCTATCATCCGGATACGGGATATCATACGGGATAAACAGAATTGGTAACGGGATAAACAGAATTGGTAAGATACACTAAATCGTGCTAAACGCTGGACGGATAGATGATTAAGTGTATGGATTAATAACTGTATAAATTTTGTTCAGTAGTGTTATATAATATATTATATATTAGTATACTGTATATATTATGTTGTTCTTTTGCAAGCGAATCATGCTTTGTATATGATGCCAGTGATGCATCATATTTTTGAGATTAATAAAAATGTACAACACGTATGTGTTGGTGATGAATTCTGTACTAAAATATACTTTTATATTGATAGACATTATATGTACAATTAAAGTTAAAATATAATCACACAAACATGAAAAAAGTATTCTATACTCACTGCAAGACTGTACACTAACCACAAAATTTGCCTCACTGTGTTTGCACATGCACAGTGAGCGTACTGTATGTAGGACTGATTCACAAGTAGGATGAATTTATAGAACACCGGCTGAAGATTTTTTCTCACTATGCCACCTGACCAATCAGCTGCAATAACATGTAATAATTATTATTGCTGCTTATTGGTCAAACAGAGTCATGTCATTATTTTTGCTACATCTGATTGGTGAAACAGTCAAGTGCTAGATCCACCAGCTGCATGTGTAGAATAGACGGTTATAAAAGTAACGAGTCGAGTGTAGCCAAATGTTTCTTCTTCACAAATCTACTCAAGTAAAAGTAAAAAGTATGGTGTAGTAAAACTGCTCATAGAAGTAATTTTTTTCCAAAAAGTTACTCAAGTAAATGTAACAACGTAAATGTAACTCTAATGTTGACTTTACTTAAACTGCAAACTAAGTTTTTGAGGGGAATCCCAGACCAAATTCTGTCAAAGTTTTTCACTTTCTTGGACTGTGAACACTGTTTTATTGAGGATTTCCCAAAACTAGATTACCGTTTATTAGGAAAGCTTTGCAGGACAGCCATTTTCTATCATCATTTCTATCATCATTCATTGAAATCAGAGAGGCCGACTCATTTCTCCCGCACCCCACACAAACGTAAGTTGGGGACTACCTGTGCATTGTATACAGTATATATATACAGTATATACGTTAATTTAGAGTTACCAGCCTCAACAATGACCAGTTAACAGCACCTTAGATTAGGAAGGCTTTACAGATCATAAGAAGCAGACACATTAACTGTTCAAGGGAGATTATTGCATATTTTGGATGCCTTCAGCATTGCTTTGCAATAAATAAAAATCAGGAATGACCATGGACTTACAAAGTGATCCCAAACTTTTGAGTGGTAGTTTATATATAAAACCTCAGGGTGTATGTGTGTGTATTTATTTATTTTTTATGCTAAATGGAACTGTTTACTTTGATTATAGAGATCGTAACCATGGAAAGACACATTCCAAGGTCATTGGTCATCTTTATTCTGCTGGCAGTGACAGGGTTTGTGGTGCTTATACACAACATCACATATCTAGAGGTAAGTACATCTCAAAAATCTCAGTTTATTTGATAGTGACCTCTCACAGGTATGAGTGTGGTATAGGAACAGAGATGATTTTAGTCAATTTCATACTTATTGCTCTTTTGGTTGCTCTTGCACCTTTCAGGTCATTCTGCAACTAATTTTTAATAATTGTTGGTTATTCTCTGACCTTTATCATTCTTTCATCAGAGGTTACATTCTGTCTTGTTGCACTTGTCTAGGGGCAGTTAGTTGTGGTTAATCAATTTTAAGTACCATCACTTAAAATGGCTCTATTGTGTATGGGTCTATGAGATCTTTCACACAGACATCCTCCATGTTAATAAGATTTAGATATTCAGTGATCAAAAAATTTATGACGGTTAGACAAAAAGAAAATATCTATGGAAATTGGTTTTATAGGGAGCAGCTATTAGCAGCCTAGCAAGACCCACTGAAAAGAGCCGGCTCTTTTGGCTCTCAAGTGGCTTTTTGTTGCTTAAATTAATTTACTATCAAAATCATGTAAAATTATGTAAAAAATATATATTACTAATGTAAAAAAGATTTATATCAAATGTTTATCATTTATATGGTTTATTATACTAAACATGGAGCAGAGTGTTACCAAAAAAATTATAATGTACAAAAATAAATACCTGTCTTAGTTAGAGAAAAATGTATGTATTTTATTTATAAACTTTTAAACATTTGCAGAGAACGCCTCCAAAATTTACAGTATTTCTGTCTGTCACGCATTTTCGCACGTTTTCCAGTGTCTCGTTTGTATCGCCTGTTCTCTTGTTTTCCTCCCTCCTGTTTCTCCATCTCTCTGTGAGCTGTGTCTGTAATCTTGCCTGTCCCTTCCTGCCCTGTACAGGATAGAAAATTAATGAATAAAGAAAAAATAGCCTTGAAATCAACCTTTCACTACTTGATATAGTCTTGCAGGCATACATGTAATATTTAGACCAATCACATATTTGTGATACAAATTGATTTACAAACTGTGGTTTTAACAATATTTTTTTGTCTCAAAACATCTTGTTCATCTTAAAAAATCATTCGTTTAACTTCCAAAGTTTCCAAAAATATTAGAGGAACCTTAACACATAATTCAAACATCTTATTAATACTTTTAATAAAAAGTGCCTTGAATTGTGAATGATCATTTATTGTAGGTGTCATCTCAATGTTTCTCTTTCATGCAATGTTTTCTTTCTTTCTTTCTTTCTTTCTTTTTTTTAGAATATAACTGGAAATTTAACAATCGCCTTAAACCAAATTAAAAAGAACATCCAATTACACTTCGAGACCAATAAAAATTTGTGGCTACCTGAATTAAATGACACATATTATGCACATTTGGGCCAGAAGCCCACTGCAGAGGAAGCAAAAGAAGAGACATTTCTGCTGAATTCCATTGCATGGCCAGGTCCCTTTGTACAAGGCTTGTCTGTAGAGCTCAGCAGTAACCCTGCCAAGAGTTACTTTCTGATCCAGGGGCCAGCAGAGCAACCCATAGGTGGACAGCTTGTGGTTGTTGTCCATGTGCATAACTTCTTGGGCCTGCCTAAGAAATATGGTGGAGATTTTCTGATAGCACGGCTACATTCACCCAAACTGGGTGCTGGAGTTGCAGGAAAAGTCTATGATCACCAAGACGGGAATTATACAGTTCTGTTCCCACTGTTGTGGGCTGGAGAAGTACAGGTGCAAATCACCATGGTGCACCCCAGCGAGGCAGTGGAGGTGCTTCAGAGGCTGCAGAAAGAGAAACCTGACAGAGTGTTTTTTAAAAGCCAGTTCCGTTCTGGTGGTGTTTCACAGACTACAGAGTGCAACCTGTGCCTGCCATTCAACCAAAAGCCACTCTGCAACTACACTGACCCCTTAACTGGTGAGCCATGGTACTGCTACAAGCCTGAAATGCTAGCATGTGACACACGAGTTACTCATTTCATGGGTGGATATAGAACCAATCTTATTACGAAATATGAGCAGCAGTTCTTCAAGAGGTGAGATGAGATGTACGAAATTATATATACAGGTCCATCTCAGTACATTAGATGATGACTGACAGCTAATGAAAAGACAAAATTCAGTGTCTCAGAACCTTAGAATATTATTTCAGTCCAATAATAAAACATATATATATATTAACAAAGAAATTTTGGACTACTGGAAAGTATGAACATGTACAGCACTCAATACTTTGTCAGGGCTCTCTTTGCATGAATTACTGCAGCAATGCGGCAGTAATTCATGCGGCATGTGGCATGGAGGCGATCAGTCTGTGGCACTGCTGAGGTGTTATGGAAGCCAGTTTGCTCTAATTGTGGCCTTCAGCCCTTCTGAATTGTTGGGTCTGGTTTTTCTCTTTTTTCTCTTCACAACATCCCATAGACCGGGCGAGATTTCTGCCAATCAAACGCAAGGATACTATGGTCCTTAAACCATGTATTAGTACTCGTGCCAAGTCCTGCTGGAAAATTAAATCATCATCTCAATAAAGCTGGTCAGCAGAGGGAAGCATGAAGTGCTCTAAAAGTTCATGCTAGTTGGCTGCACTGACCTCGGACCTGATAAAACACAGTGGACCAACACTAGCAGATGGCAATGGCTCCCCAAACCACCACTGACATAGCAAACATTACACTGCACCTCAAGCAACTTGGATTCTGAGCCTCTCCTCTCATTCTCTAGAATTTGGGGCCTTGATTTGAAAATGAAATGCAAGATTTACTTTAATCTGAAAATAGGCCCACTGAGCAACATTGTCCTTAGCCTTCTGATATTGTCTCTGGTTCAAAAGTGGCTTGACACAAGGAATGCAACTGTTGTAGGCCATGTTCTGGATACGTCTGTTTAAATTAGTGTATGACACCATGAGTCTCCAATATTTTACTTTTTCCCAATATTCTAATTGTCTGAGATACTGTGTAATGAATGAGTTTCACTTTTTGAATTGAATTGCGCAAATAAATAAAAAATAATCAATTCTAATTTATTGAGATGCTCCTTTATATAATATGAGTTTAATTTTTAAATTATATATGAACTGGGACAAAACATGCCTAGCACGTAATATACATAAAAAATTATATTTTAATTCTGATAAATTTTATGAGTTGAATCAACTCAGCATAACAAAATATTTTTTTATTTGAAGTGTCCCCATTAGACCTGAAAGGCCTTGTCCAGAACAAGGGTTCACATTTTTTCTTAATTGCTAAAAATATTTAAAATATATAGGAAAAAATGAATTATCGTGTGCTAAGTAAAATAGGTATATATTAATAAATTAATGGTTGTCAAAAATGAATTCATTAAATTTTAACTTTAAAATTTTTATTTTAAATTGGTGAATTTGTATGGGAACAAATTAGCATCACAGTTACTTGAATTATATCAGCCTTTGAAAAATACGTTTTGAAATTTAATCACTGTTTAATTGTTAATTTTGAAACTGAAATACTACTGAACTTATTAAACTGAAATATTTGACTTTAAAAAGTAACATCTTTGAAATTAAGTGCTCTGAATGTCACACGAAATGTTCAACAGTCCATTTCAAGCTGTGAAATTCAAGAACAAATTAAATATAGGAAAAGCAATCGAGCCAGAACAGAATCCGTTCATCAGTCACGTGACCCAGGGAAGAGGAAACAGAAACACAGATAACACCTGCAGGAGAAAGTGCTTCACCGTGATGATGGAGGCGGTAAGTGCTCACCGAGCCGGTAAGTGCACCTGCAGTGTGTTATACTAATTATACATTGTCAGGCATTCTTGTCATTTACTGTGATGAAGGAATTTAGTCAAAGTTTAGTTAAAGTTGAGCTAGTGAGCATGAGACACAGACTGATATTTGTTACACACACACACACACAAGATAAAGAGAGCTACACAGTGGTGTGGTGGCCAAAAGTATTAAGACAGCATGTGCCATGTATTAGTTCTCTCTGTTCACAGAACAGGTGACGTCACTAATTAGCAGGACTGGGTGAAGAGTTGTGTTAATTAAAATCAGCTGCTTTAGTTAATTAATGGACCAAATAAGTGGCAGGACTTATACTTTCTAAAGCCAGGGTGTCCACCTCTCTACAAAGTGCTTGAACTGATAGCACTGATAGCACTTGTGATCATTGAAAAAATTATAATTCTGTAATTGGGAAGGAAATGACACTTCAGAGTTTGTCAGTGTGCTCTGACTGTGTGCAGCGGCATGAAAAGTAGTTGTGATCTTACAGTAACTGTTGGGTTAAATGTTTTAATTAATTTAAAACCATCACAAAAGTTGGGTTGGGGCTCATAAATAATGGGGGAAAAAATGGCTGACAAGTAAGTTGCATGGCCAGGTGTAGCATGACTAAGCAAGTAAATAAAAGTGGAGCATGCTTTACATTAAAGGAAGACCCACAAGTTTGGCAATGCATCTAGAGAGAGGAAACTGGTCATGTCCATGGGTTCGTTTTCATGGGGACTTCAGACAGTTGTTGACCGCAAAGAATTTTTATTCAAATATTAAAGGCAATCCTTAAGTTTAATTGTTTTTCCCCATTATCTATGAACCCCCAAAATGGATGTGTGTATGTGAACATGTCTGTAATTCCTGAATGGTTAATGCCACACTTTTGTCGATTTTACTGGCATATTGAGTGTTTCATTTCAAATTAAATATGGTGATGGACAGAGGCCAAATGCCAAAACATTACAAAATGTATACTGGGTATATGTTCAGTTGTTATTGCATGTGATGTTCAATTAACGTATTCAGCATGATTTCTTTCTGTTTTTAAGGCTGTCAACAATCTGCTGATTGGGGGGACATTAGAATACCTCTTTCTGACCACTCCAGTGGTATGTCCCAAGTCAATAAGGGGCAATACAGTAACAATAAGTGACTGTACAGTCAAGGGCTACATCCCAGACCTTTGGTTGTGACATTTACATGGCTGCATTTCAATCTTATGAATCCTTTTACAATGAGTAATATTTGTGACTGTTTGATCCTGTTCATACATAAAATGGACTTACTGTAAAATACTGTTGCTGCTGTTTTATGATTATAATATTCCTGATTAATGCTATTAACTATTGGGAGCCAATGATCCCATTTATAAATTTTGTACTAAATGAGCATAGTGAAATGGTTACATCTGTGGTACAACAGTTGTTTTAACTGGTATGTGAATGGATATTTGTCTAAAATAATGTAAAATAATTTAATGCTCTAGCACCTCTTGTCAGTGCTTGAATTAACTCTTGCTCTCAACTACTGTATGAATATGCAATATTTTAACCATAACCATTGTATGTCTACATTCTTCCCATATATAATCTGTTTATTTACTACACTTACTTTCCATTTCAGGCAAGTCATCCTCATTTCAAGAGGATTTTTGTTTATTTATTTTTTTTAACAAATGCAGGCAGTGTTGGGGTAATACATTACAAAGTAGTACATTACAAATAAATATCTACAACTAATTATGGTAATGTATTACTATTTCTAAATTCAGTATTTACATTACAGTTAATAATCAAGAGACTTGCTTTACATAGCTTCAGTTACAGTATCTGCATAATGATCTCTGCTGACCACTGGGTGAATTGATTTCTCACCACAATAGGCTGTAGGATGCATCACTTAAGTGAGAATGACTTACTTGCTTTAGATGAGAATACTGCTTCTCTCAAATTTGAAACTGAGGTGACTAAATATTAAAAGTCAGATTGAGATCCTGAGCCATTTCCCTACAGTAAGTTTATATCCATGGAAATCAGCCGTAAGACCCGTGGAGACGCATGCATGGGCAGTGAAGAGCTGATTCCAAAGAGGAACAGTTTGTCTGACAAATAATTAGATAAAGTCCTCCTCATGAGATATAATCACTGCTTATCAAAATAACCTAGACTAATCTAGTATAAATACATGCTCTGGTGACTAAGCAAAATTATTGTGCTTTTGGCCTGTAAAATAGTTATTTTGCAATTTCATTTTAAGTTGGACACCATCTACTGCTGTTATTTTTTGAGTAACAACCCCAGAACTGCTTACTGGACATGTTTTTAATATGTTTAAGTAATATCAACTCACATTTACATAAAGTAAAGCATTACAAAAAAGAAAATCTACATAAATCACATAAAATCTTTGATGACCTGACGATGATAACCTAACATATGCATCAAGTGAACAATCGTCATTGTAAGGCCAGGTAATGTGCTGGGGAACAACCTATATTGAAAGCAAAAACAAAAATCAAGGGACTAAATCAAGTTGTCCAGAGGCATTATATTCACACAAGTTCAGTGGTGAACAAAAGTGAAAGTCACTGCTTTCTTAACACCCTCAAACATTTAAATAATGACTACGGAAAATAAGAATAACTTATTTTATGCTACTAAATTGTAGCATAACTATCAGTATTTAGTTTGAAGTCATTTTCTTCTAAACCTGAATATTTTCTACAGAGGTGGACACCCTGGCTTCAAAAAGTACAGTACAAGTCCTGCCACTTATTTTTTCCATCAATTAATTAAAGCAGCTAATTTTAATTAACACAACTCTTCAGCCAGACCTAAACTTCTGCTCTCTCCTCTCTTTCTCTCCTTTTCCCTCTCACTGTCTCTCTGTCGAGCTATACATGTCGCTCCTGAGTTGCCAATGGTCCAGACCCCTCTGGACCTGTCTAACCCGTCCTGGAGTCCTGCTTCTGGTTGGAGATCTCGTCGCATGGATGCCCCGCATGGTCTGTCTGGGATGCGTGTGGTGGCTGGGGATGGTTTCCACGAAGACGGTCCTGTCCTCGACTGATGCAGACAGCTGTTCTCTGGAGATCTGTGACTTCAGTCGTTCTATAGCTCAGGACTGGAATTTCCTACCTCCAGGAACAAACTTGACTCCATTTTATTTAAACACATCTCCTGTTGTACTGAACTTCCAGTCTTACACATTATTATGCTGATCAATCCCTGCTGTCCGTTTTCACCCAAATGAGGATGGGTCTGGTCCCTGTTGAGTCTGGTTCCTCTCAAGGTTTCTTCCTATTACCATCTTAGGGAGTTTTTCCTTGCCACCGTCGCCCTCGGCTTGCTCATCAGGGACAATCTTATCATTTTGATTCATACACATTGACATGTCATAAAACTTGATTCTTTTGAATGTGTAAAGCTGCTTTGCGACAATGTCAATTGTTAAAAGCGCTATACAAATAAAATTGAATTGAATGAACTAACTGGTCACATCAACTGTTCTGTGCATAGAGAGAACTAATACATAGCACATGCTGTCTTAATACTTTTGGCCACCACTGTGTATCTCTCTCTCTTCTCTCTTGTGTGTGTGTGTGTGTGTGTGTAACAAACATCAGTCTGTGTCTCATGCTCACTAGCCCAACTTTAACTAAACTTCTTTACTTCTGACTAAATTTCTTTATCACAGTAGTATAACAAGAATGTCTGACAATATATAATTAGTGTAACACACTGCAGGTGCACTTACCGAGCCGCTGCCCTCCGCCATCACGGTGAAGCACTTTTTCCTAGCTAGACTCACTGGGAGCTGGTATCGAAAACTTCCGCTTTGCTTGGTCATGTGACTGATGAATGGATTCAGTTCTGGCTCAATTGCTTTTCCTGTTTTGAATTTGTCCTTGAATTTCCAAGCTTGAATTTTATGGAATAAAATCACTGTCAATAATACTTGTGTGTCAAAAAAAAGATTTGTGTGTAATTCTCTGTTTTGTCTGAGTTAGATTCCAAAGTCTACGGCCACGACAGCTTACAGATACGAGATTTTGTGTGTTTGTTACAGTACAACACCAAAAATCTCTTATTTGTCAAAAATACGTCATCAGGCCACATGCACAGTCATTACGATTCGATGGAAGAGGAATCGATTTGGCGCATGTGTAGCGGTGTGTAATCTGTGTTGTGTCATGCGAAAAACCTCAAAACACCAACATTCTTGCCATCATGTCCTCGTTTATTGCATCTGGACAACACAAACAGGCAAGCTGAGGACTTGTGCACAGTTAAAACAGCGCGTGGCAGCGATGCTCAATGTGCACGCGCATATGCGCTGTGAATTCACATGCAGACAGGGCAAAACATAGACACAAACACATTTAAGAATCTATTATAATAAATCATATACCTGGACAACACAAACAGGCAAGCTGAGGACTTGTGCAGCAGTTAAAACAGCTGTGAAATCATATAAAATTACATTCATTAAACAAAATAACCAACAAAACATGTGTGTACATCACTGAGGGACTTATAATCATAATTATACAAGTATGTAGTATGAAATCATCGGTTATTAGAATAAAACGTCTAACTGAATCACTACCAAACTTATTGTGACCTACCGCTGTGAATTCACAGGGACTGTGAAGAAGCTAAAGATTAACACTCCCCAAAACAGCATGTGGACACAGGAAATCCAAATATGGTCATGGCAAGTGGAATCACAAAATACTGTTTTAAAGGCATACCTGCTACACATGCGTCCCGCCACTGTATTAAACTCTTAAAATCTTACCTACTATAGTTACTGTAAAACATTCCTGTAATTTTACTTCTCTAAACCATGTCTGAATCTGTGAAAAAAAAAAAAAAAACTTACCTGAGACAATGAGAGAGCGCTCGAATGCTGATCTGCCATTTTGGGGCTGGTGGTTTAAAACTGTGGCCGAATCGATTTCTCTTCCCTTGGATAGTAATGCCTGTGCATGTGACCTTGATGACGTATTTTTGACAGTGGTTTAACACACTACATTCACGAACGCAATTTCGCAATTCGTCCGTGTAACAGAGGAGTTGTAAAAACATGTTTTGTGTCTGTAAACGGTCAGAGTCGTATATTTCTGAGTTGTACTGTAACAAACACACAAAATCTTGTATTTGTTAGCTGTCGTGGTCGTAGATTCTGGAATACAACTCGGACAAAACACAGAATTACACAGAAATCCTTTTTTTAAGCATCATTATCTTTTACAGTGATTTTATTCCATATAATTAGAATTTCACAGCTTGAAATGGACTGTTGAAAATTTCGTGACATTCAGAGCACTTGAATTCAAAGATGTTGCTTTTTAAAGTCAAATATTTCAGTTTAATAAATTCAGTAGTATTTAAATTTTAAAATTAACAATCCAGCAGTGATTAAATTTCAAAACGTATTTTTCAAAGGCTGATATAATTCAAGTAATTATGATGCTTTCCATACACATAAAATATGTATCTAGCAAATTATGTTAAAACAAACTGGATCCCACATACATTTCAGACAAAACATCCAAATATTGTTTTATTCATGACTTCATATACTTTTTACACTTCCTTTAGCAAAACATTAGTTTCTGTTTATTTCATGTTGATATTAATTTTATTTTATTTTAAAGCATGAATAATTATTAAAATGAAAAATAATAATAATAATAATAAATTCCCAGGGGGGTATTCCAGAAAGCTGGGTTAACTAACCATTTGGTAAAACTTAACCTCAGGGTTGATTTTACTCCAAACCCGCATACCATGAGTATGTCAGTATGTAAGTTTAATCAACCTCCTACTGGTTACCCAGAGTTAATGCGCGTGCACGGTGCATACATAAAGACATTTTCAATGGATCGTCGATTTCACGAGTCAAAATGGAAAATCAAAGTGAAAAAAAGAGAGCGCCATACTTCACAAAGGCGGAGTTGGAGGATTTAATGCAGCATATGAAGAATTCAAGCCAATAATACTGAAAAAAAAAAGCAATACGGCTGCATCGGCAAAAGAAAGAGTTGGCTTGGCAAAAAAATAATGGACAGAGTAAATGCGTGAGAGTATTAAATAGCACATTTGACATCGGCTTCCCTTTTATTATACACTGTAAACCCTAATGCTCACAGTAATTAAACACATTGAGTACTGTTAACGTAAATAATTGCAATTAGGTCAAATTAATAGACCTTTTTGAGTATTCAGAACCTTTTGATATTTTAAGTAATCGTCACCTTAAAATTCCACCAACTTAAACTTTATAGCGCACTGGTGGCTCAGTGGTAAGTGTTTCGCCTACCGTGCGGAAGACCCGGGTTCGATTCCCAACAACTGCTACAATAATTTATTTGATTTGCAACAGGTTCAACAAACTCAAAAATTTATAGTTTACTTAAAATTGGAAACATCATTACTTATTTTTTTTAGTTTTGCCAACTTGATCGGGTTTACGGTGTGTGTAAAAAGTGTTTAAGTGCCAGACATACTGTATGAACGGCTCTACACACAGTTGCCTTTCCCACATGCTCTGCATCACCCACATATACAAAAAATGCCCCAAAAAAAACTAAGTGCTACGTACACTGTAATAAGTTACATACATTTTTTAAGTGAAGATGTTTCCAGAAAACAGAACTTTTTGAGTTTGTTGCAAATCAAATAAATAGTTGCTGCTGTCACCACATCAGACAAGCCAGCGCAGGGATCGAACCCGGGCCATTCACATGGCAGGCGAAACACTTACCACTGAGCCACCAGCGCTCTAATTACTTGGTGGAATTTTAAGGTGACGGTTACTGTTACTTACGTACTCAAGATTACTTAAAATATCAAAAGCTTCTGAATACTCAAAAAGGTCTATTAATTTGACCTAATTGCAATTATTTAAGTTAACAGTACTCAATGTGTTTAATTACTTTGAGCATTAGCAATATGCGGTTTCAAGAGACGTGTTAAGTAAATTGACGATTAACGAATTTCCTTGAAAACCGATAACACTTTCAAATAATCACTAGGAAATTAAAAGACATCAATACGCGGTCTTATAACTCTCTCCCGGCGAACAAAAACTCGTATAATTTGTGCCTCCACATCCACAGGATCATCATTAAAAGTGCACGCCGTGCTCAATAAACCTTTGAAACAAACTTTCCCTGGAACATAACCTGCTACCGAGCAGGTTATCTTCAGAGAGTAAGTTGCTATGGTTACAAACATACCCAGAAAGTTACCTCCGTTTTTGGAACCGAAAGTTGAGGATATCCACTAACTTACTCTTAAACTTACCCGGGTATGTCACATAACCTGCTTTCTGGAATACCCCCCAGTAGTTCACAATCTGCTGATGTTTACCACTGATGTTTCTAGGTAACCTACATCTGTATTAAACAAGTTTTGCATTAGTTTAGTTTAGTTAAGTTTAGTTTATTGCCATATGCATGTTAACACTGAGCCAACAGTACAATGAAAAGCTTTGGATGAGAAGAGCCAGTCGACTTGTATATGTGAGTGTTGTAATGAGTCTGGCACATGGACAGGATGAACAGAATACAGAAGTCAACATCTTACAGCAATTCTTTTTAATGACACTTCTTAAGCAAGCAAAAAGCATGCAGTTCTTTGAATAAGTTAAGTTAGCACAGGATAAAGAGCCATCGTGGTTCTGTGGATCGAGGCTCAGTATGCACGGTTTCATCAGTGGCACACAGGTTCATGCAGAGCAAGTGAGCTCAGCGGCACTGAGCAGATGGCGCAATGTAGGCAATGACAGCAAAGCATGCACAAGCAGGCAGCAGGCAGCTTTCTCCGAGGTGAACAGGAGTCTAGGGAGACAGGAGACACATGTGAGACCAAGCTCAAGTACTTTCTACTCCAATGGTGGAAGCGATGAGCCCTCTTTGAAGGCTGTGCGGATGCTTGAATCAGTGTCCTTTAAAAGAGCCTCTAGCCCAGGTCAGTTCCTTTGGCCTGCCCCCTTGTTAGGCGCACAAAGGAGTTGATGCACCCTAGGTTGTGTGTGCGGTGTGTGTGTGTGTGAAGCGCCTGCACTGCAAACTGCACTCCATCACAGCAAACCCCCCACCCACTCCCCCGCCACCAACTTCGAGCTCACCCCTGGTGGCGTGTACAGGGCATGACATGTGATCTTTGTTGTTTGTGCACAAGACCTGTGAGGCACAGAGAATGAGAAGTACTGTATGGAGAGGAACCATCGATTGTTAAATGCCTGTTTTTACCATTGTGACCAACAAATCTTTTTTGGAAATCTTTTTCTCTGGAGGTTAGGTGCTGTCAAAGAGGAGAAGAATGGCACAAAATTGTTGACGATAGTTAGCTAATCTGAAAAAGGCATGTACCTGTTTCTTCGTCATTGGGTGTGGGTGCAATTGGACGGCCTTCACTTTTAGATTTTGCTGCTTTTTCGATGCCACGTTCAGTTGGGTACCCGAGGTACTATGCCTCAGTCAGCCCCAGATGGCATTTCTGTGGGTTAGCTATACCCATCTTTTGCAGTTCACTCAGCACCTGTTTGAGGTAGTGCAGATGATCCTCCCAGGTACTTTAGTGGATCTCTACATCGCCCAAATAGACAGCAGCATAGGGGCGATGGAAAGTAATAGACCCAATATTGTCAATGGCTGTGGTCCCTGGAGAAGACCGCCTTGGCTTTGGCCTCTGGTGTAAGGGCCACCTGCCAATAGCCTTTTATCAGCTCATAAACAGTGTTGGGGAACGTTACTTTTTAAAGTAACTAATTACATTACAAAATTACTGTCTTTAAAAAGTAATCCGTTACATTACAGTGTTACTTCCTGATAAAAATAACTAGTTAGAGGACTTTTTCATTGCAGAAAATGAAAACTCCTTTGTGATTCCTCATGCATGTTGTTTTAGTCAAGAACTTTATAATTATTCTACCATCATCACTCAGCGAAGTTTGGCCCATAATCTGTTAATTACTAATACCCCTATTTCACCTACACGGTTTCGTGCGGTGGCCGTAAGTACGGTTCATCATGATTCAACAAGTTTTGATGTTGTGATTAGGTTTCCATCTTTCCGTGCATCGGTTCTCACATTGACAAACTGCATAGGTGAGATAGGGGTATAACAGCAGGAATAACAGAGGAGGGCGGGTTATCGGGGGCGGGGCTTGTAGGACGACTTTCACACACACACCAATGGATTGGGAATGACTGCTGAGTGGCTCACGGATTACATAAATTGTCTGAATAACGGATTATATTTTTGAAAAAGTAATTAAATGTGATATTTAAGTAACTGAGTACTTAAATGGCAGACCTAATGAGTTATATATATGAGTTATATTACTCATTACATCAAAAAAGTAACCCAAGTACTCTAATCGTATATCCAACATTGGATATAAATCAGGCCTTTCCCAAATGGACCACAAGATCATTTTCCCAAATGGACCACTTCACATACGGAAGCGGGTGAATGTTAAAGGTGAAAATAGATCTCTGCTGCTGGAAGTCGTTACATAGCCTGATCAATCGATTAGACTTGGGCACCACAATGATGGGGCTGGACCAGGGGCTAGTCGACTTCTCAATGATGCCATGATGCAACAAGCTATCCACGTCAGCATTAATGGTACAACAGGCTTTATATGGGCACTGGTGAATGACTGCGCTGGGTGGCATCTTAATATCATGGAACACAAGGTGAGTAGCCCCAGTTTGGTGGAGAACACATCTATGAATTGACCCACTAGTTCACTCCGTTCCTAGTTCTGAGTGGGCATCAGATCCTCTCACAGAATGTGACTGCGGCTTTATTCTGTAGCAAGGAGCAAGGCAAAGGCTGGGGAGCAAGGTATTGTTTCTACTGTTTCCACCATTTAAGTAAATTAATATGGTATAGTTTAGCGCATTTGCCCTTACCCAGTTGTTGCAGTCGATAGTTTACTGGCCCGACTTGTTCCATGACAGTGAAGGTCAGTGAAGGGACCTTTTGAGCAAGGTGCCAGTTATGGTTCCAGTCTCAGCTGCTGTCATCCACCATGGAGCATCCGTTTGTGTGTTTGATTGAAATGTTTACTAGGCCGTCCGTCTGGAAATAATGAGACTGATGTGAGGATCTGCTTAATCTGCAACAGCCTGCACACATCGCACATTAGTTTCAACATAAATGGTGTACATTGATCAGTGAAAATTTCCTTCAGGAGGCCCACTTTGCTAAAGAGCTGCACCAGCTCTCTCACAATGTTTTTTGACGTGGCTTTGTGCAGGGAAACTGCCTCTGGATAGCGCTTTACCAGTATGTGCACGTACCTTTTCGCCGATTCAGGCATTAGCCTGACCAGGTCCATTCCTATCCTCTTAAATGGTACGCTAATAATGGGCAGTGGAATCAGCAGTGCTAGAGCGAGCTTAGCAGCCAAAAGTTGTGTACATCCCCGTTAAGCCCCAGCCAGTGAAATTGTTCCTTGATTTTTTTTTCTATCATGCTATTTGTCCCAAGGTGACCTCCTAATGGTCTTGAGTGTGCGGGGTGCATGAAAGTTTAAACTTTGGTCTGTGGGACCACTAAAAGATCAATGTAATTTCCTCGTTATTCAGTATGATAATACAGTAACACAAAGAAGTATGAAGCTGGAAGGGGGCTGCAGGTCCTTGGCTTCACACTTTATTGTTATTACTTGTTCCCAGCAGTTCTTGGTTCTCGGATCCTGATGTTGCAACTGGGTGAAGCTGCCATATTTCCTGACCTGCTGGTAGAGCGAGACATATGGGTTAGAGGGATCATTAGCATCACCTTCTGCAGCTCAAGAATTATACCAGCTCTAAATTTGTATTTACCCAGGTGGTCCTCGACCACAATGTGCGTCACACAGGTGACGCACAGGCGTGGGATTATACGGAGGTGCATTGGGTGGCACCACAGATGGACATGAAAGTGTTACCGCTCTTCAAGCTCCTATCACTATGGGGAGTGGTGCCCCATTAATTTTCATCTGACGTGTGGGAGGAGGCACTGTTTCTTGTGTAAACTGGTGGCTGGCAAGGAAGCCCCTTACTCTTAGGAAAAATCATTTGTGATATGGGTGCCAAGAAATGTGAAGTTGTTTACCCTCTCAACATCAGTGCAATTGATGTAGATGGGGTAATGTCCAGCCACAATTATCTCATTGTTTTGTCAAAGATAGTAGAAGGTTATTGTCCTTGCACCAGCTGACTAGTGCCCCGCCCTCTTCACTGTAGGCATGGTCTGTGACCTAGAATAGTCTTATACTCAGTTTGTGATGATGAGGTGTGGCTACCGTTTTTCACCACCTGTGGCCTGCCAGTCAGGAAGTAAAAGATCCAGCTGCAAATGGAGATATCAAGACTCAGATCAATAAGTTTTCTCACCAGTTTTAAGGGGATGATGATGTTAAATGCAGAGCTGAAATTGACGTAGAGCATTTTTATTTATGTGTTCCCTCTGTCCAGGTGGGTGAGAGTGGTTTGTGTGGCGATAGCATCATCTGTAGCACTCTTTGGTCTATATGCAAACTGGAGGAGGTCTAGGGTGTCATGGAGGAAAGAGCAAATATGAAATTTGACTAGCGGCTCAGCGCACTTCATGATAATTGATGTTAGTGCCACTGGTTGATAATCATTTAGACAAAATACTTTTTAAGAATGGGAAAGGCATGTTAGGGATATACAGCCAAACATTAGACTGTGAGTAACTTGGTCTGCGAGTGTTTTGCAAGACAAGCTTAATTTTTAAATAAATATTACCTTGATAAATGAACAAGGTATTGAAATACGAGTAGTACATATACACTTTGTTTGTCGAGCGTCACGTGATCACAAGTGAATCTTCAATATGAGGCAAAAACAAGTGTCATTAGAGAAGTTCTTTGTTAAAGATTCCAGTTTGTCAGAGAATAGTGATTTGGTTAGCATGTGTGTGTGCGAAAGTCATCCTATACAGGAGCCCCTCTCCAGAGCTGGAAAGTAACGAATTACATTTACTCGCGTTACTGTAATTGAGTAGTTTTTTTGTGTACATATACTTTTTAAAGTAGTTTTTAAAATCTGTAATTTTACTTATACTTAAGTATGTTTTGTTTGAAGTATCGTAATTCGCTACATTTTAAATCATGCGCGCTACTGAGTAAAACAAATGAATGAAAATATATGAAAAAACGAAATAAAATGAAAAATATTATGCTTTGCATAAATGCTTTGTGGAGTTCGCATGTGTGTATCGTGTCCTGGTCGCGCGCCGTTCCAGACTCCACTCCAGGTTTTCTGACGGTCCCCACATCAACATCTACCTGATCTTCCACACGGTCGCTTCTGCCCTGAGAGTGACGTCATCAACCAGTGCGACCATATATAAACCGAAGAGAGATGCGGGAAAGAGGAAAGAGATTGTGATTTCGGCGTTTTGATATTTGGTTGTGACCTTTTGTCTCCCATTGACTTTGATTATTGCTTTGCCCCTTTGGTTTGGTTGCTCTTTGTATATATTTGTTGTATTTTTGGTCTTTGTATATATTTGCACTCACCAGTAGTAGGGACGTGGCTGCCATTTATTTTGGGAAGAGGAAATTTAGAAATCAGGGAAGGTACATGTATTTTTGTTTGTGTGTGTGTGTGTGTGTGTGTGTGTGTGTGTGTTTTTTTTTTGCAGGTAATCTAGCTACTAAATATAAATACCATTTAGTTTATTATTTTGGCCTGGGTCCATCCTGAATCTGATCCTCCTCCTCCTGTGTGTGTGTGTGTGTGTGTGTGTGTATTTTTGGAAAGCAAGACAAACCTCATTATTTCATCAGTTAATGACTGGATCTAGTTGTTTCTGCCACAGTTTAAAACAGACAGCTGAACCATTCTTTTGCTGTACGGCCCGACACTAG
The DNA here is from genome assembly GCA_013621035.1 of Clarias magur. Lineage (NCBI taxonomy): Eukaryota > Metazoa > Chordata > Actinopteri > Siluriformes > Clariidae > Clarias > Clarias magur. Next base: position 699,250 of record QNUK01000099.1, read on the forward strand.
ACTGGGACTTAACGCCATATTTAAGTGACTACTTTGATTTTCAAGCACAAGAAAGACAACAGCTTTATTATGCAAAGGTGTTCCTTCAGTTAAAAACGACTAGTTTGAGATTTATATCTGCTCATCTATTTTGAACTACACTAGAATGCGTAATCTATGCTGTTAAAAAAAAAAGTTACTCAGTAACGTTTACTCTGAGTAAATTTTTTATGAGCTACTTTTTACTTTTACTTGAGTAGATTTTTATAATGGTAACTTTACTTGTACTTCAGTAAAATTTCACTGAAGTAACAGTACTTTCACTTGAGTACAAAATTTTTGTACTCTTTCCACCTCTGCCCCTCTCCCCCTCCTCTTTCTCATCTCATTCCTGGCATGATTCTTTTCAAATGTAAAGTGCAGGTTAATTTGTTTTATTTTAACCTTATATTTTGTATTAATCATTTTATATGAGTATTTTTGAGTTGAGGAATGAATCATCTGAGTTTTCATTATTTCATATGTCAAAATTCGCTTTGATGTATAAGTGTTTTGGATTATAAACACATTTCCAGAATGAATTATGCTTATAATCCAAGGTTTATCTGTACAGTGGAACCTTGGATTGTAAGCATTATTAATTCCAGAAGTGTGTTCGTGCATCAAAAAACTCGTAAATCAAATCATTTCCCCATAAGAAATAATGAAAACTCAGATTATTCATTCCACAACCCCCCAAAAAAAATATTACATAAAAATTTCAATCTAAAATATAAAGTCAAAATAAAACAAATTAACCTGTACTTTACCTTAATAAATAAAAATAAATCCCGACAGATACATTTTTGTTAGCGTTTGTGCGCGCATGTGCTGTGTATATGTACACACACGCATGCACTGTTTATTTGTGTGTGTCTGTGTGTACAAGCGCTGTGTATGTGGTTGCATTTGTGCACATATGCGCTGTGTATGTGGGTCCATTTGTGCGCGTGTGCGCTGTTTGTGTTTGTGCAACACCCTCTTCCTGTTCTCGTCTTACATCTCTGACACACGAGTGTGTGCACACTAACTGGCTCACTGCCGTAAAGTCAAAATAAAACAAATTAATCTGCACTTTACATTAGAAAAGAATCGCGTCAGAGCAGTGTCTCCATTAGAGTGTGTGTGTGTGTGTGTGTGTGTGTGTGTGTGTGTGTGTGTGTGTGAAGGAGAGGGGAGGAGGGGTGTGTGTGAAGGAGCATGGTGTCCAAAGTGCAGTGCAGGCTGACACAGAGATAGAGAGAAAGAGAGAGAGAGAATGGATCTTTAATCTCTCTAATGAGACTTTATTTTTCTTTACACGTGCACAAACATGTGTTCTAACAAACAGCCCATCGCGCTGTACACACACTTGCAAACACAAAATAAAAGAGGCTTTACATGCACATATGTGGTCACAGTGTTATAATAAACAGTACATGCGCGGACGGATGTTCATTAAACCAGTGAGAGACATGCACTAAGATGATTACCCACAATTCCACAGCGCGCGCGAGAGAAAAACCATTGGCTCAGTTGTGATCACATGACGTCAAAACAAGAAGGGCATGCATGCTATATGATACTAGGTACTCATAAACCAAGACTTGCTTGTTTTTTCCAAGTCTAAATTATTTAAAAATTTTGCTTGTCTTGCGGAACAGTAGCCAACTGGGTTACTCGCAATCCGAGGTTCCACTGTATATGTGTATTTAATAAAGAAATTATCCAAATTAAATCCTATTAAAAGGTGCTCTATTGAATATTGAAATAATTGTATGACAGTTACAAAATAAAAATTTCCAAAAATATACATATTTTTTAAATACATATTTTAATGTCTGACAGTGTTGACAAAATCCTGTAAGTACAAGTAATTGATTTTTTTTTTTTTTAATGTTACAACTTGTGGATTGTTCCAAAACAGGCTTTGATAACCCACTACTCACTGTTCAACAGTATACAGTAAGTTTTTTTTAGTAATAAATTTTATAATTTTATAATTATATATTTTTTTCTAATTTAAAAACATGCTTTGTCCCAGTTTTCAAAAATTACTGATATATACAAATCATGAGTATAGAACCCCTGCCTTTAAAATAATCACATTTTGTTGCTTTTCAGTCTGAAATACAGGAAAACAGGCAGTTTTTGTTGTAACTTTTGTTGGAAAAGAATAACCCCCATCTAAAAATTACTTGTAAACTCAATCAGATGAAACTAATCACCTACCAAATGCCACACAAAGCCATTTAAGTATATTATTAAAAAGTGGAACAACTTCTTCAAGAGAATTTGACACAACACAGACCCTCTCTGGATCAGGATGTCACTCCAAACTGAAAGAGTCTGGAGGAAACTGGTCAGAGAGGCTATCAAGAGGCGTACAGCAACTCTGAAGCAGTTGCAGGAATTTATGGCATTTAACTCAACATGAACAGTTCTACAATGAAGAGTGGGCAAAGTCTAGATGTAGAGGCATATCCCAACAGACTAAAGGCTATAATTAAAGCAAAGGTGGTTCAACAAAATAGTGACACAGGGGCTGATCCCTTTCCAACTCAGTGTTTTTTTTTTTTTTTCTTCCTACTTTATTACATGTTGGTGTTATATGTTTAACTTGGATGTTCAGCAGGATAAAACAAATACTATCTGTCTTCATTTCAGGCTACAAAGCAACAAAGTGTGATTATTTTAAAGGGGAATTATTCTTTTCTATACCCACTGTATACAAGTAGTAATATTTAAAAAGTCAGAAACTGAAATGCTACAAAGCATAAAAGTATCCACATTGTTTACTGTTGTGTGCTTTGTAGTGGTATAAATATCAAAGTTCCAATACCTGCATCTGGGATGGAAAAGGTGATTGTATTACCTGCAGAAAAAGGTACTTTTTATTCCATTTGTTAGTCATGGATCATGGAATAGGGTAAATTTTATGGCAACTTTGTATTATTTATTAGGTGGCAACTGCCAGGCTGCCAAAGAGAAAAAAGGAAAGAAAAACATCAGTCTATCAATCACTATAAACTTACTTTTTTATTCTACGCTGTAATGCTGTATGTATGTATGGAAGGAAGGAAGAAAAGCTTAATTGAAAGAAAATTAAATGTAGCTACCCTGCAATTGTGAGCAACTGGAATGGCAAAGAGTACTTATGTAATGCACAGTAAAGTGTTATGCACAGTTATGTATTTTATGAATAACACATTTATATTGGAATACTTTACATTTTATTTAAAAATATTGAATGTGACCTACAAACTCAAATTATTGGTATAGTATTTTGAAACTTTTTTTTCTCTTGAAGGACAAATTGAATTAAATTACACTGCTGCTGGATATTACTATCATAATACCTGGAGGCCTCGTAATGCCTCAATTATGCATCAGTTTAATGATTCAGCAGCCATAACACATTGTCTCAGAGGGAAGCTTGTATACATGTTTGGAGATTCAACAGTACGGCAATGGTTTGAGTACCTCACTGCATTTGTTCCAGGTAAGAACAGATTTTTAAACATCACTATTTCCCTTTACCACACTTTGCCTATTTTTCATGCATTATCTATTTTTCTTTGGTCATGCCAACTGCAGAGTTCAATATTCACAGCCCAAAAAAAGTGGGGCCGTTCATCGCTCTGGACAAGGAAAACAATATAGTGATACAGTTTCGCCTTCATGGACCACCCATCCGCTCCACCCCTGTGTTTTCTTCCAAGCTGCGCTATGTAGGGAATGAGCTGGACAGAATCCAGGGTGGGTCAGACACGGTAGTTATTTTGAGTGTGTGGGCTCATTTTAACTCTTTCCCTATTGAAGTGTATATACGGCGCCTCAGGCACATCCGGAATGCAGTAGTGCGTCTGCTGAATCGTGAACCGGCTACTTTGGTGGTTATCCGCACTCCTAACCCACAGAAGTTGAATGAAATAAACAGTCTGTTCGGCAGTGACTGGTTCTCTCTGCAGATTGATGCTGTACTACGTGCCATGTTCCGAGGAGTTAATGTGCTCCTGTTGGATGCCTGGGAAATGACACTGGCCCATCACCTCCCACATGACCTGCATCCACCTAGAGCCATCATCAAAAACATGATTGACCTGATCCTCTCCCACATCTGTTCAGTTGAAGAACATAGCAAAAATCATTAAAATTTGTGCAATAATGGAAAAAGAGTAGTTCTAAAATACATTTTTATTCTGTAGTGTAGGGATTTTAAAAAATCTTGCTTTACAGCGCAAGATTGTGTTTTACACAGTTGTTAATCATGTGATTGCATTTTCATTTTCGAGTTTTTAGAGAATAATATCTAATTTACATAGGTTAAAATAAAACAAGAAATGTAATAAAATCTCTGCAGTTTTTACTTAACAATTTAATGAATTATTACGCTCTTGAATTATACTACTGAACTACTGATCTTGTACAGAGGAAACTTGAATTGTGAGTAACTTTTTTAATACAATCTAACTTGATAAATGATACTTGATAAACGCTTTGTTTACCGAGTATCACGTGATCGTAGCTGTGCCAATGGTTCTTCTCTGTCTTGCGCTGGGGGATTATGAGTAATCGTCTCCCATGTTTAGTCTCATTGCCCAGTCTCTTTGCCCAGTTATTCCGCTTAGGACCGTAAAGTTCGATGCAATAAATTCCAAGTTGATTTAACTTGAAATCATTTGCAATATCAATTGCTTTACTCAATCGCACCACTTAATATCTTAAGTTAACATGAGTAACATTTTATTTCTTATGAACTCATTTAATTAGAGCATTTCAATTATAAAAATTAAAATGCAAAACACAGTATATTATTTTTCTGTTTTATTTAAATTTCAAAAATAAAATTCTAGAACTGGTCTTGTCTTATAAACCTGTTTTTTTTGCTTATTATTTAAACAGCGGTTTAATCATTAGCAACTGAACTACTAGCATTTTGTAATCAAATGTGAGTGCCTGATGGACAAGTTACAGTGTAAAGACTACTGCTTTTTTAAATGTTTGGTTTCCTGCAAAAGTTGTCAGACATGTCCTAAGAACATATTTCATATAAAACAACCTGAAAGTCTAGCAACATCATGTCTCTGGTATTTTAAGGACTGATCTTACTGGTGCTTCGCCATGTGAATTATTACAGCAGATAATGCTTAACTGATTACAGTCAGTTTCTTAGAATCGCAACAAATCACATCAAAACTCTGGTATGATAGGGGGCACATTTTCTGAACTCTGGTTTGCTCCACCGGTGTTTAAATGCGACAAAATTATATTTTGACAGTCATTTTGAACAAATAACAGGAGCCTCATTATGATACTACTACCAACAGGACATAAAACATACAGATGCTATTTTCACCGCTGAACGTCACGGCGACGGTATGCGTTTGCTGGCTTTTACCACTGAGTGGCGCTATATAACTATAGACCGATGCCTCAGGCCTTAGTTCATTCTCTCAAGGATTAATGAGCCGCAACTCCTTTAGAGCTGTACGTAGTAGCGGAAAAAAATCAAGTGTAACATTTGTAGTTGAATGAATTCATAATCACTGTACTAAAATTACAGTACAAATTTAGAATTACAATTAAATTTGATCATATTAGGATCAAATTTAAGCAAAGTAAATGTTAACACAGTGAGCCTTCAGGTTTTATCATGTGTAATTAGAAAAGCTTTCTTTCTTTCAAAAAAGGGTATTATAATATCTTATATTTTATGTTCTTTAAATTTTTAGTAGATTTATTAACTGAAATAAATTAAATTGAATGACCATAAAATAAAAACATTGACAGGACGTGCTACTGCGTCAACAAATGTCATTGTCATTCAGCCCCGCTTGTGTGTTTGCGTTATTACAAGAATGAAATGCAGTAGGCCATTATGATCAACATAATTTTCTTTAATAAAAAATATCCCCCGTTGCGCTGTTCCACCGCTGGCAAAACCTTATGAAATACAAGGGAAACATTAAACAAATTTATAGTCACAGTACTAAAATTATAGTAATAAATATAGGCGTTTCTTGTTTGCATCGAATTTAAGCAAAGTAAGTGTATACCTTTACATCTAGCCTTTAGATTATATAATGTGTAACACTAGAAAGCAACTAAAAATGAATGAAAGCACACAGGGTGCGGCGTGTTGTTTTCGGTGAACTTGAGCGCGTCAGTAAATAAACCGAAACTCTGTGTATACTCGCCTTACAGATGTGAAAAATATATACTTATAGAAAGCGAAATGTCTGCTTTTATATAAACTAATGGAAAACAATTTTAGATGATGTAATTTGTATGAAAAGGGAATTATAGGCGCATCCGAGAGAGAGAGAGAGAGAGCAAGAGAGAGAGTGTGCACGCTCAGTTTAAGTTAACGAAGCACAAACTCTCCCTCTCTCAATAAATCCTGGGTAAGGGCAAGAGAGGATAAAAGTTTTTTGTTTTATTTTCCAGAGCCCCGTCCGTTCTCATATAGACAGCAGAGCTTTCTTTTTGTTTGGTTTCATTTAAGTTCCCTAATTAATAATCTCACGCTATCTCCAAACGGAAAGGTACTCCTGTGCGTATCATAAGCACTCTCACTAACTCCTATTTCGTTGACCCCCGCTAAAGCCCTGCGTAAGGGCTCTTATCATTAAAAACATCTCGTGGTGCAGCTCTCCATACCGCGCCATGTAACGGAACATACCTCTTCTTGTTGCACATCACTACAGCTTTCCAAACAGAATCTGCATCTTGTCAACACTGAAGCTCTTCAGGAACCTTCCAAACAGAGTGTGCACCAAGGTTATTAGCAGCAACATATAAGACTGTATCTTTCACACATGAACCTAGTTGTTCCAGGTAAACACCATTTTGCTCCAATAACGCTTGATCAAAGATAAGAGAAACTTAAAGAAGAACTTTTGCATAGTGACACTCTTTGACTATGGAGGTTTTTCTATTTTGAAGTCATCAATGTAAAAACCAAGGGCAATTGTGAACTTGTCCCTCACAAGAAGACAGTTTTCTTTAAAGTTCTGTCCATCTACATTTGTCTAATACCTCAGTTGTGAGTCTAAAGCTACGTTTACACTGTCAGTTAAATGTGACCCAATTCCGATTTTTTGCTCATATGTGACACATATCAGATATTTTCTATGTCCATGTAAACAGGAAAAAACCTCATGCATTCCGATATTTCGAGATCGGTTTCAGGCCTCCTTCATATGTGGAAATAAATCAGATATAAATCAGATATGTGCTGATGTGATTGTCGTGTAAACAGACAGATCGGATTTTCTGAGGCATTGCGTTCTGTACATCATTAAAACTGCAACTTATTCGCGGTTTAATGACGTAATCAGGCACACAGAGGCGCTGCTCATCCCAAACAGATGTGCCAGTGTGTGGTAGCCCGCACCCAGAGACACATGTCTCGCACCCAGACATTCTTCTGAATGGTTGAGAACACAATAAATGAAGCATATGCGCAGGCTGCAATGATGGCCCTTTTCCTCCTTCTCTTTTTCGCAAACTTTGCATATATCGCAGAGCTACCATCAAGCATATTTCGCCTTCGTCCATCTTGGCTAGTGTGTAGTGCAAGAACCTCCCTTAAAGTATGCGTGATGTTTCAGATGATATGGCAAGTGTAAACACTTGAATCGGATATGGGTCATAGTTGAAAGAACGTGTAAACAGGCGGTCAGAAAAATCTGTGTAGGGTTGAGGAGACCCCCAACTAAGAGCAAACACTCGATCACATTCCAGAACCTCTTCTCCAGACATCATGGTGCCATCTCGATAACCTTACCTCATTCGGGAACATAAAGGAGAGGTTGTAAAACTAAGATGCTGGATCTTAATCAGGCATGGGACAGGAAGTTTGCTGGGCTTAAAGCTACACTAAAGCCAGATGCCACAAACTAGACCTAAAACCATTGTGTAAATTGGCGATCCTGTAAACAAAGCGGATTTAGTTTTACAGCTTCACCCCAATGTTGGGGGGGGAACCACCAAGTCACACTTTGAACATCTCAGTGACTCCAGGACACATGCGTTCTCCAAATGGCTTTCAAAGAACAAAGAGGAATACAGCAGAGACACTATTTAAGCAATCTTTAATGGTGCCAGTAGGATAAAAATGCTAGTAACATATATTCAGTATGTTTTATATCTGTGTGTTATGTTTGTTTATTCTACATAACTTTAAAGGTATCATTAGCATTTACAAACCCTGTTTATTGAACAAAGCTATAAATGAGTGTGTAAGATAGGGGATGTGTGGTATCGATTGAAAGCTTATTAAACGTAAAATTGGTTGCCAGGCAACCAAGCCTCACCGAAGGGCTTTCCTGAAAGACATAATTTCAACCAGAAAGCACCAAACAATCAGCAACGCCGTGATTCCCTTCACCAGAGGCGAACAATGAGAAAGAAACGTAATGCAATTATACAAACAAAGCTGCATACCTTGCTGAAAATGGTGCACGTTTCATAACTAAAACCGTAAAATTAAACCCAAGACTCTGCTCTTGTGACTTTCTTTGGTCTAGTAAACAGTACTAGATGAACTTCCTTAACTTTCACCCTGCAAACTGTTGGTATGTTTCTGTGTGTGTGCGTGTTTGTGTGTGCGTGTGCGCGTGCGTTCAAGTAGCATAGCTTCATGTATCGTAGATTAGTTCAAATAAATTCTTGTTTCTTTATAAAGAACTGTTGTCTTGGTCATGTATTTTAAAGTTTAAACATTTGCCCAGATCTTACGTTACCTTGCTCATAATTAGGTAAATACCAGATTTTGTATTATCATCGGCGGCCGTGGGATAAACAGAATTGGTAAGATACACTAAATCATACTAAATGCTGGTCGGGTATTTGATAAAGTGTACGCTATAAATTTTAATTAAGTTTAACAAAATTAACTCGAATCCTTAAAGATTCGATTCACCTCTGAACCAGAGCTGAAACCCTACATAAATGGCGAACAATGCGTTAAGCATTGTCTCCTCATTTAAAATACTACATCAGATATAGGCAACAAATCAGAATTGGACATCGAGACCTGCAGTGTAACTTGGGCTTAATACCTCAAATTCTGGAGCATAAGAAAAAAAAGAGACATATGCAAGAGTTTTTTTGTTTTTTTTTGCCTTTTCCCACAACATTCAACTTTCTGACCCAGCAATGGTTACTGCTCTCACAACTGTTTCATCAATGTCATAATAATATTTTTTAGTGCAGTCCACACTCAGAAGTGGTTCTGACAGTTTATTGATTTGACAAAGTTGTTGTATTAATTCTTGTACAGCACTCCCTGACATAGGCAGAACAGTTTACATCTCAAACTGTTTTTTTTAAATCACAAAGATAATTTTCTCTCGCTTCTTTACTCACCTTTTCTAATGTTCCATATCATCAGTGTGACGATCTTGTCTGGGTAGCCTGCACAATGAGGATATAATGTGGAAATAAGGATTTTGTTGCATGACAAATGAATCAGCTCCACAGCGTGTCTCATCAGCTCTGCTGCTTTTTTATTCAAAACAGTATTCTTATTTTAAATTCTATATCAAATGAAATTTTTTAGCTTGATGATCGTATAGTGGAGATTCTTTGGGTTTTTTTTCAATTAACAGTGACAATAAACATTGTCAATGAATTACTCACAGAACAATTCAATTACATTGATATTTTAAGGGATAATATCCCCTAGTGGTGAACATGTGCACCTCTAGACAAATTAACCAATTAATCCATTATACAATTACACACATTTAAACATGTGAACAAAAAAATTTAACATTTTCTGTAACATACCTGCACAATGAGGATATAATGTGGAAATAAGGCTTTTGTTGGATGACAAATTAATCAGCTCTACATAAAACACAAGATACACGAATTAACTCGATATGAAATTACACATTCGATGCCAAATGCATAACAATTACCCTAAGTTTTTGAAGGGATAAAAAAAAAAAAAAGTTTTTTATGTGTTTTAATGACTTTTTAACTGATTTTCTCAAGCAGTTTTAAACGTGCAACTCACCCACAGCGTGTCTCATCAGCTTTGCTGTGGGCGGTCCTTATTCCACCGATCAAATACCATCATGATCCAGTAGATGGCGATGTCCCCATTTATGCATTAATTTAACTTTTTTTTTTTTACACTCCGTCACATCAGCATGTCGCATTTGCTCTTTTGCAGCATGATCAGCATGGCTAATATAATCACATCCAATGATTTGTGACTTGACTCTCTTCCAGTTGTGTTCCTTTGTACTTACTCTTGTGCACTTTGTAAGTGGAGTAGGCATTGTTACAAAGTTACAGTCTTTATAAGGGCATCTGACTTTATTGTTTATTTTTAAGTGTGTACTATGCAGGTAAGTACAGTAAAGTAGTCTGTTTCAGAACAAGACTCACAAGAAAGACAGCTAAATTTAACTGGTACAGCTACATTTGGTTGCTGATCTGGAGTTTTAGTGTGAAGACAAGATAAGTGTACCTTTAGTGCATTTGGATTCTTGCAAATGGTTCTGTTCTTACATAATTTACATGTTTTAGCCTATAATGTTTAAATTACTGTGCTCTCTTTTCACAGGTAACAGGGCAATACTTACACTCCCAAAGCATCTCTTCCTGGGACCCGCAATACAAAAACAAAACAAATAAAATACAGGGAACTTAAGTTAAGCAAATTTATTACAACTATGCATCTGCACTCTGTATTTAATCTGTATTTTGAGATTTACTTTGAACTGGGTAATACTAATGTTAAACAAATGTTTAGTTAATGTCCCTTTTTGATTAGCAAAGAACATTGTAATACATTACAATATACTAACATATATGGTCAAGCCACCTAGTGCTGTAATGTATATGTGACAAAATAAGGCCTAAAGTTTAAAGTTTTAAACATTTAACATTAATATTACCATGTTATTTCTTGGTCATGTGCATGAAATGAACCATTCTGTTAGCGTTAAATTAAAGTAAACGTTAAATACCAAGCAATTCTTCAAAAATAAATAAAAAGCATGTTTCACTGCTCATAAACTGCCTAGGTAATGATAAGGTGGCTAAATTATCTTACAGGAGACTAACAGGTAAAATGTCCAACAAACTAGTTAAAAGATCATTTTGTACAGTTAAACATTGGATTGAGAGCATAATTTATTCAATAGGCATGCTCAAAGTGAATTTTATTTAAGCAAATTAGCATCATAATTACTTGAATTATCAGGCTTTGTAAAATATTTTTTTAAATGTAAATCACTGTTGAATTCTTAATTTTGAAATTTAAATAATCCTGAATTTATTAAACTGAAATATTTGACTTTAAAACTAAGATCTTTGAATTTAAGTGCTCTGAATATCACACAAAATTTTCAACAGTCCATTTCAAGCTGTAAAATTCAGATAGAAAAATTCCAGCTTGGAAATTCAAGGACAACTTCAATACAGGAAAAGCAATCGAGCCAGAACGGAATCCGTTCATCAGTAACGTGACTCAGGGAAGCGGTCGTCTTCGATGCCGGCTCCCAGTGAGTCTAGGTGGAAGACAGAACAGACCTGCAGGAGAAAGTGCTTCACTGTGATGGCAGACGGCAGCGGCTCGGTAAGTGCACCTGCAGTGTGATACAGTAATTATATAATGTCAGATATTTTATTTTATTTTTTCCAAAATATTTTTATTGAAGAAAGAAAACAATGCAGTAATTGCACTTATAAAAATACAATTTACATTTCTTAATTTTCCTAAATAAATATATATAACACACTCAACAAAAAACAAACAAAGAACAACCAAACCACCCCACAACCCCGGTTCCACTCGGCTCAACACAACCAACCAACATATTACATAAATATAACAACAACAGGTATACATTTAATCAGGCAATACCTCTAAACTAGTAAAGTAGGTAATGAAGGGTTGCCAATTGTGGAAAAATTTGATGAGATGAGTAATTGGGAGACCATAACGTGATGACAGATTGGCAAAACTATCAAAGACACCATCCACATATAAATGTTTAAATTGTTTTATACCCTTGTCACACCACACTGAGAATGTCAAGTCCAGGATTGATGGGGGAAACAGATGATTGTCGTTTAGAGGACCCGAAGAAGATGGCATTACGAATTTAAAGTGCCTTCTAAACTGAAACCAGATCCTAAGTGTATTAAGAACTACCTGATTATCAGTATACAGAGAGGGTTTTATGGGTAAAGAGGAACAGAGCAGAGCCGGTATAGAAGATCCCTTACAGGATGATAGCTCCAATTTACACCAAGAGGAGACAGAAAATTTTAGCCAATGGCAAGGTTTATGGATGTGAGCAGCCCAATAGTAAGCTAGAAAATTAGGTAATGCAAGTCCTCCACTAAATCTACATCTCTGCAGTACAGCTTTACAAACCCTAGGTGACTTCCCTCCCCAAATGAAATAACCAATGATCTTATCCAGTGAGACAAAAAATGTTTTGGCAAAAGTAAGGGAATGGACTGAAATAAAAAAAAAGATTTTGGTAAGATATTCATTTTAACAACATTAATCTTACCGATTAATGAAAGGGGGAGATTACCCTATCTTTAAATAGCAGATTTAAACCTTGATATAAGGGGAGTAAAATTAGTTGATTTAAGGCCAGATAAAGAACGAGTCACGTTAATCCCCAAGTATTTAAACCCCGATGGACTAAACCCGAAAGGGTAGATCGAACTGTTGAAGATGACATGCAGCCGAATTAACGGGAAAACACTCACTTTTCCCCAAATTTAATGTATAACCTGAAAACGAGCTGAAGTTCTCCAGAATACCTAAAACAGCAGGGATGGAGAGTGCAGGATCAGTTATGTATAATAACAAATCATCCGCATACAATGATAATTTATATTCAGTTTCATTACGGATGATTCCTTGAATACAGAGGAAGATCTCAATGTGATAGACAGAGGCTCAATGGCGATGGCAAAGAGTAAAGGTGACAGAGGGCAACCTTGACGACATCCACGACCCAGAGAAAAATAATCCAAATAAACATCATCAGTATGAACACTGGCTTTAGGGGACAAATAAAGAAGCCGAATCCAAGAAATAAACGTATCACCAAATCCAAATTTCTTTAAGACTGCAAACAAGTACCCCCACTCCACCCTATCGAAAGCCTTTTCAGCATCTAAAGAAATCACAAGTTCAGGAAATTTAGATGAATGTTTTGAGTAAATAACATTAAAGAATGTGCGGGTATTAAAAAACAATTGACGTCCCTTTATAAAGCCATTCTGCTCTTCAGATATAATATGAGGAAGCACATCCTCTAGGCGAGATGCAATTACTTTTGCCAACACCTTTGTATCAGTATTAAGCAGAGATAATGGTCTGTAGGAACCACAGGAAGTTGGATCTTTAATCTGTCGGCGTTCTCTAGCGCGCCGTAAAATGTCAACACAGTCACTGTGGTAATGAAACCTGCATACAATGGCTCGCGGACGGACGGTCACCGGGCTTGGGTGTGGGTTGGAGGGTCCAAAAGCTGCTCCTTCTCCAGATTAAACGCTTCCTTCAACAAGGAGGCCACGGCTGCAATGGTGCACGTTTCAGGGCCCTCCGCTACTCCCACATTGTTACGCCGCGTCCTGGATTCCAAGTCTTCACATTTATTTTCCAGCTTGGCTACGTTAGCTGTGAGGCACTTGATAGTATTTTTCATTTCAGTTATATCATCCGAGCACACAGTGAGTGCGTGCTCCATCTCCCTGACTGTACCTTTTAGCTCAGACACGGTAGCATCAATAGCAGATTTATCAATCGCTAGCTACATCTTCACCGCTTGCAAGCTGGACTTAATGGTAGACAAAGCCTCACCGAGAGTATCTTGAAGTTCTTTTTTTTAAATATCCGCGATATCTTTCCTCAGCGAGGTCAGCAACTCGACCTTAAGAGCCTCCATATCGGGATTAGCTTGGCCCGAGGGGGGCTTTACAGGTGAGGACGACTCACCCGAGGATGTGGTCACGGTTTGCAAACTAGGCCTCAGTTGTGTTTGAATAGTACTGCGAGTTTTAATATTTTTTGCTGCCATTATCGAGTAAAACTTCAAAACACAACGAACTAGAGAATAAAACAGGACTACAATTATGGCCACAAAGCGTGAATGAATAACAATTTTAATCGAAATCGGCGGGAGCTCCCAAGCTCACGTCCTACTCCATAAAACTCAACCGGAAGTCTAATGTCAGATATTTTAGCCATTTTACTGTGATAAAGGAATTTTGTCAAAGTTTAGTTAAAATTGGGCTAGTGAGCATGAGACCTCGTCTGATGTTTCTTACACACACACACACACACACACACACAATAGAGAGAGATACACAGTGGTGGCCAAAAGTCTTAAGACTGCATGTGCCATGTATCAGTTCTCTCTGTGCACAGAACAGGTGATGTCACCAGTTAGTTCAGGTCTGGGTGAAGAGTTGTGTTAATTAAATTCAGCTGTTTTAGTTAATTGATGGAACAAATAAGTGGCAGGACTTTCTGAAGCCAGGGTGTCCACCTCTGTAGAAAATCTTCAGGATTAGAAGAAAATGACTTCAAAATAAATACTGATAGTTGTATGGCAATTTTGTAGCATAAAGTAAGTTATTCTTATTTTCTGCATAGTCCTTATTTAAATGTTTGAGGTTGTTATGAAAGCAGTGACTTTCACTTTTGTTCACCACTGTATATACTATTATAAAGCTAGATATAATTATGTTGAACTTATGTGAATATAATGCCTGAAGACAACTTGATTTTGTCCCTGATCTTTTAGTTTTTTCTTTCAATATAGTTTGTTCTCCAGCTCATTATCTGCCTTCACGATGGAGATGAGGATGATGATTGTTCACTTAATGCGTACAGTAGGTAGACAAGGGGAATGTCTATTACCGCTGCGCTCATCGCCACGACACTCTAGATATTTTGGTTTTCAAGCAATTTAGAAATAAATTCTTACAAGCTGTTCGCAAGGCTAAAACAGACTATTTTAAGAAGCAGTTTTCTCTTAGTAGTTCTGATCCTAAAAAAAATTCTGGAACACGATAAAGGAGATGGAAAACAAACCATCTTATAAGAAAACTCCTTTACTCTACTCAGAGAATACTGTAGTATCGGACAAGAAGCATATGTTGGAGATTTTCAATAAGCATTTTATAACTTCTGGTCTAACCCCTGAATCATCAAACTCTGCTCTTTCATCACCTATAAATCCTATTAATTGTTCTCCTGCATCCCCCCTCATTTGTTCCTCATCCTACACTACCTCCGTCCTCCTCCCATTGTTTCACCCTGTGGGTTTTTTTTAGAGGAGGAGGTTCTGGGTGAATTGATTAAAATAGATCCCAGTAAATCTGCAGGGTCTGACAAGGTGGTCTTTTTAAATTGCTGCCTCCATTATTGCTGCTCCCATCATAGATATATTCAATTAATCTTTACGCACAGGCCAAATTCATTAGTTAGTTTTAATAGATTGCAACAGTGTCAGGGGCGGGGTGACTTAACTGGAGTGAACCCAAAAGCAGACGAATGATGCTTGAATTATGTTGAAATTCTTTACTGGAAATATGGAGGCTTGAATGTGTAGACACAGTGGGAGCAGAGGAGAGAAGCAGTGAATCGCTTCTTGAGGTCAGTAAATGCCCTGGCAGTTTGCTCAGTCCAGAGAAACGGAAGTCATGGAAGTGAGTGGTGCAGCAGAAATGTACTTGTCCATGGCCTCTCTTTCTTGTTTGGAGAGGGAGTAGAGACGCCCCCGCTGGGGAACCATGCCTGGGAGGAGGTCGACAGCACAGTTGTAGAGTCGATGTGGTGGAAGAGAAGTCGCCCGGGACTTGCTAAAGACTGTCTTGAGATCAGCGTAGTCATGTGGGACGGAGGAAAGGTCCGGAAATTCCTCAGAGGAAGTAGGTACTGGAGAGGGGCAGAACGCAGACTTGAGGCACGAGGCTAGGCAGAGGGGACTCCATCCGAGGACGGATTTGTTCTGCCAGTCAATCTGTGGATTGTGGCGGATGAGCCAGGGATGTCCAAGAACTAGCTGGGCTTGAGCCTTTGGCATGACGAGAAGTGATATCTCCTCTGCATGATTGCCAGATGTCCTCAGGGTGACTGGAGTGGTTCGCCGGGTAATCGGGGGAAGGAGCGTTCCATCCAGAGCTCGAACCGATAATGGCGAACCCAAAGAAATGGTTGGCACGTGCAGTTCCTCGACCTTTGAAGCACTAATTAAATTCTGGTCAGAGCCGGAATCAACGAGGGCATGGAGAACGCAGATCGGATTATCCCAGAGAAGCATGACGGGGAGGAGTGAACGGCCCCTAGGCGACTGAGTTTGGTACGCCCCCTCCAGTGTGCCTAGGTTCGCTGCTGAGAGACTAGCTGGTCCTTGACAGACTCCGAAAGCCCATTTAAGAAGGTGTCATTGTAAGGGAAAAATGATATATAAGTATATACTACATTATACTGTGCTCTACTGTATTGAATCACTTCAAACCAGATTTAGTCATGCACTTCAATCTCCTTCTGAATTATTATTTGTTTAAAGATATCTTGAATTACGACACTGTTTCTTGTTCCATTTAATCTTATTTTAATCACTTATTACTCATCTGTAAGGGAAAATTGCTGACATCCATGATCTCTTGGTTGCTCGTGATATTTTCTGTTGGACGGGGCACTCTGTCTCTGTCCTCATGTGATAAGAATATTTGCTGTGTGTGAGGACGAAAACGGCGTCAAGAAGTCCAGAGCATGCGTACTCTGTTCCTATTTCTCCGACTTTCTTTAGTTTTTCTTCGGCCTTCTTAGCTTTTTATTTTGGTAAACTGCATAGCAAACTCTCATAATATTTACTCATTTCTGTCCTTGATAATTCTCGTATCCTGTGCTTTGCCCGCACAGGAGGGTGTGTAACTACTATATATGTGTGTGTTTATCGAATAATGCGTACTCTGTTCCTATTTCTCCGACTTTCTTTAGTTTTTCTTCGGCCTTCTTAGCTTTTTATTTTGGTAAACTGCATAGCAAACTCTCATAATATTTACTCATTTCTGTCCTTGATAATTCTCGTATCCTGTGCTTTGCCCGCACAGGAGGGTGTGTAACTACTATATATGTGTGTGTTTATCGAATAAAATTTAGACTGGTAAAAGAGCAATCATCTGTGTTCTGGCTGTTCTTTGACCCGTTCTCCTGAGCTCAGAGGTGTGTTGCAGACGGACTGGCTTGCAGAGAGAAACGAATAAAGAAAAACCCCAACAGTTTTGGTGTCAGAAGTGGGATCCCTCTAATTAGGTGAGTATTCTCTTCTTTTGTTTTGAGATATTTGCCTGATTACAGGGATCGAACATAGTAAGTTGGGTAACGGAGTCCGGGACTCCGAAATAGGTACCTAAAAGTCACAGAGGACTTTGAAACTGTAGTGTCCGGTCCCTCTGCACTCGCCTACTTTTGTTTGTCTGTTTATTTGTGTTTAAAGAATTAAGTTTTGATCAAGTGTGTCCAAAGCAGCATGGGTAGTGGCAATTCATTTCCAAAACCTGATTCCGAGGAAACACCTCGAGATTGGATGAACAGATGTGGTCTCGCTTACTTTACTACTTCGTGGTTGGATAATCTTGCAGGTTGGACCGAATCTGAGCCTCAATTTTTGACTTATCCTCGTGTGGGGACGTTTAAGCCTGAGTATCTGTTCTCTGCACATTCACAGATTTATGAGGGACTCGGTGATCCAAATTGGGACTATCCCTATATGGAGTCTTGTTATCAAAAGTGGGTCGAAATGAAAAATTTCTGGGACAAATATAAAGGAACAAAGTCTCAAAAGGGAGACCCAAAGGTCCCCAAGGTAACCCGGGAAACTAAGATGAAAGCGTGCGTGGCAGGCTTTTTGCCTCCGCCGTATAATCCCAGCTGTCCCGCCGTGACCACTTCGTCCATACGAAGTGCACCTGTGGGAGCCAGAGAGAGCGCCTCACTAGGATGCCCTCCACCAGAGGACAAGATCCGTTACGGTGAGTCTGGAGGGGCACGGGGCTGTGGAAGCAGGGGGTATGATGGTAAGAATGGTCCCTTTGACCCTGAATCCCCATATGACCCATCTGGTCCAGAATACCCTGAAGACGCTGACAACCCACTGGTGTCAGGCAAAAATAGTGCTTTTGTTTGGTCTGTGAGTGGTAGGGGTGGTCCAAAAGTTGATCCTCCTTCTATAAGTATGTTAAAGGACATCATTAAAATGTTGCCACCGGTCAGCAATGTTTTGCATTTTGTGGACATGTTAATTAAGTCCTCTCGCCATTGTCAGTTAGTTGGGGCAGATTACAAATTCATCTTACAGTATGTGTTAGGAGAAATGTATGATGAGGACGAGCTTGTTAGAAAGGTCCGCTGTTTACACCCCGATAGCGATCGGGTCGATAAGACTGAGGTTGCAGAATTGATTGAGGTCCGGCAGCCCACTGTTATGAAAACTCGGTCTCAAGTTGTGCAAAAGGGCGGTGACCCCTCGACCTCAGACACCACAGAACCCAAGAAAGAAAAAGAAACGGCAACCATGTGGCGAACAGAGCACCATTTTTTTTGGAGGGATGATCCAAAAGCATTAGAAATGCTAAAGAAGGATCTGACAGCATACTTGCTGTCCAAACAGCAGTCGAAGCAAGACTTGTCACAAGTAACTAATTGTAAACAGGAGAAAAATGAGAGTACCTCTCAATTCTTAGTGCGTTTCAAAGAAACATGGACTCTTTTGGGTAACTTAGATTTAAACACAAAGGAGCCCAATTTGCTCTTCACCAATACTCTTGTCAATAACTGTAGACCAGATGTTGTTAAGGTGTTGAAATTTCAACTTTCTGGCAGATCCACCATGACTGTTGACGACCTGGAAAAACGTATAAGGACGATGGAAGGAGATGGTATGTTGGATTGTAAACAAATTACATGTTTGTTTGTAGAGGGAGATAAGCAAAGCGATAGGGGACGTGGACGCGAACGTGGGCGTGGCCGGGGCCGCGGAGGTTTTGGAAGAGGGCGCGGAGGTTCACAGGGGCCTTCACGCCGGGTAGGAAACTGTTATTATTGCAACAAGGAAGGTCATTGGGCTAGGGAATGTCATAAGAAGGCTAGGGACGAAGGTCTTCTAAGTGACGGACAGTGGCATGATGTGAACACTGTCTTCCCTCCACCACCTGCCTCACCTGTGTCACAGCAGTGCCAAGGCCGGGGGCCGCCCTCAGGTGGTCCCTATGCCCTCGCTCATGACACAGGAAACCCCTATAACAATGCATAGGGTTGCCTACAGAGCTTACACCCCGCCATGTTGCTTTGCACTTTTGAGTCACCCCAGGTTAATGAACTGCCTTTTATTGAGTTGTGTGTGGAAGGTCACCCTTTTTCCTTTTTGGTAGATACTGGGGCGACCATGTCATCTCTAGGCAAAGATTATGAGGGGCCTCTTTCTGGAAAAAGCATTAGCTCTGTGGGAATAGAGGGGGTTGCGCAAAGGAATCATGACAATCTTCATTTTTCTCACCGTTTTGTCTGTATGCCTGACTGTCCTTTTAATCTCCTAGGGCGAGATTTGATGAGCCGGCTGCATATGTCTCTTATCTTCTCTGGTGCAAAACTTACTGTCGAAGTGCCCGACACTGCCCCCCCCCCCACCTCCTCTTGCACATTTAGCTGTAAATAACTCTTTCCTCTTTTCACAGAGCAGCTCGCTCCCTGAATGCCTCGATAGCGTGCCGAGAGAACTGTGGGCAGAACACAAGGACGAGGTGGGATTAGTACATTGTGTACCGTATGAGGCCAAAATAAAACATCAACACCCTGTGTATGTAAAACAATATCCTCTATCTGAGGCCAAAGCCTCAGGCATTGATGTGATTTTAGGCTCTCTCTTAGAGCAAGGTGTTATCAAACCATGCGTTAGCTCTTATAACACGCCTATTAATCCTGTACTCAAGCCCAACGGCACATGGAGGTTGATTTGCAAGATTTGCGCAAAATTAATGAAATAATTATTCCTGTTGCACCTGTTGTACCTGATGTGCTTTCCGTCGTTTCCTCCATTCCATGTCACCATTCACATTTTTCTGTAATTGACCTCTGTTCTGCCTTCTTCAGTGTTCCTGTGGAGGAGCAGACCCAATCTCTTTTTGCATTTACTCATAGGGGGCGACAATATACGTGGACACGCCTCCCTCAGGGCATGATTGACAGCCCAGCTGTTTTTGCGTCGGTAGTAAGAGATGCGCTTGCCGATCTGACTCTCCCCACTGATTCTGTCTGCTGTCAATACGCGGATGATATTCTTGTGTCTGCAGCGACACCAGCTCTCTGTGAGAAGGCTACCATCTGTCTCCTCAGGCATCTGGCTCAAAAGGGCTTCAAGGTATCAAAAACTAAGTTACAGTTTTGCAAAGACACTGTCAAATATCTGGGTTTTGAACTGTCCCAAGGTCAGAGACGCCTCTCGGATGAACGCATCAGGGTGATCCTCGACACCAAGCGCCCTGGCACAAAACACGCGCTGATGGCTTTCCTGGGCCTAATCAACTACTGTCGACAATGGATCCCTGACTGCTCCTTTTATGACAAGCGTCTCAGGTCAGCCATTTCTCATACTGATCCTCTACAGCAGCCACTGACCTGGACAGCAGATATGCTCAAAGCGTACAAGGAACTGAAACGAGCGTTGTGCTCTGCCCCGGCACTGGGCCTTCCGGACTATAAAAAACCCTTCCATCTCTATGCATGCCAACACGAGGGCACGGCATCTGCTGTTCTGGCGCAGGAACATGGGGGGGGGGGAATCAGACCATGCGCATTTCTCTCCAAAACTTTAGATACAGTGGCACAAGGCCTGCCTGCCTGTCTTCGGGCCGTGGCAGCGTGTGCTTTGATGGTACAGGACGCGGAGAAAATTGTTCTTTCGTATCCTTTGATTTTGCACTCCCCACATCAGGTAAAACAAGTGCTCCTCAACCTCCAAACACAACATATGACCGCCCAGAGGCGCTCAGGTTACGAAATTATCCTCTGTTCTACTAATAATCTCGAAATTAAGCCCACCTCCTCCTTGACCACCATGGGACACGCTCTCTCACGTCTACTTAATGCCCAAGATGACACATTGCATGACACAGATCATGACTGTTGTTCTGAGCTTATTCACTGTACTAGCATCCGCTCTGATTTATCTTCGACTCCACTAGCAACAGGTGATGTCCTGTTTGTTGATGGTTCCTGTTCAAAACCGTTTGACGGAAAGTTTCTTTGTGGTTATGCTGTATGCGCACCTCCGGATATTACTGTAGAGGCGTTCTCACTCCCCTTTTCTTCTGCTCAGGCGGCTGAGCTTTTCGCTCTCACTCGTGCATGTGTGCTTTCTGAAGGGAAAGATGTTACAATTTATTCTGATTCTCGTTATGCTTTCGGTGTCTGTCACGATTTTGGGCGAATTTGGCAGGCCCGTGGATTCTGTGCAGCTGATGGCAAGCCTCTTTCTCACTCTTCGCTGGTTCAGGATTTAATGAATGCCTGTCATCTCCCCCGATCGTTGGCCATTGTTAAAACTAAGGCTCATTCGTCTGGCGACTCATTTGAAGTTCGGGGTAATTCGCTGGCTGATAGGGTGGCTAAGGCAGCGGCCAAAAAACAGATTTTCTTTCCTGCTTCCGATTCAGATTCGATTAATACATCTTTCCTCGCTAGCTCCTTAATTCCTGATTTAGACCTTCTTTCGATTCAATCATCGGCAACTCCGAATGACTCGTCATTTTGGCAGACACAACACGCGTACGTGGCATCTGATGGTCTATGGTATTCTGCTGATGGGCGGTTGTGTTTACCCTCTCATTGTTTGCCATTCCTCGTGCGTGAGTTTCACGGTGTTACACATCGCGCACGAAGAGGGGTTAAGGAAGAAATCAAAAAGCTTTTTTGCATCGCTAATTTGAACAATACTGTTGATTCGCTACTTTCACGTTGTTTACTGTGCGCACAAAATAATGTTGTGCCGGGTATAGGGAAGCACGAACACCTTCCTCTTCCCTCAGTACCGTTTGCAGAATGGCAAGTAGATTTTACTCATATGCCTTCTTGTGGACCTTTTAAGTATTTGTTGGTATTGGTAGATAAATTCTCACGATGGGTTGAGGCTTTTCCATGTGCACGTGAAAATGCAAAAGTGGTGACGTGGATCTTGGCAAAAGAAATTATTCCACGATATGGGATCCCACAGGTCATTGATTCTGATAAGGGAACTCCCTTCACTTCACGGGTCACGCAGGCACTGTGCAAATATTTGTCTTTAGATTGGCATTTTCACATCCCATACCACCCACAGTCTTCGGGTATTGTAGAGCGTACCAGTCGTACTATTAAGGATAAGTTGAACAAAGCCATGCAAGACAGGAGCACAAAAAATTGGCCAGAGTTGCTCCCTGCTGTTTTGGCTAGATTAGAATGACTCCCAGAAAAGATGTACAATTATCTCCACATGAGATAATATTTGGTCGCCCCTTTCCTACTCCATGGAGGAGGGGCAAAGCTGCTTTGGGCACCTCAGATCTGGATGTTCATATCGCTGAGTATTCTGCAGCCCTAATTGAAGTATTGGCAAAAAATCAAGAAAAGGTGGCTCAAGTAGCACCACACATGTCCGCCCGGCCTACTCATCCCTTTAAGGCAGGGGACATGGTTCTGATTAGATCATTGAAACCAAAACCATTAGGACAATGTAAATATGATGGACCTGCAGAGATAGTCGCGATAACACGAACTGCCGTATTAACCGATTTGTTTCCACAGTGGATACATGCTTCCAGATTGAAGAAAGCGCCAGCGTAACGGCGCATGCGATGCTATATGCTTAATGAAGGTATAATTGTATAATTAAATAACTCTGTGTTCTTTTAGTGTGTTTTATGTATGTGTGCAGAGGAGGAGTAGATGACTTTCATGAGCTGAACATCATGCCACCGCAGCGGTGATCACCCTGAGGAAACAAGGCTGTTCATTGATCCCCGGCGGATCCTCTTCGCTTGCCACTCGGAGAAAACAGCCTCCTGCGTTCCTGCAACCAGATAAACTACTACGTTACTATTGATTCTTCTTATCATTGTGAGACCGACACTTTGAGGGAGTACGTTCTGCATAATAGTCAATTAGCTAAGAGGGGTATCTTTCGACCTCATAAGGTGGGACGAGTGCGTAAAAGGGCGTGCCTGCACTCCGAGCACCCGCGTGTCAAGAATGGTCATGGTTACCCCGAATTAATGATATATGTGATTACTCCCGCCGTACGTCTCGTGTGTTATCTCTTAGGACACCCTCCTCATTGTTATTGGTGTAGGATAAAGTTAGGAGGAGAGTCGGCACCTTCTATTGAGGAGCATGCAGGTTGTAAAACTCGTTTGGGTCCTGGGAACCATGGGATTGGGATTAGCCCATCCCCACGATAACGTCTTCTGGCAATTCGCTAATTGGACTGCCAGACAGTATACTAATGAGTCTTGCTATGTGTGTCAGGTTGTCCCCCCCTCCACTAACCAGCATTCCCTGAAGACCAAAAATGCTTCCCTGACAGACACCTTAATTACTGTGGCTCGAGTGTGTATAACCGACGATTGTTTGAACACGAACACTTCCACCTCAAATTTTACTCACGCGAATTATACCGAAAAATCGGGGATTAGGTGGTGTGAAAATAACACGGATCAGGGTTCCTGTGTAACGGCACTGCGTACCACCCTAAAAATTTCAAAACGCGACGTGCCTCGGGTGCTAACATTTAAAGCCCTGGTGAGCGGGGGATTTCCGACATGCTTTGTAGGTCTAGGAAACGTAACAGTTGGCAATACCTCCATTCGTCATTGTAATCGCACATATTGGCCGTATGGTGAGAATCACACTTGCGATGGAAATCATTCATGTTCTGCCATCCATCCTGGTGCAAAAGGGACCACAGTGATGCCGTTAGACTGGTTCTGGGTGTGCGGTACATCTGTTTATACGTTTTTACCTGAGCATTGGTTTGGCACCTGTGCTCCTACCCAATTTAGAGGTTCCCTTTTGATAGTCACACAAAACCCACATGGAAGCCAACATCACCATCGTACTCGCAGATCGTCTGATGATTCTTTTCCTCCTCCTGAACATCAGCTCCAGCCCAAGCTCAATAAATTTTGGCAGGCCATGTTACCCCATTATGGCGTAACTCAGTTATGGAATCAGATCGAAGTAACACATTATAGGTTAGCCACTTTTGCTAACGCCACGAATCTTGCCATAAAAGGCATAAAGGAGGAGCTCACTGCCCTCCGGCTGACCAGTGTTCAAAACCGCATGGCTCTCGATATCCTCCTGGCCAAAGAAGGGGGCGTCTGCGCCATGGTGGGAGATAGTTGTTGTACCTTTGTCCCCGCGAACGACGACGAACACGGACAGATAACCACCGCTCTGGAAGAAATGCAGCGGGTAGCAGAGCAGTTGCATGATGATGAAAAGGGACAAGTGGGTTGGGGTTTGTGGTATACTCTTTTTGGCCAATGGGCCCCGTATGTGTCTTTAGTGGTTCCAGTAATGTGTGTGTTCTTGTTGATTTTCTTTTGTGGCCCATGTATCTTGAGATGTTTTCAGTCACTTATGTATCGCTTCATGCAAGGGTATATTCCTGTCCCTCCTGTTCCCCCTCCAGCACCATCTATATATTTTACATCTAGAGTTTAGTTCTCGTGTATAAATTTATCCATAAAGATTTAAGGATAAAAGAGGGGAATGTAAGGGAAAAATGATATATAAGTATATACTACATTATACTGTCCTCTACTGTATTGAATCACTTCAAACCAGATTTAGTCATGCACTTTAATCTCCTTCTGAATTATTATTTGTTTAAAGATATCTTGAATTACGACACTGTTTCTTGTTCCATTTAATCTTATTTTAATCACTTATTACTCATCTGTAAGGGAAAATTGCTGACATCCATGATCTCTTGGTTGCTCGTGATATTTTCTGTTGGACGGGGCACTCTGTCTCTGTCCTCATGTGATAAGAATATTTGCTGTGTGTGAGGACGAAAACGGCGTCAAGAAGTCCAGAGCATGCGTACTCTGTTCCTATTTCTCCGGCTTTCTTTAGTTTTTCTTTGGCCTTCTTAGCTTTTTATTTTGGTAAACTGCATAGCAAACTCTCATAATATTTACTCATTTCTGTCCTTGATAATTCTCGTATCCTGTGCTTTGCCCGCACAGGAGGGTGTGTAACTACTATATATGTGTGTGTTTATCGAATAAAATTTAGACTGGTAAAAGAGCAATAATCTGTGTTCTGGCTGTTCTTTGACCCGTTCTCCTGAGCTCAGAGGTGTGTTGCAGACGGACTGGCTTGCAGAGAGAAACGAATAAAGAAAAACCCCAACAGTCATACAGGGCCTGGGTGTCCCATTGAGTAGCCGCTGCCTAGGTTCGGAACCCTGATGAAGCTCCAGCAGGTGCCTCGCGGCCTCCCGACCTGCATGAGAACGATCAAAGACCCTCTTCATCTCTTCAGTGAAAGCACTAAAGGTGGTGCAGCAAGGGTCGTTAGCATCCCAGACGGCGGTTCCCCACTCACGGGCTCTATCAGTGTGGAGGGTGATGATATAAGCCACCTTGGAACGCTTAGTGGGGAAGGTCGAGGGTTGGAGCTCCAGTGACAGGGAGCACTGAGACAAGAACGAACGACATGTTCCAGGATCGCCATTGTATGGCTGAGGATTGGGTAGACGAGGTTCGTGTCAAGCTTGTTGAAATTGAGTTGAGAGCTGAGACAAAGCCTGGGAGATCTGCTGGAGAGTTTGCTGTTGAGAGTTAATTAAAGCTCCTTGCTGAGCGACAGTCTGACGCAATCGGGAGTCCGAACGGGCACTAGTCCTGAGCTAGGTCTGAAGGCTAGGTCCGGGGCGAGAAGCGTCCGCTGGGTCCGTCATGGCTGCAGTATACTGTCAGGGGCGGGGTGACTTAACTGGAGTGAACCCAAAAGCAGACGAATGATGCTTGAATTATGTTGAAATTCTTTACTGGAAATATAGAGGCTTGAATGTGTAGGCACAGTGGGAGCAGAGGAGAGAAGCAGTGTGTGTGTGCTTGGTGACTGAGAGAGTGGGGAAACCTTTAGTGACGATGGAGGAGGCGGGGCTATGACGCGCGGGAATCTCCACTAACCCGGAAGTCGATTGCGAGTACTCCTCTCGGCTCTTTGCTAGCGAATTTTCGCTGCTAACCAGCATAGCTCGCGGTGATTGGAAGGTTGAATGTGGTGGCCGATCTTCTCGGAGAAAACGGAGGTCGGCGCGCTGCGCAAACTCTCTCCCTGATGTCCGCGAACACGGAATGATAAGGAAAATACGCAAGGACCGCCCTAGAGGCTAAGGGCCTGCCCTAGAGGCTAGGGGACCCCGCTAGTGGCTAGGGGACTGCGCTAGAGGCTAGGGGAGCACATGGGAAGCCCAAAAGAGGCCAAAGTACACAGGCGGCAAAGGGAGTACACAGGAGGCCAAGCGAGTACAAAGGAGGCTAAAGGGATACACTTACACATTAAACAAATCACCAAACACAACAGAGCCCAGCTAAACAAACATAAATAAAATAAAACATAATCAACACAAAACCAAACCAAAAGATATGCCCACTGACAGGATTAATGCTCGACCCAGTTTCCCAGAACAACCAGCTATTTATAACAATCCTAATGAAGAGCTACCTCGGTTCAGGTGAGCACCCGCATCACCTGACCAAGGTGCCTTCTGGGAAACTGAGTCGACTAACAAAAAACTACAAAACAAAAACAAACATGTGCACACAGCGACCTCTGGTGGTAGTCCCTTACAATAATCATGTCATCTCGACGTCTCGGCAGCAGTGGGTGCGCCAATAATTCATGTTTCATACAAATTACATAACCTAAAATTTGTTTTCCATCCAATTAAATCCAATTAAATGTTTTCTTGTCTTTGAACTACACAAAGCAGTGTCTTCCCACCTGGGAGTTTTTCCAGCATACTGCATATCAAATTGATGGACATGAGTCCTCATCTGTTAAATTTTTGAGGCCCAAATGTAATCAATAATATATATATATTTAATTTATTGTTCTTGTTTTTAATATTATTTTGAAGTAAATAAAACAGTAATAGCTAAAATAGTAAAATAATAAGTTTAATGGTTTAAATAGTTCAAATAAATAGTCATGTGGGCATTATTAGATTTGTATTGAAAATTTCTAACTAAAAAGTGGCAGCTGGCACGCCTAAAGATAGATGCAGGACTATATTTTATTGTCTAAATAAAACAGCTTTTCTAAAAAAAAAGCTATTGCTGTTTACTTCCTCCTCTTTAATTTCTTACCTAGTCTAATCAGCACTCAGCCACACTCATAAGGTTTTCCAGAACGCGGAGGAATTTTGTTGTACTAAATAGTTTTTATGCAGTATAGTCAGGGCCTCTTATTCCTATTTATCCTGGGTTGTTATTGTTTTAGTGTTACTGTGTGAGCTTTAGACAACATTCAAATGCAAATAAATTACCCCTCCCCAGGTGTGAATCTGCTGTTCTCACCTATACATTCAGAGAAACTAAAATGCACCCCTCCCCACTTTAAGACCCTCTTGGATCTGAGGCTCTTTTTAAATTTGTGTAAATTTCATCTTCTGGATTCCAGATTCTAAAATTGACATTGTTACCATTTTAATCCCTGGAATGGAAGAAAGTGAGATTTTCCTTATCATAACATGAATTGTATTGTTTTACTCACTCTATACACAATTTCCTTTGGTATTTTTCTAAAATATTTAAAATTTTAAAATTAAGGCATGTTATGATGAGGAAACTTTCCATCTCTTCCATTCAAGCAATTAAAAAATGAGAACAATGTCAATTTTAGAATCTGCAGAAGCTCAGAAGCTCTCTCTTCTCTGAATACGCCGTGTTCACGGGAGTGAGGCTAAAAAACACGCATCTCAGTATATTAATCCACATGTCCGGTTTAGGTTTATTTCTCAGTGCGCACCGTTTGTTCTGTTTGTATAGATGTGTACAAGAATGTGAAGAGGGGAATGTCTATTACTGCCGTGCTCACCGCCACGACAAAACGACAGCGGCCAAAATAAATCAGTCGCATTTTCAAAGTAATTCGTGAAATGACCGCCAGGTGGCGCAAAGTGAAATTTTTCGTCGTCTTGGTTTTAAAAAATAATTAAGTCATAAAAAAGTCAAAACAATATGCTGTATCGAAGAAATACTACAGTAATGGTAATTTCCACATCTGTGTATTTTATACAACAAGCATGAAAAATCTGAATCAGAGCTATTGATATTTGCTGCATAATAATGAGGAAAAAAAAGCATTGAAGTTGAACATTAAAACAAGTACACTACACTGTAAACCCTAATGCTCAAAGCAATTAAACACATTGAGTACTGTTAACCTAAATAATCGAATGAGTAATAATTTTGAGTATGTAGGTAACAATAACTTAAGTAAAACTTCCACCTACATAAACTCTATAGAGCACTCGTGGCGCAGTGGTAAGTGTTTTGCCTGCCATGAGGAAAGCCTCGGTTCGATCCCCGTGCTGCATGGTCTGCAACAATTTATATTTTTTTGTTCACCAAACTCAAAAATTGATTGTTCCTGTTTGCTTAAAATTGGAAACATTATTAATTTTAAAAATGTGATGTAACTGATTATCTCAAATATTTTGAGTTTTGCCAACTTAATCGGGTTTACAGTGTAGCAGTCAAAAAAGACTAAAAATGCTGTGTTGTTTCTGCAAACACGTTGGGTTGCTCATGTTGGCTTTACTAATTTACAAATTAACACCTGGTTGGGTTATTTTGACCCAACAACTGGCTTATTCTTTATTACCTGGTTTCTCCAAATGGCAGCCTGCAAAATGTTCGAAATCAATATCAATATCACTCCTCGCCCACTAGCGAGACGGCCACTCAGGCTAGTGCGGCCAAATCAATATCGCTCCTCGCTCACGAGCTACACTGTAAACCCGGATTTGATATCTAATTAAACAATCAATTACAATGTACTAAATAATTTTGAGTTTCATTGCATTACTATTAAAGATACGTATATTATACAAATTTGTAATAAAATATACTTGCATTTGATAGTAATGTAATATGTAATTAAATTTAAGTTTAATCGCTTAAAAATAGTAAGTTTTAGCCTTGACCACACCTCTTTATTTCTATAGCGACCGAGTTTGAAGTTGATGATTGGCTGTTTCTTCAGGAAACACACGAGATGAATGTGCATGCGCCATTTAAGTTATTTCACCCGCCTGATTCGACCACAATCTTTTTTCTACCTCTTCTTCTTTTATTGTTGTTTTCCCTCACTCGAGAGGCTGATTGTGAGCCGTTAAAATATCAGCTCGATAAAAGTTTTATCACCTGTTACTTTGACGCCTATTAACGGAGCTGGTGTAACGGACGCTGCCTCGCATTAACCTCCCGCCAGGTGACTGCGCCGAGGCTGCTTCAAGCAGGTGAGACCGGAGGGCGACGGGTCGGATTGCTGTACCACAGTCTACTGAATCTGGTGAGTGCTATTGGCGAGAAGTATAAACCTGTTGCTTTTTTTGCTGTATTTTGCATTGGATGGGCTGAGTGAGGCAGTATTGAAACTTCGTTGTAATGTTCAACAATTTGAATTTCACTTGGTATTTAACTTTTACTTTAATGGTTTACAGAATGGTTAATTTTATGCACATGATGAAGCAATAACATTATAATGTTAACACAAAAATACGACACAATGGTTATCTCAAAGCTTTTATTTTTTTATGGCTTCCATGCCATTTTATATTGGTGTTTATTATTAAAGAACTTAAAAATGGTTTAAGTTTAATCAAATGAACACAACATAGGACAAATAGACCATCTCAAAGCTTTTATTTTTTGGGTCATAAATGCAGTTACATTTTAGTGTGACCACCCTGATTTTTAACCATGACTGGAAGGACTTTAAACAACCAATTTATGTATTTATTACATGGCTCTTCTGTAAGTATCTCAAACCAGAATTTATTACTGGCAGCAATTAAATCTGATTTTATAGTCGATTTTGCTTCTTTTCAAATATAGTATTTCCGAGCATGCCACACCATTTCAATGAGATTCATGTCAGGAGATTTGGCGGGTGTCTTTACCCAGTTAATTCCCTCTTCTCACTCTTATCACTTTTCTTGCAGCAGTGTGCTTCGGGTCATTGTCCTGGAAAAAACTATGATGAGTACTGAAATTTTCCCTAATGTATGGAGCAGCAGTTCCTTTTATAATCGCCTCTTCGAAGAAAGACCTGTACATTATTCCTTCAAAGATGGCAATAGGTCCTGGTCCAAGTCTAGAAATGGCTCCCTAAACATGAATTTTCACAAGATGTTTCAGTTTGAGTTTGAACACTTGTCTTCCTGTTTTACGAAATGACATTGTGGCAAAGCGATCCAAAGCCACCGTAGTTTCAACAGTGAAAATGACGTCGTGAAATTTTTCCTCTTCATTGATCCATGTTTGAGCTTGTTGGAGACGTATCTCTTTATTTTAGTCGCGGATCATGAGAGAATGCAAAGTTTTCCTATATCTCCAACCAAGTTTTTGCCTGATTCACCAAATTGATCTCTCACTGATGTCCACTTCATTGTCACACAACACATATTTGACATTTTAGTGAATGACAGTGTATAAATTGTGATAGTTCGGTATAAGGGCGAGCTACGTACCGATTAATTTTGCGAGGATTGCGTTCGCGCGATGTTCATTCTTTATAATTGCAGTGTACCATCTACACCAGCATATTTCAGATGGCAGTGTATTTCGAACTTCCAGCAGACTGATATCTTAAGAATGATGCTTACAGATGTTGGTTATTTTGAAATGCCTCTACTGTACGTGTGGATGGAATTTATTTATCCAGGCTATATATGTCATGGTGACATCGAAAGTGAGAATGGGTTGTGGATAATCTAGATTCACTTATTCATCATAATGTTATTCTACTCTGCAGTACTATAGTATTTACTAATGTTGTTGATAAATATTTAAAGTGATAATTAAATGAATAGCTGTCCATCTTTGTTTGTGTTTATCTTTTCGGCTTATTATACACCTCTGCACCACTTATTATAATAAATAGTTTTAAATGGTTCTAAAGGTACCATAGCAAGAGAAAAAATAAATATATATTTCCTCTTTTTTTGTAATTTGTCATTGCATCTCTCTCCTCCTTCTCCTTTATATTATTTGATTTGGATGTCTCTCTCTCTCTCTCTCTTTCTTCTTTTTGCTTTCAACTCCTGTAAAGTTTTTAAAGTTTCGTAGTAGAAGAAGCAAGTTGCTCGGTCTGTCCGCTGTGCTTCGGTAAGCTTTTCTGGGGCCAGGAGACACGTAGTCAAACACAAACACACGTTGTCTGTCAGAAAGGTCCCTGTTTATTAACAGCAAAAGATGGGCGTTTTATATGTTTGACCAAACGCCTGTGCCATTGACATATGTTACTACAAAGAACATAAACCACTGTAAATGTCCTGGTGAGATCCTGAAGAATCAGAGGAGAGGAAGACAGAGAGGTGTCCGTCCAGAGACGAATCACAAGATGTTGGCTCGAGTTAGGGGGAGAGGGGGAAAGAGACAGAGAGAGAGAGAGCGAGAGAGACATAAAAAGAGAATGAGAAGGTGAGCTTGGGATCGTTCATACCTTTAAGAGCAGATGCAAGAGAAGACAGGAAGATAGCAGCAGGAAACATTTAACACGTTAATATCAGATCTATGAGGAAGAGAGCAAAAGAGTAGAAATAACTCCTTTATAAAATAAGACCTCCTCAAATGTTATTTTATGTCTTTCCTTCTCTTCTCCCCTTTTGGCACTGTATTTCTCAGCTTTTATTCTTTCTCCCTGTTTTTTATTATTTACTTTTTAAAAATAGCTTAGTCTTCCTTCATCAAATGAGCTTTAGTGGGTGGAGAAAAACATATGAATATTGAGGCTATTTATAAATGGAGGAACCTTGTTAGGAACCTCCACTAGAGGTCACTGTTCATGTCTGTCTCTCTGTAGTTTTGTTGGTTGACTCAGTTTCCCAGAAGCCACCTCAGTCAGGTGATGAGTGCTCACCTGAACTGAGGTGGCTCGTTAAAGCTTTTATAAATAGCAGTTTGTTCTGGGAAACTGGGTCGAGCATTGTTTGTTGGTGTTTGTTGGTGTTACCGTCATGTGGGCATTCCTTTTTGTTACTTTAAGTTTACATTTGGTTTATGTTTTGTAACCTTTGTTTTCAGAGGGCTCTAGTTTTTGTATGTTCCTTGTTCTGATGGATTCATGGAGCTGCCTTGTTCAGTGTTTAGTTAGCCTGTTTAGTTAGTCTCCCTTGTATGTGTAGCCACATGAGAGCCACTAACCCAGCCAGTCTAGTCCCTGAGACCCTGTCTCCAGTCCAGTCGAGTCCTGTCTCTCCAGTCCAGTCCTGTCTCTAGTTCCCCTATGTGTCCTTAGTTAGCTCCAGCTCCATGTTTCCTTCTGTCGGTTCCCCGTGTCAGCTACTAGTTCCCATGTCAGCTGTTGACATTGTTTGTTTCAATGTTTTTGAGTTTTGTTAATAAAGACTCTTTCTGTTCACACACCCCTCTGCCTTCATGCCTACCTTTATGCCCACGGCAACATCAGCCAGTCTAGTCAAACCACCAGCTAGACCCATGACAGAATGCTCGACCAAACCAAGGCATAGCAGAGGGGGGCCCCCCCGGGGAGAAATATTTTTTTGGGGGAGCTGGGACCGTAACGCTGGGGAAAGCAGGCTGAGGGTAGTCGGCTTGCCCTACAGCTGAACTATGAAAGGTCCCACAAGCACCGCTTCCAGTGCCTCACGGGGAGGCTCCAACCTCCGTTCCAGGGCCTCACGGGGAGGCTCCAACCTCCGTCTCCGAGCCTCACGGGGAGGCTCCAACCCTTCGTCTCCGAGCCTCATGGGGAGGCTCCGTCGTCCAGTGCCTCAGTGGGGGATTCCCCCCCCTTCCCGTCCCAGAGCGTCAATGAGGTCCCACATCCACCACCCGGCTTCGGCGTCAAGTCTACCACCCTGAGAACGGGCCATTGCCGCCTCCGCTGCCAAGCGTCAAGGGCAGACCCGAGACTGCCTCCGGTGCCTGGCTTCGGCGGCATTCCAGTTTCGCCTGCCTTCCCATCCTGCTCGGGGAACCAGCTTGTCGGCGTCGTAAGTCGGGTGAAATGACTCAAGCCAATGGGGACCTCCGGTAACGCTCCGGAGGAGCGTTTTTAAGGGGGGGGAACTGTTAGGAACCTCCACTAGAGGTCTCTGTTCATGTCTGTCTCTCTGTAGTTTTGTTGGTTGACTCAGTTTCCCAGAAGCCACCTCAGTCAGGTGATGAGTGCTCACCTGAACTGAGGTGGCTCGTTAAAGCTTCTATAAATAGCAGTTTGTTCTGGGAAACTGGGTCGAGCATTGTTTGGTCTGTTTATTTGTTTTGTTGGTGTTTGTTGAATGTTTGTTTGTATTACTATCATGTGGGCATTCCTTTTTGTTACTTTAAGTTTATATTTGGTTTATGTTTTGTAATCTTTTTTTTCAGAGGGCTCTAGTTTTGTTTTCTGTATGTTCCTTGTTCTGATGGATTCATGGAGCTGCCTTGTTCAATGTTTAGTTAGCCTGTGTCTCCTCCTGTGTAAGTACTGTTTTGTCTTCTGGTTTATTCCCTTGTATGTGTAGCCACATGAGGGCTTAGCCATTAGCAGGGTTAGCCGCTAGTAGGACGCCAAGTAGGGTTAGCCTCTAGTGGGATTGACAGCTAGTGGTTCTGGTCACTAGTAGGTTAGCCGCTAGTTTGGTATAGCCCCATGTGTGCCTTGCCTTTTGTCTTCCGGTCCCCTAGGTCAGTACTAACCCCATTAACCACACGACCCGAACTCTTCGGAAAAAAGGACTCTTCTAAAAAACAATAAGACCGTGTTTTTCTTGCTTTCTTTAAAAGACTTATCTTCCCTTGTTGTTTTCCGTGTCTCCGTGTTTTAGTGTGCCTCTGTGTCTCCCGTGATCCCAGTCTGTTTAAAACCCCCCGTTCTTATGCACTCCCGTTTTCTTCCCTGCCAGCTCCGCGCTATTTTCTGTTTATTTATTAATTTCTGTTTTGCTTTTGGTTTCTGCTTATTCCCGTGTTTGATTTCCAGTGTTGAGTATATTGTTTTGGTTAAACCCCGTGTTTTGTTTTCACCCGATTTTGTAAATAAATTGCCCTGCCGGGCCACATCTGTGACTTCCGTGTGTGAGTTCCGTTGGTGCGTGATGTGGATAAAGAATATGTAAAAAAGATAAATAATAAAAAATATTAAAAATAATTAGTCTTATTGTGTGCATGGCTGGGGTGAATACTGTAGGACAAGACACTAAAATCTGGCCTTGCAAGCTTTGGCTTCAACAAACTGTTATTACTGACTCCATATCCACAGATTTTCTGACTTTGTGCTCAATGGAGAGAATAACAAGTGCAGACAGCCTCTCTTCTGACATTGTTGACCTGAGGTGACCGGTGACTATGCACAGACAGGAAAAATTGTTAACTTTGCCAATGATCCTATTAATTGTCTGTTCTCCCATTATTTCTGTTTTGTCCGCACCACTTGGGTAACTTTGTTTCATGGCTGTGGATGGAAGTCTCCCACTTCTCAATCAAACTGCAGTAAATAACTTTCCGCTTTCGCCACAGAGAATGTACCATGGTGTGCATGGGGGAGTTGGACTAAAACGCATCAACGCACCTCGTGTGGTGTAATGGCATTCTAACTCTATTTCAGCAAGTGGATTTGAATTATTTTTAAATGTTAGACGTAAGTGCTGGCTAAAACTACTTAGTTAGGCTTAAGTCATGGGACCCTGGCAGTTTGGGGTTCTAGGCGCTTGCCTACTTTGGCCTAATGGTAACGCCATCTCTGTGAAAAACAGTGAAACATAAACAGAAAGGATTCTGATATGTCCACATATACTTTGACAACATATACTTATCAACTTATCAACAAAAACTTATTAGCAATTATCAAGAATGGCATTTCCTATGAATGTCACATATGAGACGCGCGCACAAACACACAAACTCTCCATGCACACACACCTATAGTATGAGATGCGCAGAAACGCACACAAACTCTCAGTGTATACACACCTACAGTATGAGACGCGTGTGTGGGCACACAAACTCTCCTGGCAGGCACACACACAATCTCTGCGTGCAGGGAACAACTGAACAGCAGGTCTTCACTTTGTAATACACTTGAATAAAAAGGAACATTCGCATATACGCGAATATATATTCACTTAAATATTACAGATTAAAACAAGGAAAGCAGATGTGCTGAGCTTCTGTTCATTGTGATGCAGACAAGAGGTCTAGGAAGGAAACATTTTTTGTCTACAAAATCTGAATATATTCAGTAAATTTGTGAATTACACTCAAAGTATCAACTCCAACTAAGTCTGATTTAATTTGCTGAGGAAATGAAATTTAGGCAGAGACGTCCGCTCTGTCTTGTTACTTCATCTAAACCCCCCTAAGGTATTTGCCAACAGTGCATCAAGTTTGATAAATTCACACCTATCGTGAATGAAAGGTGAGAAGAGATTCAGCAGAATCTTCTGACACAATGCTTGCAATGAAGGACTACAGTATATTCAACAAGAATATAGGGAATAATAATCGTATTTATAATAAGATATAATAAAATTTATAATAATTAATACATTTATATAAAATAAGGACTATCTAAAAGCCAGACCAAATTTCTCATTCACTGCTGAAATAGTTAAATATGCTTATACACTCTAAAAAATCCTGGATAGTTTCTGTAAACACATTGATGGGTTGTTCATGCTGGGTCAATATTCTGGGTTATTTTGGGGACTTTAAACACATTGTTGGGTTGGGTAATGCTGGGTCAAATGAGATGTAGTGGGAACACCTGGCTGGGTTATTTTGACCCAACAACTGGTTTATTCTTTATTTCTCCAAACGGCAGCCTGCAAAATATTTGAAATATTACTGTTATTGTGTCACAAAGTGTAGTTTTAAGAGTTGTTTAAGCGAGAATGTATGTGTGTACAGCTCAAAACATCAATCGGTTATTAAAGATAGCGTCTATTTTAAATATTGCCTGAACGATTTCGGAGATTTGAGCTCCAGGCAATCCTACGGTGCTCCGCTCTCATGTAGCCACCCAACATAGCCTCTTCTTGGCAGAAACTTCTGAAAATGACTGCTGGTTGTGGTGTCTCTGCAGTGGTTAAAACAGCGGATTTCTTTTTCATTTTGTGTATTCCTAACAGATAATCTTTGGTATAATACGGTTATGGTATCATATATCGCGGCTGTGTGACGCATCCTGTACGCTGCGTTCTATTTGCACTATACCCGGTGTCCTCAAACCCTCGAGTGTGCACTTCCAAGTCAAGTCCGCTCTTTGCGTTTTTGGAATTGAGACACAGCATGAGGAACTTTTTGGATTCTTCACTTCTGAAGCGAGGGGCACGCCACTTAATGCAGGCAGTATTTAATGGTAAGTTTATATGAATTTTTATCTAAATTTTAAATGTTGTAGTTGTGATAGGAGCAAGCTCATTTTCATGTTTATTCGCTTTTCCACCTTTTTAGTCGCACTTTGATAAGGGGTGAGAGAAGTTCATGTTTTAATATTCTGTGCCAACAGTCGACTATAGTGTATTTTATGATAAAAGTGCGTTTGTAGTACACACACACATACACAAAAACTAAATGCAATCTTAAATGTAATTTTAGGTACATTACTAGTAATCTTCGCTAAAGCTGTGTGTGTGGAAAGTCTCTTGGCATATTTTATAATATTTAATATGTGTCAGAAGAAGCTATTGGGATATGTTTAATGACAGTTTTAATATGTCTTCTGTTTCTGTCTGTTAAAAAAAAACTGCTTGTGTTATTTTGACCCAGCAGTTGGTTTATTCTTTGGAGAACTTTCTGGATTCTTCACTTCTGACTGGATCATGCTCAGAGCACTCAGTGTTTTATGGTAAGTTAATGTAAATATTTACTTTTTTTGTAGTAACTTGTGGTAGGATCAAACATATTTTATTGTTTAAAATAAATGCTTCAATATTAATATTGTGTGGGTTTAATATTGTTTTCCCATTCTGTTTTGTTATTCAAAAAATGAGAAAGCGTCATGGTTAATTTGTAGTTTAAAACAAGCTTTTTCTTTATCCTTATGAAATATTTATTATAAGTTGTAAATTCACCATTAAATATCATATTCATCTAGTGTTTGTTGAGAATTTGAAAAGGGGTCAATATTTTGTATTAAATCCAGATGGAGCGCCGTAGCCTGTTATCCTTCACATGTTAATTAGTAATATAAATAGTCATAAATATACACTAAATTCATGTTGACGTTATGTATTTTTGTGTATTGACAAGAGAAAAAATGCTTTGCATTAAATGCATATGTAGCTGTACGTCCTTAACAAAAATCCTCAACGTAAATGTTAGTTATATTGCATCACTAAGTGATGCTGTATAATCCATAGGTGGACCAACATGATGAGGATGATATCTGAAAAATATGGAGTTGACTGGAGCATTGTTCCATGTTTTGTTCCTTGGGGATGAGACAAGAGGGACCTGACAGACCTTTTCCATTGTTGGAGGCAATGCTATTGATACAGACTCTTTGGTGAAGGCTGTTTTTTGTCATTGATGTTAAGAAGTGTCTTCTCACCTGGGAGTTTCTCCAGCATACTGTAGATCAGATTGATGGGCACGAGTACTCATCTCGTGTCATTAAAATTTTGAGGACAACATTTTTTTCAGCCAACATTTAATCAATAATATTTAAAAAATATTTATCATTTTTGTTTTTAATGTCATTTTTGAAGGAAATTAAATAGTAATAGTTAAATAACAGATAGTTAAAATATTAAGATGGGAAATGTTTGTGTCATGTGGGTGTTATAAGATTTGTATTAAAAACTTCTATATAAAACGTTTTTCACCATTGTATTAAATGCAAAAAAATGCAGTTCAAATGAGAATTACAGGGGTCTCTTGTTTTTGTTTTACAGAGTGTTTGTTACAGTACGTTTATTTTATATTTAACAAATGGTCAGCTTGAGATTGTATGGTTTTGTCTGACATTTTGGTCAAACTTAAGTTATTCTTAAGTTATATCACTTATTCTGTGACAATCTATTTACATTATGTGAAGGTTGTGTACATTTTGTGACTTTTTTGAAAATAAAAAAAAATCAAATGGAATGTGTCAAGCCAGCAAGAGTGTCAATTTAACCCACTGGTTGGGTCAGATGAACAACCCAGAAATCTGGGTTAAATGGTACAAACCAGCTCTTGGGTCAAAACAACCCAGCGTGCGTTCTGTCCAATAGTGACCCAGCAGCTGGTTTATGGTTGGGTTGTTTTTTAACCCAGCAGTTTTTAGAGTGTACATTTATTTACAAAGAATTAAATTAAACAGTGATATGGAGGTGGTTTAAGTTTTTAGGCAAAAATTGAAACTTGAACTGGATATACTAGATGGAAGCCCACATGAAGTTCTACTTTTGTCAGCCAAGAACAGGAAACAAACTGTGTATACATGTATATACAGGGGTTGGACAATGAAACTGAAAAGCCTGGTTTTAGACCACAATAATTCATTAGCATGGTGTAAGGCCTCCATTTGCGGCCAATACAGCATCAGTTCGTCTTGGGAATAACAGATACAAGTCCTGCACAGTGGCCAGAGGGATTTTGAACTTTTCTTCTTGTAGATGCTGGTGGAAGAAAAGGTTTCCTGACTTGCTCCTTCAAAACACCTCAAAGTGGCTCACTAATATTTAGAACTGGTGAACAGGCCATGGGAGATGTTCACATGGGTGCACATGGTCCTCCAGAAGGATTCGGTAGTTTTCAGCAGTGACGCGCCCATCTAGCACAAGTATTGGGCCTAGGGAATGCCATGATATTGCAGCCCAAACCATCACTGATCCACCCCCATGCTTCACTCTGGGCATGCAACAGTCTGGGTGGTACGCTTCTTTGGGGCTTCTCCACACCGTAACTCTCCCGGATGTGGGAAAGACAGTGAAGGTGGACTCATCAGAGAACAATACATGTTTCACATTGTCCACAGCACAAGATTTCTGCTGCTGGCACCATTGAAACTGTTTGGCATTGGCACGAATGATCAAAGGTTTGGCTATAGCATCTCGGCCATGTACATTGACCCTAAATGTATACCTAAATGTATGCTTCTCCTGTTTTTTGGTGGAAACAGGAGAGTTGAGGTGCACATTTAATTCTGCAGTGAGTTGGGCAGCTGTGGTTTTTTGGATACAATCCGGGTTAGCACCCAGACATCCCTTTCAGACAGCTTCCTCTTGCGTCCACAGTTACTACACTCAAGAACTGGGTTGTTTTTAACCCAGCTGCTGGATAAATATTGGACCTACTACATGCTGGGTTAATTTAACCCAGCAAAATGAGTTATCTATTTAACCCAGCAAGAAGGGTAAAATATTCAATCCAAATTCTAGGTCATATTTAACTATAATGCTGAGTTAATTCTACCTCACAAATAGGTTATTATTTTTATGTTTAACATGTCTATGGGTAAAACAGTTTAAACAGTTAAATTAATTTGATATACTGGTCTATTACAAAAGAAAACACTAAGTTTAGCAAACCATACATATATACAATAAAAAACACCCAATTAATTGTACAAATCATAGAAAAATATTTATTTTTCAAAAGCACAAGATCAGATAATACAAAACAAGTTCAACAGCGACATCATTATGATACTATTACTGAGAAGCACTAATGCCTGAGAGCAGTGCTGGTCATTATCTCCTAACATCAGGATGTAGGTGTACGGCCTCGACTGACAGATATTCC
This sequence comes from Clarias magur, assembly GCA_013621035.1. Taxonomy (NCBI): domain Eukaryota; kingdom Metazoa; phylum Chordata; class Actinopteri; order Siluriformes; family Clariidae; genus Clarias; species Clarias magur. The sequence goes on from QNUK01000099.1 coordinate 739,264, forward strand.
ACAGTGTTGGTTCCAACCTTAGAAAGAAAGAAAGTAAAAGTTTATGGAAAAATTCGAGAGGGTTGGCTAGTATGCATATTTGTAAGAATATTAGTGTTTTGTAACAGCTCAGCTATTTTATGTTTGCTAACGCTAGCAACCTAGCTAAATGCTAGTGTCATGCTGGCACTACAGTTAACAGTTTAGCTTTCATTCATCACTTTACCACCTTCATACACCCTGCAAGCATTCTACAAATAAAGCTAAAAAGCTCAGACATTTTTGCTGTTTCTTTCATACATAGGTGGGGTTCTTTGGTTTGGCTAGCTAGCAGCCATTGTCAGATAAACTAGCATGCTATAGCACAGACCAGGCAGAAAGTTTGAGTGTAACACGGTAACAGTAATAAATGTTACATACAGTGAACAAATTCAGACATAGGTAAATGAAAGTGTGTATACAGACCTTGTATTGAACGTTTACACTTCCTCTTAAATGCGTGAGGAGGAAGAAAAAAAAGACACGAAGCTGAAACAGCCACTGAATACACCGGTGAACTTCGGGGGAGGGGCGGTCTTATCTGTGTTGTTAGCTGTCACTTGCTAACCCAACTCCAACCCAGCAAGCTGTGTTAAAGAAAAAGTACCCAATTCACTGTAAATAACCCAGAAATATTACCCAATAGAGGCAACCCAGCGTTTGGGTAGTAAAAACAACCCAGCATTTTTTAGTGTGTACTGTTGGATGTGGTTCGTTCTTCTTGATGGTATGCTGACATTACCCTGGATACTGCGGCTCTTGCTAAATCACAAAGATTTGCTGTTTTGGTCACAGATGCGCCAGCGAGACGTCCACCAACAATTTGTCCTCTTTTGAACTCTGATATGTCACCCATAATGTTGTGTGCATTGCAATATTTTAAGCAAAACTGTGCTATTACTCTGATAATTAAACCTTCACACTCTGCTCTTACTGGTGGAATGTGCAATCAATTAAAATTTGCCACCAGGCTGGTCAAATTTAGCCATGAATCCTCCAACACTTAATTGGCCGGTGTTTCAGTTTCATTGTCCCTGTGTGTGTGTGTGCGCGTGCGTGCGCGTGTGTGTGTGTGTGTGTATATGTATGTTCACTTTTGATTAAAAGTTACCCTAAACTACACAATACCTGTTCTTGTTTTGTTCCATGAAGTAAAAAACTGGAGAAAACATACTGTACTGTGTGGTCATGAAAATGTTCAGTACTCATCCTACTATACAATTTAGAACGAATGGCTGCTATCCAATTCTCAAAACAACTGTATAAATGAAGTTCATTGTGTTGTATGTGAGCCTGGTTCAGGCTTGGGGGTTAGCAGTGTGGCAACAGACTCCAGGAGTGATGGTCTCTTCCTGCTCAGAAATAAAGATTCCTCATGCAGTTCGGTCTTGTATCAAATGTCAGATCCCAGGGCCGATCTCTTCTTCCCGGATGTTCTATGTTTACATATCTGTTCGAGCACATGGTGTTTGTTTTTGTTCGCCCACTAGCTGTCCGCGTTTGTCACGATAATCCCTCCCACTTCCTCCCTAGTTTAGTAAAATGATTTCACTCACCTGTTCCACTCGTTTCCGTCGTGATTGTTTGCGTTATTTATTCCCTCTTGTCTGTTGTCGGTTCGTTATTTCCATGTTGGCAGCCGTTTGCTTGCTTCCTGTCCGGTCAAGCCCAGTCCTTGCAAACCTCCAAGTTTTGGCTCCTGGTTAATGCTTCCCGTTTATTTTTTCTCCCTCATTTTTTCTCCTTTTTCTCTCGTTGTTTTAATCTCCTTTTGTCTTCCAGGCCGGTCCGGCTTTTGTTTTTGTCCGCGCTATCCGGCGGCGTCCCGCCCTGTGGCCGGCCAGCTCGGGCTCTTCCTCGCGGCCGAGCAGTGCAGCGCATCGCGCCCCTATCGCAGCTGCACTTTAAGTGCAAGTGAAAGCCATTTTTTCCCTCTACGGAGTAGTTTTTGTTTTTTGTTTTTGTTTTTTTTGGGACTAAGGCGCTCCTGTGTTTTTCCTGCTACAAGGGATATTTTGTTGTTTATTTTTTGCCTTGGATGTTCTGTGGACAATTACTCTATTTTTGACCATCAATAAATCATTGGAATTGACCTGCACCTGTGTCCGTTCTGATTACCCTGACATCAAAATAAAAATAAATGTATTCTTTTACATGTATTTTCTTTTTTTTAAAATTAATAAATAGAACAAAATAAGACCCAGACAAAATGTGAACAGAAAAGCATAATTTCAGATAAGGAAATTAACTTTTTTATTAAATTTTTTTCCTAATCTTTCAGTTTGGGTCCTCCATAGAACATCAGTCCCATTTTGGCCCTGCTGACAATAAACAATGTTTTATGAAGCAAGGCTCTGGTCATAAAACAAACAAACAAACAAAAAAACACAAATTTTATTTTGAGGTAAATAAGGTTAAGATATCCCTATCTTCAAAATCCAGATTTTCAAAACCAAAGCCTTAATTTAAAAAGAAATGACTTGGCCCCCAAAAATAAAGATTTTTATTTAGCATTAAAATTTGAATTCTTGCTACGAAGATGAAGAACTAATGCAGTTCTGAAGGCATAAGTACCTACTGTAGCCCAGCAAGCAAGATGTACCTAATGAAGTGGCTGGTGAGTGCACATTAAAAAAAATCTGTTGCACAAGATACAGGAGAGGATTAGATCCATCATATTTTCGATGATGGCGGGGGGTGGATGTATGTCATGAGGTAGGTAGTGGGCCAACGTCATCTCCCAGGTATCCAGGATCTTTATTTTAAATCCTTGAAACATGTCATGTATTACAGCATTCTGCTGCAGAGAGAACCAGTCACTGTTCGGCAAGCTGATCTCTAAGTTCAGTTTCCTCGTGTTGATAGTGCGGAACATCACTAACGTAGCTGGCTCATGATTCAGCAGCTGCACCACGGCCCTGCGGATGTGCCGCAGTCTCCGTATATAAACCTCAACAGGGTAGGAGTTAAAATGAGCCCCCACACTCACAAGTACCACAATATTTGGCCCACCCTCAATCCGAACTAGCTCATTTGAAACATATCGCAGTTCAGAAGTGAACATTGTATTAAAATATAGGGGTGGGCCGTGTGAGCGATAGCTGACCATTATGTTGTTATTACTGTCCACAGCCACAAATGGCCCTGCTTTCTTTGAAGTGTAGAGATCAAATCTTTTCAGGTCTGTGGAGGGCAGAGAGTAGAGAGAAAATCACAGGTTAAAATCTATATTTAAAAAAATAATTAAAAATGAATGAGCTGTCTCAAAATTCATAGGAAAGTATGCACAAAAGAGATCATTATTAGTTTAAGATTTTTTTTCTTACTAGGAACAAATGCAGTGAGATACTGAAACCACTGCCGTACAGTTGAATCTCCAAGCATATATACAATCTTCCCTTTAAGACAATTGGTTATGGCTGCTGGGTCCCTAAACTGTTGCATATCCATGGCATTCAAAGGCATCCAGGAATCATTATAATAATATCCAGAAGCAGTCTGATAGTTTTTCACTTTGTTTTGTTCTTTAGGGAGATATATAGCATATAGAATATATATAAAGAGGGCAAGGATGATAATATACAGTATATACTGGCATATATGTGTATATATATGTGTTTGTAAACATTATTGCATATTTACATTAAAAATTTTAAAGTATTAAAAACACAGAAAAGATCATTCATCCGTAACAATTTAATCATGAGGTAAAACCCCTAATAAAACAACTACCATTTGCTACTTAATCAGTGTTAAACTTGCAATGATCTGTTTTTCCAGAAACTCAAACATGGGTGGTTTTAAATTGATCATGCAAGGTGTTAAACATTTAAACATTTCATTGATGTGTCATTTTCAATGTAGATTAGAACTAAAAATGTCCAAACAAAAAAAGCTTTCCTTAGAAACTCTTGATCTGTACTCATCACAGCTCCTTAATTGGGCTGAAATGTTAAATAGTACAAGATTGAAGCCAGTGAGCTCAGACTTTGTGTTTAGGAGACTTGGGTCAACTGGCCTTATGGACACAGTTGCCAAGAGCATACCCCTACAAAAGTTAGCAATTCAAAAAGAAAGTTTGTATTGGGATAAGATGCACAAACAGTGGACTTTAGATGACCGGAAGTCTTGGGGACTAATGAGTCCAAGTTTGAGATGTTTTGACCCAAGCAAAGGACATACTGTATGTTAGTTGCAGAGCTCATGAAAAGATGACGGATGTCTGCCTAACATTATCATTGAATAATGAATTTGGAAACGTGATGATCTGAGGACCATTTGGCAATTTGAGATTGGGCAATCTGCATTGGGTGCAAAGTATCCTGAATCTGCATGGATACTGATTGGGGATAACTTCATTTTGCAGCAAGAAAATTACTTCAAGCATTCTTTGTGATTGTGCAAGAAATATCTGGGGAAGAAAGTAGCTGCTGGGAGTCTCTTGGTAATGGCTTGGCCAGCTGAACCAGCAGATCTGAACCCACTGCGCTGAGCTAGTTTGGGAGAAGCTAGTTCAAAGAGCAGAAAACATTTCCCAACCGGCATAGGGGACTTTTAGGAAGTGCTAAAGAAGGACTGTGAGAAAATCATACCTGAATAACTGAAAAACACCCAACACCTCTGACCCTGATGTTGTACATGTTTGGGAGAGCATGGCTTATTGGTTATCAATGCTGTCTTGCATCTCCAGGATCAGAGGTTTGAATTTTACATCTGATCTGTGTGGTCATGGAGTTTGTATGGTCTCTCAGATCTTTGTGGGGTTTCTTTCCAACACCTCAGTTCCTTTCAAAACACAAAGACATGATTGCATGTGTGAGAGTGTGTGTGCCTGTGCCTTGCAATTGGTCAGCATACACATCTAGAGTGTCCTCCCCCATTGTGCCATGAGTTTCTTAAGATATGCTTCAGCCCCCTGGGAGATGCCAGATTGTCCTCTCTAATCTGCCATACTGCTGCCTTTTTTCTGTGATGTTCATCTCAGAAGTATATGACTTGGTGAAGCTCACAAACTGAATGATGACAAATACACATAAAACCTAAGCAACATTGGTTCCTGTCCTGCTAAATAAAAAAAGTTATGAAGCAATTATAAAATTGTCATGACTAATATACACATAGCTACTTCCCCTTCAAATGTATTGAAGAATTACTATAGACAATCACTTGTTTTTGCTAAACACCAAGGACATTTAAAATGGACAATTAAAAATCTTATTGCTTAAAGTTCCCTGTTGTTTTAACACACTTCTTTTTTCAATGATCTGATGGTCTACTCTTGGTTTAAACTCTAGATTTTGCTTGTGAAGACTGAATTGTTGTTGATTTTGCTTGTGAAGACTTTCAACTTGTTGTTGAAAGCATAAAAAAAAACATGGAGAACAGAGAGATGAAAAAAGAAGAAATCATTCAGAGCCACTGCACAAGCATTGAGCATCACCAGTACAATAACTCGGAATGTCCTGAAACTACTGGTGCATTAAAAACAGAAATCACATGCCCCTTTTGAAGGCCTATGCCCCAACCCTAACCATGCCAACACTTTTTACCTGCCATAGCATTTTTAGGGGCAACCAGTGTCTCAGGGGTCCTTGGAGTCAATAATGCGCATGCGTGGGTGTGAGAGAGAGAGAATAAGGGGAAAAAGGTGTCATCATGACCCACCATTAAACAATTAACTTTTAGAATTACATGGCCTATTTTTTAGTTTGTATTTTTCTGTTATAACTGTATGTTATATAAGGTAATTATTATTATTATTATTATTACTTTAATATTGTACGTTGGCATGAAATACAAAATAAAATAAATATTTACCTTCTGCAGGTAATACAGTCACATTTCCCATCCCTGATGCATCTATAGGACATTTGAGGTTTAAACCACTGAAACAAAGGAATTGTATGTGTAATTTTTATGTGAAGGAGACAATACTGTTTCATTATTATAATTTCATAATTTTTAAATGTCACGCTTCAGTGTATGACTGTTTTTGCACAACAGCAAGCACTAATTAAAAACAAATGCATCCATATCCTGTGTAAGTAAGAAGATGGCAAACATTTGTAAAATATTGTTTAATTATTAAAAAATATCATGCTTTAGGGTGTGATCAATTTCTCAAGTATTACTTTTTATTTTACTTTCATTACATTTTCTATAACCATAAAACTCATCTGTATACAAAAATAGAAAAAATCTGTCTTACCTCTGGAAGAACTGTGCTTCATATTCTGTTATGAGTTTTTGCTTTATGTCTGCTTTATAATGTTTAACTCGTGTGTCACAGCCTAGCGTCTTTGGTTTGAAGCAGAACCAGGGCTCTCCAGTTTCAGGATCAGTATAGTTGCAGAGTGGTTGATGGTTCAGCACATTTTACAAAATCTTGTCTCTGAGACCTCAGAGCGGAACAGACTTTTAAAAAATCCTCTGTTTGGGTGCTCCTTCTGCAACCTCTTAAGTACCACCACTGCCTCACTCGGGTGCACCATGGTGATTTCCACCCACACTACTCCAGCCCACAACAATGGGAACAACACAGTATAGTTTCCATTTTGGTGATTGTAAACCTTCCCTGCAACTCCAGCACCCAACTCAGGTGAATGTAGCCGGGCTATCAGGAAATCTCCACCATGCTTCTTATGCAGGCCCAAGAAGTTCTGCATATGGACATGAACCACAAGCTGACCACCTGTGCTTCTCTGCGGGCCCCTGAATCACCAAATAACTTTTGGCAGGGTCACTGCTAAACTCCACAGGCAAGCCTTGCACCAGGAGACCTGGCCATGCAATGGAATTGAGTAGATTTTGCTCTTCTTTGGCCTCTTCTGCTGTGGGCTACTGGCCAATCTGCGCACAATGTGTGTGCTTTACCATCAGGGACCACAAAATTTTATGAGGCTTAAAGTCTGAATGGATGTTGCTCTGTGTTTTGTAGAAGGTTGACATTAATTGACTATTTAATTCCTGTAAGTGGTGAAAAAAATACATTTAACTTGGAGTAGATCCAATGCACAAACATAGCACCAAAAAAAAAAAAAAAAACATGACTAATTGTGCTGGTATCAAATTTGTCATTAATCCTAAACATATTTTGATGTATCTATTTTTTAAAAAAACTAAAGTTTCTTTCAACTGTTTCTTTTCAACTGGGGACACCCTTCAACGGAATTATGTTAATGCTTGTCAGACGTAATGGTGTATCCTGAATGTTACTCCTGATAGATGGCATTTTTCAAAGTAGTGAAGAAGATTAAACAGTGCCCTCACATTTACTTTTGCAGTATTCCACTGATATGCAGTCAGATTTACAGTTGGCAACTTTATTTAAATGGGCATCAATATTTAGGTGGGAAGTTACCTTTATTCAGTGGGTTACAGATGTGGGCTCCTCAGTGAGATTATGCAAATAATAGTTCACATCTGCATAAATTGTTAATTTTTTTATGTAAAAGTCTTAGAATAGCTTTCTTTTTTCAATAGTAATTTTTAAGCCCTTCCCAAAATGTCAATATTGTAGAGACAGTCTGATACAGATATATATATATATATATTATGTCAAATGTAATATGTTGTAATGTACTGTATGAATGTATACAAATGAAAACTTGCATGAAAACAAACATAACAGCAAGCAATAATTGAAGGTAAATGCACCTAATACAATGATACACTGGATGAGAAGATGGCAAATTCAATTGAACTCCAGTTTATTGCAATACTTATTCAATATTGACCTCCAGCCATATTGTGTGGCTGCTTTAAGCAAGAATTTGATTAAATTCATCATGTAATTTCAAACTTTATTTTTTTAATACACAGAGACAGTTAATTGTGGTCACATCCAATGTGCTATACAGTATATGAAATATATTAAATTATGATAATAAAATTGTAATGTTTTTATTCCTTATTTTGCCTTGTCAAACTAATAAAGAATAGCCATTTGTTCATTTAAAACTGTGGTTTAAGCATTTGCTGACCAAACAACTGTAACATCCGTGCCACCTCAGCCCTGGGGAGTAAGATCTGTCTCACCGGATTACTGAGCCGACGCTTTTGTCGGCCCCCCCCCAGTGTGTCTACGTGTGTACTTGTTTTCACTGTTTAACCAAATTAAGTTCATCTGTGTCGTCGCCGTGTGTCTCTCTATTTATTCCGGTCGAACCCGTACACACTTGTCTGTTCTCCGTTGTGCACCTTTATGTCTCATGTTTGTGCGTCGAGAAACGCATTTGTTTCGTCTCTCCCCCAGGACTGAGGAGTCTCTGCACGGTGCGGCTGGTCATGGCCAAGGTCAAGGCTGAAGGAAGCTCAGTCTGTTTTCAGTTCTCGTTTGCTGCTTTAAGTTGATTTTCGTTTTTTGTTGTGACATTTTGCTACCAGCCCACCTCCAGACCTAGCCTGGGGAGTTTATCTGTGTTTTGTTTGTTTTCTTGATTTTGTTTTCTTGAACATTGCCTGACTAAAGAAATAAACGAAAAAGTACTTGAGTTAACCCTGCGTCTGCCTCTCGTCACACCAGACATGACAACAACATGTATCTTCTTTAAACAACTGTTGTTCAAACTTTTATTTATAAATAAAATATAATTAAGATGCTGTCTCCTCTGATGTACTACTAAAACAATATATTGTGAGAAAAATGGTGTCATATTTAACATTGTAACATATTTACAATCCCCAAAACACGAATTTCAGCATTACATATTGTGGTTCGAAATGTTAATGGCAGTTAATTGCTCAAGCCGATGCCACTTAAAAGAAAGGACTCAAATTCTAGGTCAGGATCAAGCTTAATTGAGACACCACTCTGTTTTAGGCTAACCCAATGTTTAGACAAACCCTATATGCAGAACTCTTACATAACTAGTACATTACCACAATCAATCATCACAATGTAAATTACATCTGTAATTATGTCTGAGGTCTAAAAAAACCAACCTATGCAATTTCTGTATTAAATCCTCATTGTGATCACTTAACACCTCACTTACAGTAAATAGGATATAATATTATAAAATGTTCATGCAAAGTTTAAGTGAGGAATTTCGGTCACATAAATAATCCCCACAGAAGAAAAACCTGTTAGTACAAATAACTTAAAGTTTATTGCTATTAAATACATTTGGAACGAAGCACATCAGCTGCTTGTGTGGTCATTTTGGCTCTAAATGATCTGTACTCACCTTCAGAGATTTGATGTTTCTAATGAGCAGTATAAATCCTGATAGTGCCAATAAAATAAAGATAAGTGACAATCTGGGTATTTGTCTGTCCATGACTGGATGCCACAATCCCAATACACAGAGTTAATTAGCCATCAGGTAATCTCACTAAGGAGCTCTGGACAACCTGACAGAGAAAATGACATGTAACACACAGGAACATTGTAGGCACAATTTAATTAGGTATTTAGCAAGGAAATTCTGTACTTAATATTTACTTTTTTTCCAGTATTAGTTCCTAAATAATAATGTGATAATGATAATCATCTGCTCCAAAAACTACACAATCAAGTTTGACCAAAGCTTGCACTACAGGAAAAAGAAAATGCCTTCTGGAAGAAAGTTTTGACCAGAGCTAGTTTTGCTCTGAAGCTACCTGTGTATCATTCAGACATTTCTGACAATGTGCAAAAAAGAGACAAATTCCAATAACATGAACTAAATGCTAACATTTTTAACAGAAATCTTCTCCTTTTGGCTGCTGCTCCCATCAGGGGTCACCACAGCAGACCATTTGTTTCCATCTAACTCTGTCAACCAAATTTTCCTTTGTCTGATTGCCTGTCTTACTTCAATCATTCAACTAGACGGGCTAGCATCGTTTCGCGCAGACAGAAACGCAACTCTGTGCAGTAAGACTCGCGGTGGTGGCTTGTGTGTTTACATCAACACAGAATGGTGTAAGAACTCTGTGCTAGTTTCTAGCTTTTGCTCATCGTTGCTGAAGATTGTGACTGTTAGATGCAGACCTTTTTATTTACTGCGGGAATTCACCTTTGTTTTCATTGTCGGAGTGTACATTCCACCTAGTGCTAATGCTAAGGAGGCGCTCTGTGAACTGTATGTATGGATCAGTAATCTGCAGAACACACACCCGAATGGACTGTATTTTTGTTGGAGATTTCAACCATGCAAATCTCAAGTCAATGCTTCCTAAGTTCCATCAGTATGTGAACTTTGCAACGAGAGGGGAAAACACGCTGGCTCTTGTTTACACAAACATCCCCGCTACTCAGACCACATCTCTGTTATGCTAATTCCAGCATACAGACCACTCATCAGGCGTTTAAAACTGGTTCTGAAGCAGGTGAAAACCTGGCCAGCAGAAGCCATCTCTGCTCTTCAGGACTGTTTCAAGAACACTGACTGGAACATGTTTAGGGAGGCTGCAACTTACGGCGACTTCACTGACTTGGAGGAGTACACGTCATCAGTGACCAGCTACATCAACAAGTGCACCGATGACGTAACTGTCTCCAAGAACATCGTCTCACGAACCAACCAGAAACCATGGATAAATGCGGAGGTGCGTGCACTTAGACCTTAGACTCCGCTTTCAGAGCGGGGGACAAGGTGGGCCTAAGAAAAGCAAGGGCCAAACTGTCCCAGGCCATCAGAGAGGTGAAGCGCGCACATGCCCAGAGAATCCACAATCACTTCAGGGATAGCGGCGACACACGGCATATGTGGCAGGGTATACAAGCCATCACCAACTACAGGTCTTCATCACCTTCCTGTGACAGTGAGCGCACCCTTCGAAATGCGCTGAACAGCTTCTACGCACGGTTCGACATGCAGAACGACGGGATGGCGAGGGAGACCACCCCTCCTCCGAACGACCAAGTGCTGTGTCTCACCACAGCTGATGTGAGGAAAACTCTATGCAGAGTCAACCCACGTAAAGTTGCTGGACTAGACAACATCACAGGCAGAGTGCTCAGAGAATGTGCAGAACAGCTGGCAGATGTTCTCACTGACATCTTCAACATCTCTCTGAGCAGCGCCGTCGTACTCACATGCTTCAAGTCTTCCACCATCGTCCCCGTGCCAAAAAAGTCTTCTGTGTCCTGTCTCAATGTCTCCCGCCCTGTTGCACTCACACCCATCATCATGTGCTTCGAGTAGCTCATCATGAGACACATCAAGACCCTGATGCACCCCTCACTGGATCCCCTGCAGTTTGCGCATCGTCCAAACCGTTCAACGGACGTTCACACTCCACCTGGCACTGACACATCTTGAAAAGGACACCTACATCAGTATGCTGTACGTAGACTTCAGTTTAGCATTCAATACAATCATTCCCCAACACCTGATCAGGAAGCTGAGCTCGTTGGGCCTGAACACCTCCGTCTGTAACTGGATCCTGGACTTTCTGACCGAAAGACCTCAGGCAGTGCGGATCGGGAACTACACCTCCAGCACCACTACACTGAGCACTGGGACCCCCCAGGGCTGCATGCTTAGTCCCTTGCTGTTCACGCTGCTGACTCATGATTGTGTAGCGACACACAGCTCCAATCATATCATCAAGTTTGCCGACGACACAACCGTGGTGGGTCTCATCAGCAAGAACGACGAGTCAGCGTACAGAGAGGAAGTGCAGAGGCTAACTGACTGGTGTAAAGACAACAACCTGTCTCTAAACATCGACAAGACCAAAGAGATGGTTGTTGACTTCAGGAGGACACGGAACGATCACTCTCCACTTAGCATCGACGGCTCTTCTGTGGAGATCGTCAAGAGTACAAAATTCCTGGGTGTCCACCTGAAGGAGAACCTCACGTGGTCCCTCAACACCAGCTCTCTGCATAAGAAAGCCCAACAACGTCTTTTCTTCTTGAGAAGGCTGAGAAAGGCACAGCTTCCATCACCAATCCTCACCACCTTCTATAGAGGAACTATTGAGAGCATCCTGAGCAGCTGCATCACTGTCTGGTTTGGAAATTGCACCATATCAGACCGCAAGACCTTACAGCGGATAGTGAGGACAGCTGAGAAGATCATCGGGGTCTCTCTCTCTCTCTCTGCGTCTCTGCGCAGGCGCTAGGTGCGAGAGAGCGCGTGAAAGACTGTTTGGCATCTTGCCAAGTTTTTTTCTGAAAAAACTTTCCGTTTTTTCCCCCACTTCTTTACTTATTCATTTATTTTTCTTTATTTATTCCCCACATTTACTTCCCCATAATTATTTTCGGTGAATGCGGTGTGAAGTATATAAATTAAAACGTTATAGTGAGAGAGAGAGCGAGCGGGGCACCATGGCCTCCGAGGCCGGTGTGGAGAGTTTGTCTCTCCGGAATGGCGTGAGGTGCGTCATGGACACTGGGGTCTTTGTGGAAGAAGTGCTGCTAGCGGTGGGAGAGGAGGTCGGGTGTGAGAACTCAGCCTCCCGGATGAACAAAGTGGTGGTGGTGTTTCTAAAAATGACCAACCTCATGAGTGCGCTCGTAAAGACTGGAATAACCGTGTGAGGATCAGCGGTGCCAGTCTCCCCTCTGTGTGCCCCGGCCACGAGTGCGCTGATCTCTAACGTGCCTCCGTTTATACAGGACGAGGCGATCATGAGAGAGCTGGCCCGATTCTGGAGGTTCGTCAGCCCCATGAGAGCCATCCCGCTTGGGTGTAAGAGCTCCAGCGTGAAGCACGTCCTGTCCTTCCGGAGGCAGATTCTAATGGTGTTAACTAACCAAGAATGTGAATTTTAAGTGTAAAGCAGGGAACAGCAGTTACACTGTTTTTCGCCACTACGGAGCCGCTGAGGTGTTTTGAGTGCGGGGACGTCGGACACAAAAGGCTGAGCTGTTGACACGGAGCCGCACAGCCGGGGAGCGACGCGGCCGGGAAACAGCAGCAGCCGCGCGGGGACAGTCAGCCTCAAAACACAGAGGAGTCCGAGTCCACCGCGGGCCACAGCGACACACCCGAGTCAGCACTCACGAAGGTCAGTCTCACACACACCGCCACCACAGAGACACACACCGCACCCAGCGCTGACTCCAACACCGCCACTACTGTACACAGCACGAGTAAACATCCCGGCGCGTGTAAAGTAGTCAGCACTGATGATGCCCCCAATGCTGACCCCGCACCCAACGCCAGCACCGGAGAGGCACAGGAACCTCAGACCTGCACACCAGCACTGACACCCAAAGAAAGAAACACCGTAAAACCCAGGAGGAAAAGAGAAGAGACGTCCATCAGAGAATTCATCAATAAACGAAAAACCCGCAGCCAAACACTGAACCCAACAACACTGGACACGACACAGGGGACAGAAGAAGAAGCTGGATGCAGCACCGCACACACACACACGGAGAACAGAGAGACGTCGAGGAACAGATCAACACATTCTTACAGTTAACAGCAAAAGAAAAAAGACAAGTGGTCAACAAACTTGTCAAAATTTCCAGGAAACAATACACTGCTAAAAAACCTCACATCAGTCAATAAGAAACCAAAAACTGCCCCCTCAGACACTGACAGTAACTTGACAAAGCAATACAACGATCACAACTACACACTCAAAATAAACCGGACTATAAAACGTAACAGGTTGGCTGAGCTTAAAATGAAAAAGACAAAACTAAGAGTTTAAAAGACGTTAGAGTTATTGGTGGGGTGGAGGGTCACAGGGCTTTTTTCCTTATATATTAAAAAAAATAAAATAAATCTGTACATATGTTAATACATTGTATGTGTGCATGTATGAGTGTGTGCATGTGGGTGTGTGTGTGTGCCCGTGCGCGCGTATGTATGTGTGGGTGTGTGTATGTATATATATATTTGTATATAAAATGTAAGAGTCCCTTCCTTAATTTGTTACAATAAAGTGAGTTTAAAACCTCTATCGAGGACATATACATCACAAGCTCCATCCGCAAAGCCACCAGCATTGTGGCTGACCGGACACACCCCTCACACTCACTCTTCACCCGCCTGCCATCTGGAAAAAGGTACCGAAGCATTTGGACACTCACATCCAGACTATGTAACAGTTTTTACCCACAAGCCATCCATCTCCTCAACACAAAGGGACTGGACTGATAAACACACACACAAACACAAATCATTCAGACTAACTAAATAACTTCTGGACTGAACTGATAAACACACATGCACAATCACACTCATATTTCCATCTCAATTTGTTCATACCTACCTACGCTGCTATTCGCAATTTTTGCACAATATTTATTTCTCTGCTATTTGCACACTATATTCTTGTCACAATGTCAAATTGTTTACTGCTGCTCTTCCCACTACCTCAACTCGTACTTCATCAAAAACAAAAAAAAAGTACTGTTATGTGTTACATTTGTTGTGTCTGTCATGTAGCTCTTTGTTTGCACATTTGCACGTGCACTGTGTCTATTGTGTATTTTTTGCATTGAATTTGATTTTTAAAAAAAGTTTTTTAGGTTAACTTAAAAATGTAAAAAAAAATTGTGTTTGTTAACTTATGTTGTTGCATGTATGTAGCACCTTGGTCCTGGAGGAACGTTGTTTCATTTCACTGTGTACTAACTGTATATGGTTGGAATGACAATAAAAGCCTACTTGACTTGGCTTGACTTGAGACCGTCTGTTTTGGGACAAACTTCATATTTGACATCCTTTTCATAACATAAAATCTGAATAGATATTACAACTGAAATTTTGTCTGAGATATGAAAAACAATGCATGTAATTCCTGTTTTAAATCCTCAGTGCCCGCAAATCTGAATATTATTGTCATGTCTCCCCGAGATGAATCAGACGCAGATGCAGATTCCATGTTTACAAGTATATATTTTATTTCTTTTCTTACAACACAAAGTCTCTTTCCTCAAAGTATCCCACACCTGCAGACACCGTTCAGTCCTGGGAGTGAGAGGGGAAAAGTAGACACAAACATTAAGATCTTTCAGACAACCGAGTGAAGACGTGAGACGTGCATAACAGTGAACAGGCAAAGCCCTGCGGGTTCGACTGGAATAAATAGTCAGAAACACAAGGGAATCACAGGTGCTCGTGTTTAGTGCTTAAGTGCTGGTAGTACATACATAGACACACTAGGTGGGGACAAAGCATCAACTCAGTAATCCGGGGAACTTGATCTTATTCCCCTGAGCTGTGGAGGTACAGATGTTACAATTATCACATACTTTATAAGAATACAAATGTTGAGGCTAATTTGAAAAATTATTTATGTGATTAATTGAGAGACCTCCATTAGACCTCCATAAACCTTAAAGGTTATTGCTCTTGAATTAATTTGCAACAAGGCACACACATACAGTATTTGGCTCTAAATGAGCTGCACTCACCTTCAGAGACGTCATGTGGCTAAAATAAACAGTATAAATCCTCAACTGGTCTTGTACATTTCAATGAATTTGGAGCTGGAGAAAATCTGTGAGTTCAGTCGTGGCAACTCTGTCACGCTCTCCACTACGAAGGAAACACGCAGATCCAATAGCAGAGAATGAGAGAGAGAGAGAGAGAGAGAGAGAGAGAGAGAGATCAGAAAGGAGACTTACGGCCAGCAGAGGGCGTTCCGGCGCGAGGAGGTAGGGAGGCGGTGCCAAAATCCACGTCTGAGAAACCTTGTCCCGTAATCCAAATAAACTCACGGAGTCAATGAGGAAGCTGATAAACAATCCACAAAAGTCTATAACTTCCTTGTGAGAAGTGATCCTGAAGCATGCAGTTAGACGCGAGCAGGGATCATAGCTGACAGCACATATACATCCAGGGCAGACAATCTCGTAGTCAGACGTGAGCATAGATCGAAAACCGGTAAATCCAATAGCCTGAAGTCCGAGAGCAGACAGATACGTGGTCGAGAGCAAGCGTAGGTCAAAGCCGGTATTCCAAATAACATCAAATCCAAAGCGCGAAGACGGAGCCAAAAACGGGAAGCAAAGCGGGGTCGTAACCGGAGAAACAGAGACATAAACAAAACGCGAGAATAAAGGCAATACGGCACAATAATCTGGCAACGGGTGGGTGTCTAGCAGCGTCGTAAATAAGCCGATCTGATCACTCCAAATCGGTAAGAGGTGAGCTCGCGCCGTGACTGAGGCGGCAAAAACCAAGAGGCGGCGCGGCGCTAGAATCGGAGTGATCTTGATTATTTTCAGAGGTGCTATGTTGTGGGCGAAATCCGGCGCGTTGTGACAAACTCGACTTTCTTGTTAGGTAAAAACGTTCACTACTCATCCAAGTAGCTTCTTCAGTTTCAGGGAAGTTGGTAAGTGTCTCATATTCAATATTATTGAATACTCACACTACTCTACTGGTTAGAAGAGGTGTAGTCTAACCATTATCAAAACAACTGTTCAAATGTCAGAGAGGAAAGAAACAATCCTGCCTTTTGTCACATGTTACTTTTGAACTTTGTTGTTTCTCTGTTAGATACTCACACTACTGTACTGGTTAGAAGAGGTGGAGTCTAACCATTCTCAAAACAACTGTTCAAATGTCAGAGAGGAAAGAAACAATCCTGTCTTTTGTCACATGTTACTTTTGAACTTTGTTGAAAGTTCTTCGCATTCAAGCATGAAGGCATACTCGGCCATTCTGACTGTTATCCAGTGATCACAGAACTGCAGTATAAAACTATTCTCAACCATTTTAGAAACTTCTTCCAAAGAAAGCTACAAACAGAAATGGGAGCTTTAGATCAAATATATGCTGTCTTGTGGACAACAGGCAGTTTGTGGGCTATGTAGAGAAGCAGCTTGATTAATGGAAGCGTATTTCTTATCACATGGCAGTTGCTTCAAAGCATTTAGGGGTGTAGTCCTGGTCAAGACAATCTCCTGAACACCAAACTGAATGTCAGAATGGGAAAGAAAGGTGATTTAAGCAATTTTGAGCGTGGCATGGTTGTTGGTGCCAGACGGGCTGGTCTGAGTATTTCACAATCTGCTCAATTACTGGGATTTCCACGCACAACCATTTCTAGGGTTTACAAAGAATGGTGTGAAAAGGGAAAAACATCCAGTATGCGGCAGTCCTGTAGGCGAAAATGCCTTGTTGAGGTCAGAGGAGAATGGGCCAACTGATTCAAGCTGATAGAAGAGCAACTTTGACTGAAATAACTACGCGTTACACCCGAGGTATGCACCAAAGCATTTGTGAAGCCACAACACGCACAACCTTGAGGCGGATGGGCTACAACAGCAGAAGACCCCACCGGGTACCACTCATCTCTCCACTACAAATAGAAAAAAGAGGCTACAATTTGCAAAAGCTCACCAAAAGCTGTTGCCTGGTCCGATGAGTCTCGATTTAGAGTCAGAATTTGGCATAAACAGAATTGGAACATGGATCCATCATGCCTTGTTACCACTCTGCAGGCTGGTGGTGGTGGTGTAATAGTGTGGGGGATCTTTTCTTGGCACACTTTAGGCCCCTAAATGCCACGGCCTACCTGAGCATCTGACCATGTCCATCCCTTTATGACCACTATGTACCCATCCCCTGATGGCTACTTCCAGCAGGATAATGCATCATTTCAAATTGGTTTCTTGAACATGACAATGAGTTCACTGTAATAAAATGGCCCCCACAGTCACCAGATCTCAACCCAATAGAGCATCTTTTGGATGTGGTGGAAGGGGAGCTTCGTGCCCTGGATGTGCATTCCACAAATGTCCATCAACTGCAACATGCTATCCTATCAATATGGGCCAACGTTTCTAAAGAATGCTTTCAGCACCTTGTTGAATCAATGTCACGTAGAATTAAGGCAGTTCTAAAGGCCAGAGGGGGTCAAACACCGTATTAGTATGGTGTTCCTAATAATCCTTTAGGTGAGTATATATGGCAAATCAACCTGCATCCTCTCTGTAGTGAACGCCTGCCCATGTTGCCTGCCTAAAGTCAGTACTTGGTGAATTGTCCTTTTGCAGAAATACAGCTTGCTTAAAACATGTCGCTAGTATGTTTGCAGATTTTGATTTTGGCCTTTTCGCCCATTGCTCTGGGTAAAGTGCCCAACTCTCACAAATTAACTGGAAAATGCAGATGGACACAATTTTCAGGCCATGCCACAAATTGTCAATTGGTTCCATGTCTTGAGTTGGCCATTCCAAAACACGTTTCCCTGTCCTGTTATGGGGTAAGTGTTTGCTAGACACAAACTGGAAGAGGTTTTTGTGAGGAATTTGCTTATATTTGGCTTCATACATGTAGCCCTTGATCCTAACAACATCACTAATTCCTCCTGCTGAAAAGCAACCATAGAGAATTATGCGACCACTATAGCCTTGATGGAAGCAACTGTGTTACATGGGTCTTGGGCTACATTCAGTTTGTGCCAAACATAATATTTTGATGATCTTTTCCCACAAATGTATAGATTTTGTCTTCTAGCAAAAGCCAGGTATGTTTTAAGATTGTGTGCCTTGATGCTAAACATAACATCAACTTATATTTAAACTAAATTGTCCATTTGTTAAGAGAAAATGGCTGGGCTAACATGGTTATTCCCGGAGAAAATGGTTAACACAGTTAACCAGGGTTTTCTATGCTGTCTGCTTAATAAATAAAATAAATAAAATAAATAAATAAGCGAGGATGCAAAACTGCTGATTGATCATTTTATTTGGAAGCTGACAGTGTTTGTCTGATTAGCATAGCAGCTTAATATTTAGCATTAATATAGTTTAATAAAGAACAAAATTTAAGGTTACAATTTTGAGGTGTTAAAATTCAGAATGCCAAAAATCATCATTATAATCACTTTACTCTGAGTCAGCGATCGATCACTCTGAAAACAAACCAGATAGAAAGATTCAGCCATTAGCACAGAGGTTCAATTTGGCTGAGATGGTAGCATTGTGTTTTTTTTACTGTGGGATTATCAGATTTATGTTCGGACATTCAGGTATTGCTGGTCAATATCACACAAACAGCTTAGTAAAAGTATAATGCAATGCAATACAAACAATTACCAAACATGTTATCAAAACATCTCAAACATAATTTTAACAGTGCTTAATCTGAAAAATGTTGTGAATTAAACATTTATTTATTCTATCAGAATTGATACAGTGAAGAATTACTTACACAAGGTTTGTAAACACATCTATGATTTCCCAACCCGACAGACACAAGAGAGGATCAGATCAATCATATTTTTGAGTATAGGGCGGGGTGGATGTATGTCATGAGGTAGGTAGTGGGCCAATGTCATCTCCCAGGCATCCAGGATCTGTACATTAAGTCCTTGAAACATAGCATGTAGTACAGCATTCTGCTGCAGAGAGAACCAGTCACTGTTCAACAAGCTGAGATCTAAGTTCAGTTTCCTCATATTAATAGTGCGGATCATCACTAACGTAGCTGGCTCACGATTCAGCAGCCGCACCACGGCCCTGCGAATGTGACGTAGTCTCCGTATATAAACCTCAATAGGAAAGGAGTTAAAGTGCGCCCCGACACTCACAAGTATCACAATATTTGGCCCACCCTCAATCCGGTCCAGCTCATTTGAAACATATCGCAGTTCAGAAGTGAACAATGTGGTATAATAAATGGGTGGCCCATGGGAGCGGTAGCTGACCATAATGTTGTTCTTACTGTCCACAGCCACAAATGGCCCTGCTTTCTTAGGACTATAGAGATTAATCTGTTTCAGGCCTATGGAGGGCAGAAAGTAGAGAATATTTAAAATTAATAGATAAGATTTCTCAGAATTAGATTATTAATAGATTTGAACTTTCTCTTACCAGGAAGAAATGCAGTGAGGTACTCAAACCACTGCCGTGCAGTTGAATCTCCAAGCATGTTTATAATCTTCCCTCTAAGACAACGAGTTATGGCTGCCGAATCTGTAAACTGGTGCATATCCATGGCATTCAAAGGCCTCCAGGAATCATTATAATAATACCCAGCAGGAGTCTGATTGTTTTTCATATGTGTTTGTCCTTTCAGAGAGATGCGATAAAGAAAAAATGTAATAATATGATTATACAAGTTTATATGTGTCTAATGACTATAATGTAGTCATAAGATCATTACTGCTGTCTCGATCTCATTGATTATAAAAGGATTTATCCACAAAAATGATAATTATATATAAATTGTACTATATAAATCAAATAAATGGATAGATGAATAAATAAACACACACAGTATATGTATAAAGTCGTATGAAATTTTCCCCCCTTACTGATTTCTTAGTTTTTTGCATGTTTGTCACACTTTAATGTTTCAGATTATCAAACTAATTTAAATTTGGGCAAAAATGGTTTGCATGTTCCAAGTTCCGAGTTCCAAGACGAAAACCACCGCGGATCAAAAAGAACATAAAGGCTCATCTCAGTTTTGCCAAAAAAACATCTTGATGATCCCCACGACTTTTGGGAAAATACTCTGTGGACTGAAGAGACAAAAGTTTAACTTTTTGGAAGGTGTGTGTCCCATTATGTGTGGTGTAAATGTAACACCACATTTCAGAAAAAGAACATCATACCAACAGTAAAATATAGTTATGCTAGTTAGGGGTGCTCCGATTGATCGGTCGCCGATCATAATCGGCTGATAAGTTTGATCGGCAGTCTATAATGGCTGATATAGAAAAGCTGATCAGATGCCGCGAAACTTGTGGGACATTTTTTTTTGCGCGCTGCTAAAATGGCTTCACCAGTCTGGCTATTTAAAATAAAATTCAAGTTTATTAGGGGAGCAGGTTAATTGGAAGACTATAACTATACTTATACTATAACTAAAAACACTTTTATCTGATTATATGCTTTATCTTTTTTATTTTATTTTTATTATGATACATTTTTTAGGCTACTCAACTCAGCATAGCAAAAGTTTTCAATCCTACTTAAAATTATTTTTATTTAGTTAAATAAAGTGTCACCACTAGAGCTGAGAAAGTACTTATCAAAAACAGGGGTTTACTAAAAATAGCTAAAAAACTGTTTAAAATATATTATTTCTTAATTATTATTGCATGCTAATAATAAAATAATAAAATATTAATTAATTAATAGCTGTGTAATACTAATTAAATAATAATTCGAATAAGAACATTTTTTTATTTGCATCCCAAGTTTATGTCCACAGTGTCAAACATTTCTAGAAAATAAAAAAATGTCAAGCAATCTGGTGGTAAACCACAAATCCCATCATGGCTCCCTTTTTGTTCTATTACCTATTCAACCTTCCATGTTCTTGTAAATTGATTTTAAAAAATTGCTTCATTTAAAGCATAATTCATTGCTTTAAAGGGCACACACACTTACATGCTCATTCACACACATTTGGGAATGCCAAATCTGCATGTCTTTGGACAGTGGAAGGATGTCGGAGTACCCAACGGAAAACCACCAAGCATAGGGAAAACATACAAACTTACACACAGACCCAAGTTGTAAATCTAAATCTGTATTCAGAAAGGGTCAGCAAAAATAAATAAATAAATAAATGAAATAATAATTGACTTTCCATTTAAATAGTTTTGGAGAAGACATTATATATTATTGTATACTACTGTGGGAAAGTTAGCATATGGTTAATTAAAATCATATCTCAATTTTGCATAATTTATGAAAATATGAATATGAATTAACAGGAATTGTCTCATAATTATGACTTAATATCTCATAATTATGACATCCTGATCTCATAATTATGACTTACTATCTCATAATTATGAGTTATTATCTCATAATTATGAGTTATTGAGTTATTATCTCATAATTATGAGATAAGGGGGAGCAGTCTGTGGGAGGGGGACATTTTAGTGCATGACATCAGACACGAAAGTTACTGCATCCTTGTGCTTGAAAGTGCACACTCATGGAGATGTAGCAGCTATCCTATTGTTTAGCCTGATGACTGTACATTAGTTAAATCTACTATTACCATCCAAATTTAATTTGCCAATATTTGCTCTATTGTCTAAAAAAATCACAGGAAAAATCTCATAATTATGATGTATTTACTCATAATTATTACTTAATAACTTATAATTATGACATACTAAGGCATAATTATAAGATCCTGGTCTCATGATTAGGACAAAAGGTAGGGTTAGCTGATCGCCACAAGACGGGGACAATAGTGCCGAATTTAACTCGCGTTTATTTCTTTCTTGGTTTGAGACACTGGGAGATATTAATGTCATTGAGTAATTTGAATGGTAATAGTAGATTTAACTAATGTACTGTTCCGTGGCGTAGTATAGAGAGAGATTTAGAGAGAGGGGGGCAACGAAATAGGAGTACACTGAAAAAGTGTAACTTCTGTGTCACTTATACAAAGTATGTTTCTTCATTGTTTTGATGGAAATTTCTGATTCTATATACGAAACTGTTATATTTACTTTGCTTAAAATCAAACATCGCAGCCCCTGGTTAAGCTTAAATGTAATCCATTTACTCAAAGGACATTTCTACTTCAAACCAAAAGTTTGCGTGTTACATGACCTCATGACATAGCACTATCACGGACTGAATCGCATTCTGCTGGCGGCCATAGTTTTTCAAAGAAAACTCTTAAACCAGGTAAGAAAGCAAACTCATGTAATTTCCATGTTAAATTTATTTCTCTCTGCAAATTTATGATTTATGTCAGGAAGAACTACTTTGAAGATTGTGTTTTTTGTCCGTGTTTGCTAGCTAAAAACACCTATATTACCTAGCATTAGCTAAGTATGGTTATTTAAAAAAAAAAAAACGGGGTTTGTACGCTAAGACGGCTGTGCCGAATAACATGAAACCTTTCATTAGCACATTAGCACATTTTCCTGACATACCGGTAACGCTTTATGACAAGTTTTTAACGTTATCAGTATATAACCCCTAACACTTGCAGCAATTTTTTGCACGTTGATTTAACGTTACCACAAGTAAAAGTACAACAGTCCACAACATTAATTTAATGTTAAATTAACCATATAAATTAAATACAATGTAAAATGAAACACAAACATTAACAGTAAATCAGCTAGTGTTTACACAGACCAACAAGCTGAGGTTAGCCATTACTATATCATGAGTGAATTTTAAACATGAAATCTTTATTCACTTTTGTGTTTACAGGTCTGTTAGCTTTTCTGAACAGGCATTATTTTGCCCATACTGCAGAAATTGGTAAGTCCCAGAATGAACAAATATAAACATTATGTGAATAAGTTTTGAAATGGTAATGATACAATAGAATTGCCGTGAATTTAGTCAATATCATCCTAAATATCCTAAAATAAACTCTCTCAAATTGATGGAGCACTGAAAATTAGTAGTTGAATTATCTGATAATATCGGAGAATAATTACAATTATCCTGCAAAACTGAATTCTGTTCTGTCCATGGGTTTATTTTATTAAATAAACCCACTTGCAAAGCAAAAAAAAAAATGCATTTATTTTAAAGGTGTGTGTGTGTGGGGGGGGGGATTCTTTCTATACATACTGTAATTAAAATTTGCTAAGAACTTGAGCCAGTCTAAGTTTTGTTTTTACCTTCTTCTTTTTTTTTTAAAGATGACTTTCTGAGAATTACAACTGCTCCACTTCTAGCAAGATTTCTGGTTTCCTTGGACAAGCAACACTACAAACTAATTGAGATCATCAGAAACAAGGGAGGAATAGTCAGAGAGAAGACCAGAGATATAATCTTCATCTTTAAGTTCTTGATCTGGTATGTACTTGCTAAAAAATAGCAGAAATTAGCTTAGTCTCAAATGTAATATTGTGAATGGAAGCCACAGGAGCTTAGCAAGGCATCCAAATCAAGTTGGCTGTGCCGCACTAAATTAAAACATAACTATAAGAATAAAACATTTTAGTTTACCTTGTTCACAGGTTAGTGTGCTGTCTGAATACAGGTTTCAATGTCTGCCTGTTCATTTTATCATGCTTCACAAGCCTAACATAATCAACAATGCTATGTTTGTATTTACATGCCTAGAGCCTGGAGGTGAATGTACGTATGAAGAGAGTATCTCCTGAAATGTCTTATGGTGTATTTAGTAGAAGATGTGGACCAACTGATTAAGCACTGGTAAGCATTTGTTCATGAAGCATTTCAACCTTAGGACTGAAAATGTTACTGAATTGTGAATAAATTATCTTTGCTCAAAGGTCCAACAGTGGCAGCTTGGTGGTGCTGGGGTTTGAACCTGTGAGCTTCCAATCAGTATGCCAATATCCAAAAACCACACAACTACCTCTGCCCCTTCATATTGACAAATACAGTACGAGGTCCGTGGCATTATCGGCTGCAGCACAACTTTTACACAGGGCCATTATTTTTTTTAATCACAGTATGTATTAACATTAGTAACATACATGCTCCTAAACCTTGTGGAAAGCCTTCACAGAAGTGTTGACGCTGTTATAGTTGCAAAGGGCCAACATCATATTAAACCCTATGGATTAAGAAGTGGATGTTACTCGAGTTCATATGCATGTGAGCGAATACTTTTGGCAATATAATGTAATATATGATGTGTGTGTATATGTGTGTCAGTTGTTTTGGCCTATTCATTGACATAATTAAATTTAACTTGATGCACCATAATCCTAGGAGTTTTTTTGCACTCATAAGCACTATTCGGACAGGACTAGTTTTACTGGGGGACGTTAGAGAAATTTCTGTTTCACAGAGGTACTTTGTGATTTTGATCCCGTCCGAATCTGCCATGTCTGTCTTTTTCTCACACGACCTCTGTAAAAATTCCAGAGCAAATTACCTACTGTTTTTCAGCATACTCGGCGGTCCTCTGAGCAATCTAATCCCATCCGAATGCGAATGTCTGTGTTTGCCGAAAATGTTTTTTGTGTGCAAACGGTTGGTCAACGTGAACTACCGTACAATCTCTAGCGCGCCGGTATTCAAGTTTCTGCTTTCTACGCTCCAATAGAAATCCTCATCCTCAACACGTGATTTTGCACAACGCCCACATGAAAAACACAGACACGCCCACCTCCATAATAAACACGGAGATATTAGTCCTGTCCGAATCCATACATGAAATGACAGACGTTGGCTGAAAAAAATTCAAACTCAAACGTCCCCCCAGTAAAACTAGTCCAGTCCGAATAGTTCTATAAAGAGCATTTTTACATGCATACATCAGACACTGTTTTGCCAAATAGAGCAACTTGTCTAACACATGTCCTTTCTTTTATTAGATAGTTCAGAAAGATGAAGCTCGGGCAGAAGTTGAGAGGTGAACGATGGCCCTGTTTGTCATCAGGGAGGAAGAGGATTGTCTTCAGCCACCACAGGGAATCGGGATTGTGACTTATTGAGTTTCCATCAGTTGCACATGAATTTCCATGTTGTTTGGCTTCATCTACACTTTTGTGGCCCTGAAGAAAATATTTTGGGAACGTATTCTATATTGACCTCAAAATATAAAATTTTGGTCACTTTATTTGTCAAACAATTGTCAGGTGTTCGCATGGTTAGCCAATAGGTTTATACATTTTTTAAGCTTAAGTTATTAAAAATGCATTGTGTTTTATTTATTTACTTATTTTGTTAAATAAAATTTTTGTTTTATTTGTCTGTTAATTGGAGAAATAATTTAATAGTACAACAAAAAGAAAGGATGTGAATAAATGTTTTTGGAGGATAACTTGTTTGTTCATTGTCTGTATACTATACACATTGTAGAAATGTTTTGACAAAAATTGTCAAGTTTACATTGTTAGACAATGTGTATTTGAGGATACTGTACATATTGTAAAAATTGTTGTATTATGACAATAAATTGTCAAGTTTGATGCTTGAAGTCATTTATCTTCGATGATAATTACACATTATGAAGGTAAATAAATTCCTTAATATCACATTAATATTGTAAATTGTATTTGGTTGGATATTTGGATATATATAAAGTAAAATAATTAGGTTAATACAAAGAGAAAACATTACGACAAAGTATAATTTGAGATTTCATTAAACTTAAACTTTATTTCATTCAAAGATACTTTTTCATTTGGCTAAGTAATGGAGAGTTAATTCTTATCAAGTAATTAGATGTAACAAGTTGATGCAAATTTTTTACTTTGATCCAATGAAACACTTTTTTCAGTGTATGTGAGAGTGCTTATGATACGCACGGGAAGACCTTCCCGTTTGGAGATGGCATGGGATTATTAATTAGGAACTTAAATGAAACCAAAGAAAACTGACAACACAATATAACGGAGAATGGACAGGGCTCTGGAAAATAAAGCACTAATAAACTTAAGATGAGCGCTCACTCTTTCGCTTTCGCCAGCGTCTTAGGACTCTCAAATTTCTGCGCGATTTGATTTACTTTTCTTTGGTCTTTGGCCCTGATACCTTACCGGTGCTACCTAAATAATCTCTACGGCGGTATCAGGACCCTCAAATAAATACGCCGCCAAATGCGGCTCGTTCAGACTGATTGCCTTGTCTGACAACCGTGTGTATAAATGGCCGCGCCTTTGCCTGTTCAGAACTCCGCCGAATAGCAGCCTGCGGATCTGCCCGTTCTGAACAGTTTATGCGCGGCTCTGCCCTTCATGCGACCCACGTCGTTACATGTACAATCATCAGGCTAAACCATAGGATAGCTGCTACATGAGTGTGCAATGAGGCACTTTCAAGCAAAAGGATGCAGTACACTTTCGTTTCCGATGTCATGCGCTAAAATGTCCCCCTGCAAGAGACTGCTCCCCCTTAGCTAAGGATTTCATAATTATGACATACTAAGTCATAATTATGAGATAAGGATCTCATAATTATGAGATAGTAAGTCATAATTATGAGATAAGGATCTCATAATTGTGAGATACTGTCATAATTATGCGATAGTAAGTCATAATTATGTGATAGTAAGTCATAATTATGAGATAATAAGTCATAATTATGAGATAATTCCTGTTTTTTTTTCTTTTGTGAATGCAATGCGCTTCTGTAATTAACCACCTTTAGATTAAAAAAAAGAAACAATGAGTGTTTGAAATAAACCCGTTAAATGTATAAAACTGCTGTTTTCTGTGTATAGGGTGTAATTTATGTGTTACCATTATCAAACCCTTCAAAACAGCTGTTAGCATGACAGGGTAGTTGAATATTGTTTGAAATTCAAAATATTAATAAACTTTTAATATAAATAAATTAATATTGATTAAAAAAGTACCTTCATCTGCAGGTAATACAGTCACATTGGCCATTCCTGATGCATGTATAGGAACTTTGAGATTTACACCACTGAAACAAATTAAAATATTTAGTTTTGTTCTCATATAAATAAATAAAATTTGTATGAATGAAAAAAAAAGTTTTTGCCTGTACATTGATGAGAACTTTTTCAATGATGTCTTTATGTTTTGTACATTGGGGAACCGAAACCAGTCTCAGAAAAAAATAGGTCTACCTATATATGTCTATATCTCTGAATATCTGTCCACCCGTTTTTGTAACAGCATCACGCAAAACTGGCTCGACAGAATTTAATGAAACATTACCAGTCCTTCTATACTTGCCTTAAATGTGCACTATACATTTAATCATTTAATGTTGAGTAGAAGGGAAGTTGTGAACTGTTTTGTGCCAGATTACCTCACAGCTGTTATTACTTTAATACAGCTCTTTATCCCTTGATGTGGACGTGACTAACGAGCCGGTCATATGGGCCATTCATGCCTTTTTATTTTCAAAAAACTATTTTTCAAGTATAAACTTTTCTGTCATTCAGGTACCTTTTATTTTAGAAAGATAATTATAAGAATATAGTTGCAATCAACAATGTGCATGGCCAAGCACGTTGCGCCATCGTCTCCAGGGTGCACCGCACAACCCATGTGTCATTTTATTATGTTAAGACCTACAAAAAGCCATCGCCACCAGGGTCTCCATCTTGCACATTTAAGAGGTAATAGAGCTAATGTCAGCTTGGCCCCTAAATATTTCTCATGTCTTCTGCGTGTGTGTGTGTGTGTGTGTGTGTGTGTGTGTGTGTGTGTGTGTAGAATAGGGGGAATTTTATGTTAAAATGTTACCTCCAAAATCCTGGTATGTGTGTAGGTGTGTGTGTGTGTGTCTGTGTACATGTGTGAGAGTGAGAGTGTGAGTGTGTGATATGAGTGTGTTTGTGCGCGGATGTGTGTATAACTCTGTGCAAGAGAGATGTGCTTGAGTGGTAACATTTGTGATGTGTATATGTGTAGAATACACAGATGCTGGAAAAAAGCATCACACTATGATGTTATTCAATGTGATGTCACTGAACGTGTCACGCACTATAATGCCACACAGAAAGTTATTAATTACTTTTGAGCATAAGTTTAAGGCATCATCACGTCTGACCCGTTTGAGAAATCAAAATTCCTGTCACGGTAACTGGTCACAGGTCACTCCCACGGCTCGAGCCAAGTCACGATCACCCGCGACTCCTCTCCACATTGCATTCTACGGGTCCGTTTTGCCGCCTCATTCGCCGGCATGGACACCTCACTTTCACTCTATACAACTCGCCCACAAACAACCATTCCTTGCAGAATTATTGGGTGCTCAGACCCTATTGTTTGTTTACATTTATTCCACCAAGCATAGGGAGAACATGCAAACTTGCACAAAGACTCAAGTTGTAAATCGACCCAAGTTGCAATCGCTACTCAGACTACGAGTACCTAGTGTGTGTGTTTCCTGATCCTGATTACCAGCGCTTAAGTACACAATCTGCTATCACTCTGCATCGGATACAACATGCGCTCAGTGTGTTTTGATCTTCGATCCCTTTGCATCCTGCTCTTAACCTGTGCGTTGGATTCGGCATGCGCATAGCTGCACGCATCCATACACATCCACTTTCCCTCTACACGTCGGACTGCACACGCGCGGCTTCTCTCATCCCCTAACATTGATCTTCAGCCAATCACAGCTATTCACACTGCTGCCCAGCTCTGATTGCGTACCAAAAGTTGATTCTGTGCTTAAATTCTTTGTTTTCCTCATCTGTCATTTTCCTCATTAAGACCATTAAACTGAGGCTGATCTGTTATGTCTGCTTTTGAGTCCTCCAAGTCTGCATTGCACGGTCAGTGCCATGTGAGAGAATAATTCGGCCAGCATGGAACTAGCGGATTTAGGTCAACTCAGGACCGTCTTGGAGGCACAGGACACCCTCCTCGGCACACACCAAGGGGAGATTCAGCAGGTTAATAAAAACCTGAGGTCTATGGCAGACACTCTCACTGCACTTACTTTCCGGATTGACCAGTTTCAGGTTTCATTACCCCGAGCTCCAGTTCGATCTCCACTTCCTCCTATTCGAGAACCTCGCCTGCCGCCCCCTTAGGGGGGATGAATGGAAGACTGCATTCAATACACCCACAGGCCACTACAAGTACCTAGTGGTTCCCTTCAGGCTGACTAACGCTCCTGGTGTTTTTCAAGCCATGGTTAATGATGTCCTAAGAGACTTTCTAAATATCTCCATTTTCGTGTACCTGGATGACATTTTAATCTTTTCTCGCTCTCTGGAGGAGCACAAGTTGCACGTCCAACATATCTTACAAAGACTCCTTGAAAATAAACTTTGACAAAGTGGAGAAGTGGAAAAGTGAATTCGACAGAGAGCTTGTATAATTTCTTGGTTTTATTATTGCCCCTTCCAATCTACAGATGGAGCCATCTAAGTTAACTGTCATCACAGACTGGCCCACACCCACCACAAGACGAGATCTCCAGCAATTCTTGGGGGTTTGTCAACTTTTATAGATGTTTCATTAAAAAAATACAGCTCAGTGCTAGCGCCCCTCACCATGCTATCCTCCACTAAAATCCCCTTTCTCTGGAACAAGCAGGCTGAAGATGCAATCACCAACCTAAAGCGTAGATTCACATCTGCACCCATTCTAATCATCCCTGATCTATTCTTCCAGTTCGTAATGGAGGTGGACGCCTCCGAGTCAGGAGTTGGGGCTGTCTTTCCTCAAAGATCACTCAAAGACAACAAGTTACACCCTTGCTCCTTCTTTTCCCGTTGTCTCTCCTCTGCTGAGAAGACTTATGACATCAGGAGGTCAGGAGATCAGGAACTGTTGGCGGTTAAACTTGCTCTAGAGGAATGGAGACACTGGTTGGAGGGAACTGCCTCTCCATTTTTAGTCTGGACAGACAGTAAAAACTTGTACAGTGAAACCTCAGGTTGCAAGTAATGTGGTTTGCGGGCGTGGCACAAGACGAGCAAAGATTTTTTAGTAAAAGTCTTGGTTGTTATAGTCACGGTGTTATAGTAAACGTGTGTACTGTTTACTATAACATTGTGACCACGCGTGTGTGCGTAAAACATCTTTTATTTTGTGTTTGTATGTGTGTGTAGAGTGTGCGTGTACTGTATAACACGTGTATGCACGTGTAAAGCAAAAGCAAGTCTCAGTAGCGAGGTTAAAGATCCATTCTCTCTCTATCTCTCTCACTCTCTCTCTCTGTATCAGCCTGTAGGTTGAGTGCCCGCGTCATTTGACACCGTGCCGATTGAGACAATCCTTCTCATTGCCTTGTGGCGGCTACGCTCCTGAATATTGAAACATGGATAAAGAAAGCACTATATCAGGATCCAGGTCCAAGCAACGTTCCCACCGGTCTTCTGTTGCAATTGGGATATAGCTCCTGAGTTGCCTGCCACCCTGGGTGAGACCACACCTTTTTCCATCTCCAGCAAAGATTTTGTTGGCCTTTTATGGAGGACGACGTTCTGAGGTTTGGTGCAGCATGTGACTCCTCTGTAGGGATGAACAAGCCTTAGAATGGGCCATCAGTTTATTACATCCCAGGGCCCATTTGAGCAGCATGACGCCATCTCCTTAGCTTATTGGTCCTCTGAGACAATGCAGCCTCTCTGACATCAGGAAGCGAGAAACTTAACCAAGCCTGGGAAAAGGGGCCCTGCACACCTGAAGCTATAAAAGTCCAGTTAACCTCGAACTCCAGCAGTGTAAATTGCCAAGCTGGTAAACAAAAAAGACAGTCTTAGACGTGGGGGGATAACCCTCCCTAACTCAGACCACTGGCACTCTCATTGACTCCAGGACACAGTATGTCTTCACATGCCATTCAACGAACAAAGAGGCACATGGCAGAGACACTATTCCAGACACTCTTTAAAGCTCTTTAAAGCTCAGCCAGTAGGGCTTAATTTATATCCATATATATATTTACTCAGCATGTTTGATGTTTGTATGTATGTCTGATTATTCTGCATAACTTTTATAACTTTTTAACTAGATAAAGGCATAAATGAGCGTGTAAGATATAGGATGTGTGGTATCAACCAAAAGCTTGTCTCATTCAAAGAACGCCTATGTACACAAAACGTTAGTAGCATGAATACAGCTTGTGTAAAATTCATTTATAGGAAATATTGACATTTCCAACCAGGTGAGTCCCACATGACAGCCGAAAAAACAGCCTAATGTATGCACAAAAGGAAGAAACACGTAACCTAATCTAATTGGATCAAACACCTGTGGGACGGACCAACAACAAAGGGTTAAAACCCTAGGGTCCAAACACATCGGCACATCATCCAGCGGCTGAACGTCATCCAACGGTTGATCATCCAGCGGCTGAACGTCATCCAACGGTTGAACGTCAACTAGAAAAGCTAGAAAAGCTCTTTTTGTCGCTCGTTCACCGTCGACTTTCGTCCTGCGCCTGACTGGCAAGCAAACTGCTTATTGGTCCTCCGCTCACCCTTCCCTAGATAGGATATGTGCACAACTCACTACCGATTTCGTCCACAGGCCTCTCTCCTTTCCAATGCTGGTATCTTTGGCCTTATCTTTTGTACGCCGCTGCAAGAGGGTTTGGTCCCAGGCCGGGACCCGCCTCCTATAAACCATCAGCAACTTCAAATGACAAGCGGACCAACACCATTCAGCAGCTCCCAGGTACCGGGTTGGTCAGTGCGTGATGTTATCCACCTGTAACATTCCCATTAAAACAGCCTTGCGCAAAAAAAGCCTAGATCCATTCACAATCAATAAGATAATTAACCCTGTTTCTGTTAGATTTTCCCTACCCTAAATGTGCCGCATCAACCCAACCTTTCATGTCTCGCAACTTAGATGACTGGTACCCAGCCTTTTTTCTCCACCTACTGCCCTCCTTCCCCTAGACTCATCGACGGAGGTGAAGTTTTCACTGTGTGCAAAAGCCCAGTCATGATCACCCGTGCCTGCTCTCCACATTCCATTCCACAGCTTCCGTTTTGCCGCCTCATTCACCCGCATAAGCAAACCTGCTCTTTCAATCTATATAACTCGCCCTCAAACAACTATCCCTTGCAGGGTTATTGCGTGCTCATTACCTACTGTTCATTTACATTTATTCCAAGTTGTTTTTTGCTCTTTCATGCTGTTGACCCTTTTTTGTCCCCGGATACGTTCTTGCTTCGCGATTTGAACTATTTTCTACACTGACGGATATACCGGCTTTGATCTTTTGCTAACGTTTCCTGACTACAGCTCTGCCTCAATCTCCAGGGCAATCGCTACTCGGATTACAGAGGTGTGTTTCCTGATCCAAGTTTGATTACCAGTGCTTCAATACATCCGAATCCTCACACTGCTGCTTTCCATCCCTTTTGTGCGTTGGACACTGACTGCGTGTGGAGTCTCTCATCCCCTTATCTATTCACACTGCTGCCCATCTCTGATTGTGTCCCAATCAGAGATGGACAGACTACCTGACTCTCAGGCATCCTAATGGCAGTAGATTCCAACCTGTCTGCTAATTTTCATGATGAGCATGTTAAAACCCCCCAACAAGGGGAAAAAATAATCCTTAGGGAAACAAGAGTGTTCTGTGCACCCTGTAGTGCTTGGGCTCTAATAATTATATAATTATAATAATTTGTCTACAAAAATGTTGTCTCACCCATGGAAAAACTGTGCTTCATATTCTGATATGAGGCCTGGCTTTGTGCCCGCTCTGAAATGTGTAGCTCGTGTGCCACAGCTTAGCATCTTTGGCTTGTAGCAGTACCAAGGCTCTCCAGTATCATGATCAGTGTAGTTGCAGAGTGGTTGTTGGTTCAGTGGCAGACAAAGATTGCACTCTGTGGTCTCTGAGACGGCACCAGAGCGGAAAAGGCTTTTAAAAAGTCCTCTGTCTGGGTGCTCCTCCTGTAACCTCTTAAGCACTCCCACTGCCTCACTCGGGTGCACCATGGTGATTTCCACACACACTACTCCAGCCCACAGCAGTGAGAACAGCACAGTATAGTTCCCATGAATGAAAAAAAAAGTTTTTGCCTGTACATTGATGAGAACTTTTTCAATGATGTCTTTATGTTTTGTACATTGGGGAACCGAAACCAGTCTCAGAAAAAAATAGGTCTACCTATATATGTCTATATCTCTGAATATCTGTCCACCCGTTTTTGTAACAGCATCACGCAAAACTGGCTCGACAGAATTTAATGAAACATTACCAGTCCTTCTATACTTGCCTTAAATGTGCACTATACATTTAATCATTTAATGTTGAGTAGAAGGGAAGTTGTGAACTGTTTTGTGCCAGATTACCTCACAGCTGTTATTACTTTAATACAGCTCTTTATCCCTTGATGTGGACGTGACTAACGAGCCGGTCATATGGGCCATTCATGCCTTTTTATTTTCAAAAAACTATTTTTCAAGTATAAACTTTTCTGTCATTCAGGTACCTTTTATTTTAGAAAGATAATTATAAGAATATAGTTGCAATCAACAATGTGCATGGCCAAGCACGTTGCGCCATCGTCTCCAGGGTGCACCGCACAACCCATGTGTCATTTTATTATGTTAAGACCTACAAAAAGCCATCGCCTCCAGGGTCTCCATCTTGCACATTTCACACAATATGAAGTAATAGAGCTAATGTCAGCTTGTCCCCTAAATATTTCTCATGTCTTCTGCGTGTGTGTGTGTGTGTGTGTAGAATAGGGGGAATTTTATGTTAAAATGTTACCTCCAAAATCCTGGTATGTGTGTAGGTGTGTGTGTGTGTGTCTGTGTACATGTGTGAGAGTGAGAGAAGTGAGAGTGTGAGTGTGTGATATGAGTGTGTTTGTGCGCGGATGTGTGTATAACTCTGTGCAAGAGAGATGTGCTTGAGTGGTAACATTTGTGATGTGTATATGTGTAGAATACACAGATGCTGGAAAAAAGCATCACACTATGATGTTATTCAATGTGATGTCACTGAACGTGTCACGCACTATAATGCCACACAGAAAGTTATTAATTACTTTTCAGCATAAGTTTAAGGCATCATCAAGTCTGACCCGTTTGAGAAATCAAAATTCCTGTCACGGTAACTGGTCACAGGTCACTCCCACGGCTCGAGCCAAGTCACGATCACCCGCGACTCCTCTCCACATTGCATTCTACGGGTCCGTTTTGCCGCCTCATTCGCCGGCATGGACACCTCACTTTCACTCTATACAACTCGCCCACAAACAACCATTCCTTGCAGAATTATTGGGTGCTCAGACCCTATTGTTTGTTTACATTTATTCCACCAAGCATAGGGAGAACATGCAAACTTGCACAAAGACTCAAGTTGTAAATCGACCCAAGTTGCAATCGCTACTCAGACTACGAGTACCTAGTGTGTGTGTTTCCTGATCCTGATTACCAGCGCTTAAGTACACAATCTGCTATCACTCTGCATCGGATACAACATGCGCTCAGTGTGTTTTGATCTTCGATCCCTTTGCATCCTGCTCTTAACCTGTGCGTTGGATTCGGCATGCGCATAGCTGCACGCATCCATACACATCCACTTTCCCTCTACACGTCGGACTGCACACGCGCGGCTTCTCTCATCCCCTAACATTGATCTTCAGCCAATCACAGCTATTCACACTGCTGCCCAGCTCTGATTGCGTACCAAAAGTTGATTCTGTGCTTAAATTCTTTGTTTTCCTCATCTGTCATTTTCCTCATTAAGACCATTAAACTGAGGCTGATCTGTTATGTCTGCTTTTGAGTCCTCCAAGTCTGCATTGCACGGTCAGTGCCATGTGAGAGAATAATTCGGCCAGCATGGAACTAGCGGATTTAGGTCAACTCAGGACCGTCTTGGAGGCACAGGACACCCTCCTCGGCACACACCAAGGGGAGATTCAGCAGGTTAATAAAAACCTGAGGTCTATGGCAGACACTCTCACTGCACTTACTTTCCGGATTGACCAGTTTCAGGTTTCATTACCCCGAGCTCCAGTTCGATCTCCACTTCCTCCTATTCGAGAACCTCGCCTGCCGCCCCCTTAGGGGGGATGAATGGAAGACTGCATTCAATACACCCACAGGCCACTACAAGTACCTAGTGGTTCCCTTCAGGCTGACTAACGCTCCTGGTGTTTTTCAAGCCATGGTTAATGATGTCCTAAGAGACTTTCTAAATATCTCCATTTTCGTGTACCTGGATGACATTTTAATCTTTTCTCGCTCTCTGGAGGAGCACAAGTTGCACGTCCAACATATCTTACAAAGACTCCTTGAAAATAAACTTTGACAAAGTGGAGAAGTGGAAAAGTGAATTCGACAGAGAGCTTGTATAATTTCTTGGTTTTATTATTGCCCCTTCCAATCTACAGATGGAGCCATCTAAGTTAACTGTCATCACAGACTGGCCCACACCCACCACAAGACGAGATCTCCAGCAATTCTTGGGGGTTTGTCAACTTTTATAGATGTTTCATTAAAAAAATACAGCTCAGTGCTAGCGCCCCTCACCATGCTATCCTCCACTAAAATCCCCTTTCTCTGGAACAAGCAGGCTGAAGATGCAATCACCAACCTAAAGCGTAGATTCACATCTGCACCCATTCTAATCATCCCTGATCTATTCTTCCAGTTCGTAATGGAGGTGGACGCCTCCGAGTCAGGAGTTGGGGCTGTCTTTCCTCAAAGATCACTCAAAGACAACAAGTTACACCCTTGCTCCTTCTTTTCCCGTTGTCTCTCCTCTGCTGAGAAGACTTATGACATCAGGAGGTCAGGAGATCAGGAACTGTTGGCGGTTAAACTTGCTCTAGAGGAATGGAGACACTGGTTGGAGGGAACTGCCTCTCCATTTTTAGTCTGGACAGACAGTAAAAACTTGTACAGTGAAACCTCAGGTTGCAAGTAATGTGGTTTGCGGGCGTGGCACAAGACGAGCAAAGATTTTTTAGTAAAAGTCTTGGTTGTTATAGTCACGGTGTTATAGTAAACGTGTGTACTGTTTACTATAACATTGTGACCACGCGTGTGTGCGTAAAACATCTTTTATTTTGTGTTTGTATGTGTGTGTAGAGTGTGCGTGTACTGTATAACACGTGTATGCACGTGTAAAGCAAAAGCAAGTCTCAGTAGCGAGGTTAAAGATCCATTCTCTCTCTATCTCTCTCACTCTCTCTCTCTGTATCAGCCTGTAGGTTGAGTGCCCGCGTCATTTGACACCGTGCCGATTGAGACAATCCTTCTCATTGCCTTGTGGCGGCTACGCTCCTGAATATTGAAACATGGATAAAGAAAGCACTATATCAGGATCCAGGTCCAAGCAACGTTCCCACCGGTCTTCTGTTGCAATTGGGATATAGCTCCTGAGTTGCCTGCCACCCTGGGTGAGACCACACCTTTTTCCATCTCCAGCAAAGATTTTGTTGGCCTTTTATGGAGGACGACGTTCTGAGGTTTGGTGCAGCATGTGACTCCTCTGTAGGGATGAACAAGCCTTAGAATGGGCCATCAGTTTATTACATCCCAGGGCCCATTTGAGCAGCATGACGCCATCTCCTTAGCTTATTGGTCCTCTGAGACAATGCAGCCTCTCTGACATCAGGAAGCGAGAAACTTAACCAAGCCTGGGAAAAGGGGCCCTGCACACCTGAAGCTATAAAAGTCCAGTTAACCTCGAACTCCAGCAGTGTAAATTGCCAAGCTGGTAAACAAAAAAGACAGTCTTAGACGTGGGGGGATAACCCTCCCTAACTCAGACCACTGGCACTCTCATTGACTCCAGGACACAGTATGTCTTCACATGCCATTCAACGAACAAAGAGGCACATGGCAGAGACACTATTCCAGACACTCTTTAAAGCTCTTTAAAGCTCAGCCAGTAGGGCTTAATTTATATCCATATATATATTTACTCAGCATGTTTGATGTTTGTATGTATGTCTGATTATTCTGCATAACTTTTATAACTTTTTAACTAGATAAAGGCATAAATGAGCGTGTAAGATATAGGATGTGTGGTATCAACCAAAAGCTTGTCTCATTCAAAGAACGCCTATGTACACAAAACGTTAGTAGCATGAATACAGCTTGTGTAAAATTCATTTATAGGAAATATTGACATTTCCAACCAGGTGAGTCCCACATGACAGCCGAAAAAACAGCCTAATGTATGCACAAAAGGAAGAAACACGTAACCTAATCTAATTGGATCAAACACCTGTGGGACGGACCAACAACAAAGGGTTAAAACCCTAGGGTCCAAACACATCGGCACAACGTCAACTAGAAAAGCTAGAAAAGCTCTTTTTGTCGCTCGTTCACCGTCGACTTTCGTCCTGCGCCTGACTGGCAAGCAAACTGCTTATTGGTCCTCCGCTCACCAACATCTTCACGAAACTTGGTGCCAGGACAGTGAAGTTCCGCAACGAAAAATTCACTAGAAGAAGTGCCAGAGCTCCGCCCTCAGTAACCAAGCAATCAGCGCATCAATGAAGGGCTTCCCCGAGAGATGTCATCACAGCACCAGCCAGTCAGCAATGCCATAATTCTCTAACACAGAACGTGAATCACCAAAGAAGACCGCCAGGCAATGTAAGTAACAAACAAAGCTTCATACCTTTTAAAAATTTGCCCAGATCTTAAGTTACCTTGCTCATAATTGAGAAATACCATATTTTGTATTGTCATTAGTGGCCACGTGATAAGTAGAATTGGTAAGATGAATAAATCGTGCTTATCCTCTGGCTATCACCCACAGTCAAACGGGTAGACCGAGAGACTTAACCAGGAACTAGAGAAGGCCCTAAGATGTATGGCATCCTGTGATGGAACTACTTGGAGAAAACCCTTCCCTAGATAGGATATGTGCACAACTCACTACCGATTTCGTCCACAGGCCTCTCTCCTTTCCAATGCTGGTATCTTTGGCCTTATCTTTTGTACGCCGCTGCAAGAGGGTTTGGTCCCATGCCGGGACCCGCCTCCTATAAACCATCAGCAACTTCAAATGACAAGCGGACCAACACCATTCAGCAGCTCCCAGGTACCGGGTTGGTCAGTGCGTGATGTTATCCACCTGTAACATTCCCATTAAAACAGCCTCGCACAAAAAAAGCCTAGATCCATTCACAATCAATAAGATAATTAACCCTGTTTCTGTTAGATTTTCCCTACCCTAAATGTGCCGCATCAACCTAACCTTTCATGTCTCGCAACTTAGATGACTGGTACCCAGCCTTTTTTCTCCACCTACTGCCCTCCTTCCCCTAGACTCATCGACGGAGGTGAAGTTTTCACTGTGTGCAAAAGCCCAGTCATGATCACCCGTGCCTGCTCTCCACATTCCATTCCACAGCTTCCGTTTTGCCGCCTCATTCACCCGCATAAGCAAACCTGCTCTTTCAATCTATATAACTCGCCCTCAAACAACTATCCCTTGCAGGGTTATTGCGTGCTCATTACCTACTGTTCATTTACATTTATTCCAAGTTGTTTTTTGCTCTTTCATGCTGTTGACCCTTTTTTGTCCCCGGATACGTTCTTGCTTCGCGATTTGAACTATTTTCTACACTGACGGATATACCGGCTTTGATCTTTTGCTAACGTTTCCTGACTACAGCTCTGCCTCAATCTCCAGGGCAATCGCTACTCGGATTACAGAGGTGTGTTTCCTGATCCAAGTTTGATTACCAGTGCTTCAATACATCCGAATCCTCACACTGCTGCTTTCCATCCCTTTTGTGCGTTGGACACTGACTGCGTGTGGAGTCTCTCATCCCCTTATCTATTCACACTGCTGCCCATCTCTGATTGTGTCCCAATCAGAGATGGACAGACTACCTGACTCTCAGGCATCCTAATGGCAGTAGATTCCAACCTGTCTGCTAATTTTCATGATGAGCATGTTAAAACCCCCCAACAAGGGGAAAAAATAATCCTTAGGGAAACAAGAGTGTTCTGTGCACCCTGTAGTGCTTGGGCTCTAATAATTATATAATTATAATAATTTGTCTACAAAAATGTTGTCTCACCCATGGAAAAACTGTGCTTCATATTCTGATATGAGGCCTGGCTTTGTGCCCGCTCTGAAATGTGTAGCTCGTGTGCCACAGCTTAGCATCTTTGGCTTGTAGCAGTACCAAGGCTCTCCAGTATCATGATCAGTGTAGTTGCAGAGTGGTTGTTGGTTCAGTGGCAGACAAAGATTGCACTCTGTGGTCTCTGAGACGGCACCAGAGCGGAAAAGGCTTTTAAAAAGTCCTCTGTCTGGGTGCTCCTCCTGTAACCTCTTAAGCACTCCCACTGCCTCACTCGGGTGCACCATGGTGATTTCCACACACACTACTCCAGCCCACAGCAGTGAGAACAGCACAGTATAGTTCCCATCATGATGATCATACACCGTCCCTGAAACTCCAGCACCTAGCTTGGGTGAATGCAGCCG
This sequence comes from Clarias magur, assembly GCA_013621035.1. Taxonomy (NCBI): domain Eukaryota; kingdom Metazoa; phylum Chordata; class Actinopteri; order Siluriformes; family Clariidae; genus Clarias; species Clarias magur. The sequence continues at coordinate 778,934 of QNUK01000099.1, forward strand.
AGCGATCAAGAAATCGCCACCATGCTTCTTAGGCAGGCCCATGAAATTCTGCACATGGACATGAACCACAAGCTGACCACCTATTTGATGCTCTGCTGGCCCCTGAATCACAAAGTAGCTCTTGTCAGGGTCACTGCTGAACTCCACAGGCAGGCCTTGCACCAGGGGACTTGGCCATGCAATGGAATTGAGCAGATTTCTCTCTTCTTTGGCCTCTTCTGCTGTGGGCTCCTGGCTAAGCTGTGCACAATATGTGTGGTTTACGATTAGGGGCTGCAATATTTCAGGATCCTTAAACACTGGGTGGAAGCTTCTCTGTAGTTTATAGAAAGTTGACATTAGTTGATCATTAAAATCCTGCAAGCAGTAAAAGGAGTACATTTGAATTAAATACAAAATCGGAGTAGCAGGCACAAATTCGGTAAAATCTTGAAAACACACTAGCAGTAGACAAGCCATTGAGTTTTATTATTTTTTGGTGATGTATGCAGTCTAAAAAGTTATTGTGCAATTGAATTAAACTAAAGTTAGTCAGACCCAAGTTGACTTCATTAAAGTATTTCCTACTCTTCAAAGTACTCTTCAAAGTAGAGAAGAAGAAAATTAAACAATGACCTGGCATTTACTTCTGCAATGATCCACTCATATTGGGTTATTTTCTGGAAAGTACCCTTATTCAGAGGTGGGATTTGGCTGTGAGCTCTACATTGAGATTATACAAGTTAACTGCATGTCGTTTACATCTGCCAGGTCATTCTTTTTTGGTGTTTAATAAAAGTGACTTAAAATGGGTTTAATCAGTAGCGTCGAAATCACCATATTTAAACACAAGCACTCATCTTATTAAGTACTAACACAACCCAAAATTCAGGATGAAAAAGTCTGACTGGGAGTTTTTTTTTTTTGCTTTGTAATACAATGTAAATATAACATAAAAAAAAAAAACATAAGTATGCACCAATAAAAATACTTTAAAAACTATGCTTCCTTCCACGTTTCAGTGAAACCTAAAAGTGATGCAATGTGACGTGCCTTTTAAAGTACATAAAATATCCCATGTGTAATATTAAATAATTTTGTTTTGTCTTTTTCCATTAACTAATTGTTTCTGCTTAAGAAACCATACAGAGATGTATACACATTGCCAAGAAAACCTCAAAACTATGTGAATCCCAGTACACAATTTGATTATAAAGCAAGCATTATGTAAAAGAAAGCCATTATTTTTTTCAGGGTCTTTCTGTTTAATATTTAGTGCGTGTATTTGAAAAATAATTGGCCAAAGACAAGCCCGATGCACATTTATTACATACTGCCTTCTGTTATTTACAGTATATATTATTTTTACAGCGTTGTTTTTAAAACCAAAGTGATGAATTGTCTTAACAGTCTATTGCTGGGCACTGAAACTATAGAACTCCAAAGTGTTCAAAATTAAATAAATAAATAGGACATGATGAAATAAATAACTCTGTGAATAAATAAGACACAGATATGTAATCTGAGAATGATATTGTGAAATAATGGAACACATTTTGAAAAAAAAGCTCATTATTGCGAAATATATTGCTCTCTGCCATATAAATAAACTTTCAGAGTCATTATTTTTCCCAATAACAGAGATTATTGCAGAGGCATTTTATTTAATTCCAGCTGTTTTTATTCCAAAATGTAATTTTTTCAAAGTCAGCCTTTATTTCAAAACGCCGTTTTTACTGATGGCCTATTTATTTCATAATGCAACTTTTCAGCAGAATGAGTCGTTCTGTCAATCAGTGCCAGTGGGTTGGACCTGCATGCCTATTGGCTGATCCTTTAACATCGATTAGTTTCCCTGGATACCTGCTCCGCGGACCGCCGCTACAGCTAGCAACAACGTGCTAGGCAGTTTTCCCGGTGGGCTGCTTGCCAATGCGGGCCAGTCCAGTCAGTACATAAATTTGTTGTAAAAATGACGGAAACCACAATATTGCATCTCTTTTTTACGCAGATAGATGAGTGCGTTGATCCTTCGGTCGCCGCCAATAAAGAGTGTGTGTTTTGTAACGGCCACTACTACTGTATGTTGTACTATGTATGTACAGTATGTTGCCCTTTAAGAGTTGCTGCGGAGTGTGCGCTGTGGAGGTGTGCGCGTGAGGAGGAGAGAACGGAGTAGGAGCTCAGTTGTGCTGCTCACCCACGAAACGCTCTATTGTTTTACCCTTTTCTGTACTTTTACTTTATGTTTTGTATTGTAATTTTGTGTTGCTGGAAAAGGTTAATAAAGGTTTTGTGCTGAATGCTATTGTTGGCTCTGAGCTCTTTTTCCCTCTGGCTATCCGACGCAAAGCGGCACAGTTTGTGTGAATGTCTTGTAATCCTATTCCATTACGTGTTCTGAAACACGCACCATTTCACTTTTAATTTACAGAGGGAGAGATATAGATCATTTCTCGATACAGCAAAGAATGAATAATTGCCATGGATGAAAATGAAAATTAGCAGATTATGCCTTTGGCGTGAGGGGAAATTGCAGTTCTGCAGGCTCTGACAGCCCTAACATTACGGTCAGGGACAGTGAATCTGGATCCACCAGCCTCAGGGTCAGTGATGATGTTGACCAGCACCTCTCCCCTTCTATACCCAAGCCAAGTGAAAACAGGTAAACTGAAATAAAATCAGAGGGAGCATTAGCTCGGGCTAGTAAACTAGTTACTCATTTTAATTATTATTGTAGTCAATATTAATTCAAAATAAGGCTGAAAAAACAATTTTTAATTAATATTGACTACAATAATTACTAGAATGTGCTGATGCTGCTACTGATTTTATTCCGCTTACCTGTTCAGTTTGATTGCCATTTTTTCTCCTTGGCTCTGGTAGATCAGGGGAGAGGTGTTGGTCATCATCAATAGGTACTGGTTCATCATCACTGACCCTGCTGCACTTATAGCTTACACTGATAAGTGATATATCTTACACTCACTGGATCAAGATGATACCCCCTGACTAGCTAAAATATTGTCTTTATAGTTTTATATGTTGTTTGTCTTAATGTTCTTTCCTTTGTTTTACAAATTTAACCTAATATATGTTCAGTGATGCCTTAAATAATATGCTTAAAAAACATTTATTTCAGTATTGCATTATATTTTTATTCTAGTACGTTGTGTTAAAAATAAATCTCCACATTAATGAGCCAATGTATTATGATGTGGGATGTGGTGGGCTGCTGTGAGCCAGGAAGTCCAGGGCCACTTTTTGATCCCAGATAGAGAGGGATAATTTACCAGTAGACACTGTTCTGCCACCTACTGCATAGGACACGTATTGCACCATTATGAAATAAATAGGCCATTGGGAAAAACGGGATTTTGAAATAAACACTGAATTTGAAAAAAAAATACATTTTGGAATTAAAAAAGCTGGAATTAAATAAAATCCCTCTGCAATAATCTCTGTTATTGGGAAAAACAATGACCATGAAATATGAATAATTTATATAGCAGAGAGCAATATATTTCAAAATAATACGCTTTTTTTTATTCATTATTATTATTATATTGTTCCATTATGATATTAATATAATTCTTATATTACATATCTGTGTCTTATTTATTCATAGAGTTATTTATTTCATCATGTCCTATTTATTTATTTAATTTTGAACACTTTGGAGTTCCCTATATGAAACCAGCGCCAAACGCATATGTTTTTTTCTGCCCAGCAAAACTCTTTGGCTGCTAGAGGCCGCTAAAAACTGGTTGACTATTCAAGATCATGAATTTTTTTTTTTTTTTGCTGTAAACTTTATATAATTTTATGTATTAGTTATTTATTTGCATGAAATCATTTGTCAAAAAAAAAAAAGTCAAAACCATAATGTTTCTAAAATCATCAGCTTGGTGACTCAAATCTTCAGTCAAAGTAATGTAAAAGAGTCCACAGCTCTGCAATTTGTATATGAAATCCTAGTTTCTTAAAATACTGTTTCTGGCTACTATGTTCAGACTACTATGAATAATGATCATGTGATGGGTTTAGGTTACATTCAGAATACCTCACTAGAGAGATCCATTACAGCAAATAACTTTGCACTTATTGCTACCAAATACATTTGGAACAAAGCACATCAGGTGTCTGTGTGGAAATATTGAGCTGTATTATAATGAGCTGTACTCACCTCCAGAGAAGTGATGATAATAACCAGTACAAATCCAAATAGCACCAATAAAATAAAAATACTTGACAATCTGGATTTCTGTCCATCCATTGCTGGGCACTCCAATCACAACATACAGCGATAATTAGCCACCTGCAACTCTCAATAAGTAAATCTGAACAACCTGACAGCGAAAATGAAAGAAAAAACAAACCGGAACATCCAGTGATAAGCCATCTCATTTGCAAATCTCACCAGCAAATCTCAACAGTTTCTATTGGAACAACCTGAGAATGAAAATTAAATGAAACAATCAGGAATACGCAGGTGCATCTCATTACCAAAAACCATTAATTTACAGTATTGTTCAAAATAATAGCAGTACAATGTGATTAACCAGAATAATCCAGGTTTTTAGTATATTTTTTATTGCTACATGGCAAACAAGTAGTAATTGTAAGTGCAGTAGATTCTCAGAAAACAAACAAGATCCAGCCTTCATGCTATGTACCCTCTTAAGGCTGTGCATTTGGACAAAATAACTTTTTTGATTATACATTTATGACTGAATGTTCAACATTTTCTCATGGCCAACCCAATTATGTCTACAGTAAATCTTCCCTGCTGCAAAAAACAGCATAGACCAGCATAGCCAGTTAACATTATACCAGCATATATTGTGTTTTAGTGCTGGTATGCTGGTGACCAGCATACATTTTGCTGGTATGCTGGTGCTGGTATGCTGGTCACTTTTCTGATGCTGGTTCACAACATACCAGCATATATTTTGCATTATAGTGCCATGATACTATGCTGTTCACCACCTCATCTAATGTTGGTATAGTATAAAAGCCACAATACATTCAAGATTGTCATCCAATATATAAAATATAAAAAAGAATCAGTATAAAATCAGCTTTATTGGCCAACACAAACAATATTAACAGTGTGTAATATGTAACAATATATACAATATGCACATTTGTAACAATATGATAATTTAACAATGAACAGCAAATAGGTTTTGATAATAAAAAAAATAATAATAACAAAAACAAAACATGAGACCAACCTCTCAGGGACACTTTCACACAGTTACTTTCACACCACAGGAGTGTAAATGAGTGTGCTTGGTCCTCACTATTTATTTAGCGGTCTGCAGGTTTATGGGCCCTGAAGTAGTTCTGACATGTCCTGACATTTGTGTATTTTTCTTACTTATGAACATATAAATGTACCCTTACTTATAAACATATAAATGTCACCTCTTTCACCTAGTGCAAAGTAAATGTCCAGGATTGAGGGAAGAGTGACACAGATAATCTTATACACAGAAGGCATCTAATTGGCGTGCCTACTACGCCAATTATGTGCCTGCAAATATAGCAGTGCAAACAGACATTCAGGGTAAAACAGTGGAAACAGGAACAGTACACTATGAAGAAAGGGTGTTAGGTTTGTAAAAGCCCACTTCTACACCCTATACACAGTCATTCATCTTTGTGCCTCTCTCAAAAAGCAGTTCTTGTTTAACTCAAGACACAAGTGAACATTGCATACCTGGCATTTGCATGGTGTTTATGGCTGCTTACCATAAACTGATTTGCAATTCACACAGACCCTGTGACCAGAAGTGGTAACATTCCTGGCATCTGAGGTCAGTCCATGTGGTGGTTGTGTGCAGTCACAGGTGAAGGCTTATCGTATGGTCAACCGCTTAAAGAAATACAAGAGATCCGCCCCGAATCCAGACCCAGTTGTGGTCGAGGTTCCCATGACCTAGTGATGGTCCTTCTGTATCTTGCCTGCTTATTTGCATTTGGTCTCTATAAAACAGGTGGCTGATCATTTTCATGGTCACAACAGTTTATAAAAAAGGAAAAAGAAATGGAAGTTTGATGATAATAAATTACTGTCAATAATCATCAATAACTATTTGCATGCATAAAGACAACACAAACTTTTGCAATGTTATACAATGATTTATACTTTTTGCGTTTCAATTTACATTTACACCTTAATATCACAAACATCTGCAAGCTACATAAGGCAGCATTTTAGGCAATGGGAGCTAAAGTGTTTGTGCTAAATAACATTACAGATAGCAGTGTCATAAGCTAACCAAAAACTGAACCAAATAGCTACAATAACATGAAGCTATCCAAAATGGGGTGAATATATTATAAACATTTACACAACAGCTGATACTGACAACCATCTGTAATCTACATACTGTAAGGCATTATCTTAGCCACCTGTCAGCTAACCAGTTTGTGCTAAGCTACATAAGGCAGTGTGTTAGCATAATTTAGCAGGGTTATCTACATGCTATCCAAGCCATGTAAGTGACATTAAATGACAAATTTTCACATAAACTGGCAAAAGTTTGTGAGAAAATGAGGAAAAAGAAATTAATATTAGTTTTATATGATCAGAATAACGATTATATAATATTTAAAAACTTACCCATGGTAACAGCTTGCTGTATTCTCCTCCTACATTCTCTGTTTAAGTCTCTGTGTTGTTCTCAGGTAAATCTAAACTCCTCCCACTGTTCAGAACATTCTGTAGAGCTTCAGAAACCTGTACAGTGCCTAACAACATCCTACACACTGCAGGAAAATGATCAGATCTACTGTGTGGGTGCGTGCGTTCGTGTGTGTGTCTGTGTGTGTTTGGGGGCATGCCCTTGTATGTAGTTTACCCTGACTGTTTCCCTGTGAATAGCATGTGGGCGTGTCCTGTCTCAGGTCATTATCAGATAATGAAGTGTCAGAAAGACTGCATTTCTCCTTAAAATATATGGATTACATAAACTGAGAACATTTTTGATTAAGCTTGCTACATTTAAAAGTAGCCCTTTTAAGCTTTATACATAGTTTGCATGTTCTCCCCTTGCTTGGTGGGTTTGGTCAATGTGTCGACTTCAATGTGTGATGAAGTCGACACATTGCTGTCGACTTCATCATGGGCCTGCCGGTTTCCAAAGGAAAGAACACCATCCTCACGATCGTCAACCGGTTCTCCAAAGCTGTCAAGTCAAGTCAATTTTATTTTTATAGCGCTTTTAACAATTGACATGGTCGCAAAGCAGCTTTACACACCTGGTGGCCCTCACCGGACTCCCGTCAGCCAAAAACACAGCTGAACTGATATTAGAACACGTAGTCTGCCTGCATGGGTTCCCAAGGTACATCGTCTCGGACAGGGGGCCCCAGTTCACCTCACAGTTCTGGAAGGCCTTCTGCCGTCTGATCAATTCCACCTGTAGTCTGTCTTCTGGATACCACCCACAGACTAACGGTCAGACGGAACGGACCAACCAACAACTGGAGCGCTACCTGAGGTGCTTTGTCGCTGATCGCCAGTGCTCCTGGGCCCGCTACCTCATTTGGGCAGAATTATCACATAACCTCCGCGTCTCCTTCGCCACTAATCTAAGCCCATTTGAGGCATGCTACGGTTTCCAGCCTCCGATGTTCTTGATTGCATCCGATGATGAGCATGCCATCAAGAACCAGAGGTTGAAGCACCGTCGGCCCAACAGTTGGTCCACCAGTGTCGACGGCTCTGGAACCAAGCAAACAACGCCATCCGATGCTCCAACACCCGCTAACCCTCCAACATCGCCGTCGATACCCTCCGGGACGACTGTTCCAGATAGGTAACAAGGTATGGCTATCTACCAAAAACCTACATCTACGGACAGAATCACGGAAGCTCTCCCCCAGATTCATCGGACAACTACAGCTAAGGTGATCAGGGAGACCGGTGGGAGGGTACTTCATTAGGAATGGAAAAGTGAATAAAGAGACTTGGTGGTGGAACAAGGAAGTCCAGGAGTGGTTGGCCATTGCCAACTCTACCTGTTAGTCTAATTGTTAGTATTCCAAATAGCATGGAAGGAGAGCATCCTGAACTATAAAAAAGCGCCCAGTGATGCTAGATCAACATATCTCTCCCCTCTTATAGAAAATAACAAAAATAATCCGAGATTTTTATTTAATTCCATAGTTAAATTAACTACAAACAAGACCACTGCAGAAATCTTCACAAGAACATCATGCAGTAGTGCAGTGTAGTGCAGTCTCTTAAGATGTTTTTTCTTATGGCTATTACTTCTTTGAAGAGGACTGGGGATCTGCAGGCTCTGTCAGTCTCCCCATCCTGCCTAAACTTTGCCCCTGGGCTAGTCAAAGCTATTCTGCATCCTCACCCGAACTATCTCCCGAAGGTTCCATTTTCGACCATGCACCCAGTCGTTCTCAAAGCCTCCTGTCCTCAGCCTTTCAAAGCTCCCAAGCAGGAAAGACTTCACTTACTGTGTCCAGTACGTGCTCTTCAGATTTACGTCCACCGCACTAGCCAGTGGTGTAAGGCAGAGCAGCTCTTAATTTTCCATGGGGATCGCAACCGGGGGGCGGCCGCCACTAGACAAACGCTGTCACACTGGGTGAGAGATGCTATTGCCCTAGCCTATGAGGTGCATTGTCACACTTCACCTCTGGGAATCAGGGCTCATTCGACCAGGGACGGTGCCTCATTAATTGCTCTGGCAAGAGGCGGCCCCTGCAGCAGGTGTGTGATGCGGCAGACTATAGATTTTATAGTCTGGAATTCAATGCTACTCCGGGCTCGCGGATCCTTGAGTCAGCATCCCAGAGCTAGGTCTGAGACCTCCTTGGCTATTGTGCGCACACGCTACGCAACCTGGGGGTCCAGACACTTGCAGTGTGGCGACGTTGGTAATCTCATTCCCATAGCGTTTTTTACGCAGCATCGAGTGTAGCTTTTGAAAGAAAACGTCTCGGGTTACTTAGTTGTAACTCTGTTCCCTGATAAAGCGGGAACGAGATGCTGCGCTTCAATGCTGCACTGCTGGTGTGCCTGGACGTCCTTCAGACAAAATTGACCTGAGGATGTTTCCGGTTCACTCCTATTTATAACCTGCAGGTGCACCTTATTCAGTGACGTCACCTGACTGTGGTTATAAGCCGAAGCATTCGTGTTCTTTTACAGAACACCTCAGCCAGGTCCCGGTAGGCACTCGGGATGTTGTCTGTGTCGACCTCGGGGGCCTCGTGCTCCCTAGAACACGTCCCAACCTTGTTCAGAACAAGTCGGCCCCCATTGTAAGATCCGACTTTTTGCCCAAGATATGAGCAGGTCGTGCTGAAGTAACCAGGGGTGTCTGAGAATAAGAGGAGACGAGGTGATGGGGGTGAGGTAGAACTGGATCTGTTCCTGATGTTGGCCGATGTTCATGTTGATGGGTTGGGTTTGGAAAGTGATGGGGCTGGAGGAGAGGGGCCGACCATCGACAGATGTAATATTTACGGGCTGGGATAATGCCTCGATCTTTACCCCCAGTTTCTTGGCATAAGAAAAGTCAATGAAATTACCAGCAGCACCGGAGTCGATGAATGCGGTACTTCCGACCCGTTTGTGGCCAAACTGGAGGTGTACTCTTACCGTGAGACAGGAATCATTGGTCAGGGTGGTGGAGAGGGAGATGGAACCTGGTGAGTCACTCTCACTCCTCAACGGCGAGCGTTGATATAATTTGGAGTCGGTCTTCACCTCAGCAGCAGGATGTTCAAAGGTGAGTTTTAGCTGGCGGGTGAACTCTGTGTAGGAATAGGCGTAGGAATAGGCGTTCTCTTGCCGTAGCTCCGCCATCTCGCGGCACAGGGCCGCGATGTCTTGCATGCCTTGGCGAAGAATCGCGACTTCACTACGGAACTGATCGATCAGCTTAGCATGTTGATCAACCACATCGCAGAGGTGAGCGTAATCCACTGGGTTCACTGCTGATGGCTCAGTCATTCTGTAAACAAACAAACGGAGACGGACCAGAAGACTAGCAGTTAGCCCTGTAGCGTGGATGGTAAACCCAAACGCGGAAGTAGCGCGAACAGGCAGGATAACCACGCTGTTTATTTTTAGAACTCTCCCGGAGTGAGAGCAAGAGTTTACACAAATAAACCTGCGTTCTAATAACACACACTCAATCGAAAGCGAAACCCAAGAAAGTGAGTTCTCACGATTAGACGGACAAAGATTCGTCGGCGATAGCATAGGCAATCTCAATGACTGAGCGATGTGTGGAGCCATCTTGTCTCCTTTTATGCTTCCTGACTAGCGACCGTACTACTTCCAGGTCCTAGTGCCGGTCGTGTTAGGAGTGCGCATGACATCTCATTTTAGATGATGTAATTTGTATGAAAAGGGAATTATAGGCGCATCTGAGAGAGAGAGAGAGAGAGAGAGAGAGAGAGAGAGAGAGAGCGAGCAAGAGAGAGAGTGTGCACGCTCAGTTTAAGTTAACGAAGCACAAACTCTCCCTCTCTCAATAAATCCTACGTGAGGGCAATAAGCCCCGAGAGGATAAAAGTTTTTTGTTTTATTTTCCAGAGCCCCATCCGTTCTCATATAGACAGCAGAGCTTTCTTTTTGTTTGGTTTCATTTAAGTTCCCTAATTAATAATCTCACGCTATCTCCAAACGGAAAGGTACTCCCGTGCGTATCATAAGCACTCTCACTAACTCCTATTTCGTTGACCTCCGCTAAAGCCCTGCGTAAGGGCTCTTATCATTAAAAACATCTCGTAGTGCAGCTCTCCATACCGCGCCACGTAATGGAACATACTTCTTCTTGTTGCACATCATTACAGCTTTCCAAACAGAATCTGCAGAACTTGTCAACACTGAAGCTCTTCAGGAACCTTCCAAAAAGAGTGTGCACCAAGGTCATTAGCAGCAACATATAAGACTGTACCTTTCACACATGCACCTAGTTGTTCCAGGTAAACACCATTTTGCTCCAATAACGTTTGATCAAAGATAAGAGGAACTTAAAGAAGAACTTTCTCATAGTGACACCCTGTGACTATGGAGGTTTTGCTATTTTGAAGTCATCAATGTAAAAACCAAGGACAATTGTGAACTTGTCCCTCACAAGAAGAGAATTTTCTTTAAAGTTCTGTCCATCTGAGGACTTCCGCTTCCGCCCGCATGGAGTGAGCAGCAGAAAAAGGGAGCTCCTCTTATAAATAAACAATTATAGTTCAATAGACCAATTAACCAGGTAAAGCATTTGCATTTCAGTAAAGAATTGTAGTTAAGAAATTTAGATACAAGTCTATCGACAAGTTCATGTAAAAACCCAAGGTGTTACAAAAGCAGAAACCAGCGAAAGAAAAATGGAGGACTCAACGCAAGAAGTTAACTCTCCTATTTCGCTGAGTGCACTCAGACCCGAACTACAGACACACAGAACGGCAATGATTCAGGACATTAAATCACAAATGGAAAATCTTCATTTAGAGATGAAAAAGAATAGGGAAGAGGTGAAGGAGGACTTGCATGCGCTGAGAGAGGAAAGCTGGCCGCCGTACACAAGACACAGGCCGAATCAGCAAGCGAGAGCACAGAGATGGGGAAGGCCTTGAGTGACACGATGGATAGAGTGGCAGTTCTAGAACAGTCTCATGAGCGCCTCGTCAAAGAACACAAAAAAAAACACAGGAGAAATGTATGGACTTGGAGAATCGTAGCCAGAGGCAGAACCTAAAATTTGTGGGTATTCCCGAAGGAGTTGAAGCGGGAAATCCGGCTCAATTCATCAAAGATCTGCTACTGGAGTTATTCGGAGCTGATGACCTGTGGGATTTTAGCATGACGGTAGATCGCACGCACAGGTCTCTAGCACCAAAACCGAAACCGGGGCAAAGACCTCGGGCAATAATTGCTCATTTCCACTACTATGCTGACAAAGAAAAAATCCTGAAACTATCCAGAAATAAAGGCCGCCTCCACTACAAAGGGTCCCCGATGTACATTTTCCCTGATGTAAGTCCAGAGGTTGGCAAACTTCGGGCTGCATTCAATCCGGTGAAAGCCAAGCTGCGAGCCGCGGGGATAAGTTACAGCTTGTTTTATCCGACCAGACTGGCAATTACGGTGGATGGGATTAGGTACACGTTTGAGCGACCTGGTGAAGCTGAGAAATTTCTGGAGAAGAAATCTCAAGCGCAGAGGGACGAGGTGTGAGAGGTTGGACTAATTGTTTAAGCAAAAGTGTGATGTCCGTCATCATTCTCAGCATGTACGGACAGACGGAATAATAAACTATAGTTTACATAAACATCAGAGTTCACCAAATTTATCTGATACATAACTATAATATAAAAATCGGAAATGCTAAAGTGAAATAGTTACGAGTGAGGCGGTTGTGCAACTTTTTTTCTGTAATATTTTTTTTAGAAATAGCTAAGTGGTAAGTCAGACAGTTTACTAGCCTTTTTGTTGATGTGATGGGTAAAAAGGGTTTTCAAAATTTGCTATGTTTTTTTGTTGTGTGACTTTCAACTAGATAAACGTAAAAGGAGCCGTTGTTCAATTTGTTCAGCTTTTTTATTTTGTTGTTGAAAAAAGAATTGGCACTCATCCCCCTTCCCCCCTCCTAATTTTTTGGGGCTTTTGTTTATTTTTATTTATTTCTTTTTTTTTCTTTTCATTTTTCTTTCTTTTCTTTTCGCTTTAAATGCTGCTTTTTACAACATTTTTCAAGTTTCTGATAATGACCAGCAGGATAACAAACTTTGCTAAAAAAAAAAACACTTGTTCAGTTTGTTTCATGGAACTGCAAAGGGCTTAATGGGGCTGTAAAGCGGGGAAATGTATTAGCTCATCTAGAGAGACTAGAAGCTGATATTGTATTCCTACAAGAAACACATCTAAGAAACCAAGATCAGAGTTGATTAAGGGGGAAATGGGTTGGTCAAATCTTTCATTTAAACTATAATCTTACGACTAGAGGTACAGCAATTCTTGTGAAGAAAAATATACAATTTACCGCAACAAAAGTTATTTCTGAATCCAATCCAATCCGACGTTATGTTATAGTAGCAGGAAAACTTTACACATCAATATTGTTAGTAAACATATATGCTCGCAATATAGATGATGAACAATTTATATCTTCTCTTCTTAATGCTTTGCCTAATTTGGATACACACCAAATTATAATGGGAGGGGATTTTAACTTTGTGATGAATCCACTCTTAGACAGATCTTGAAGTAGAATGATTCCCCTACCAAAGTCAGCCAAAACACTGCAAACATTTATGAAAACTTTTAAAATAACAGATCCATGGAGATTCGCCTTCCCAAACCAACGAAAATATTCCTTTTTTTCACCGGTTCATCATACTTTCTCTAGGATCGATTATTTTTTGATAGATCATAAACTTTTGTCAGCAGTTACATATTGTGATTATGAGGCAATGGTATTATCTGACCATAGCCCCTTAGTTCTTCAAATATTATTTGAAACCAAACAAGACAGTACTAAATGGAGATTTGACAATTTTTCTCATAATTCTTCAATTAGGAAACAATGCAAAGAACAAAAAATGAAATTAACTAAAAGAATACTTGACATAGATCAGCAGTATGCAGTCTCCCCTTCACCAGAACTGTATAAAAAGAGACTCTCTCGCCAATCAGAATTTCAGTTGCTCTCTACATCAGAGACTTTTGCGGGCAAAAGCCATATACTATGAACAAGGAGAGAGCAGGTAAAATTCTCGCTAGACGAATTAAAGAGATAACGGCATCAAGAATGATAACAGAAATTAGGAGAGACAGGACAAATTACATAAAATCCAAAAGAAATAAATGAGATTTTAAAAAAAATTTACCCTAAATTGTATTCCTCAGAATCTGTTAATAACTCATCATGCATAGCCCAGTTCTTCAATTCATTGAACATCCCCTCCTTAAGTGTGGAGAGTAGGGAGGTTTTGGAACAATCCCTAATTATTGAGGAAATCAAAGAAGCAATATCTAATATGCAAAGTTCAAAATCCCCTGGTCCAGATGGCTTTACAACGGAATTTTATAAATGCTTTAGTGACCAAATATCACCACTGCTTCTGGAGGTCTTTAATGAATCATTTGAGGGGGGTTGTCTACCACCAACATTTTATCAGGCAAATATCTCATTAATACATAAGGTAGACAATGACCCCTTCGACCCCAGTTCATATAGACCCATTAGCCTTCTCGATGTTGATAACAAAATTTTGGCCAAGACATTAGCCACCCGTCTTGAAAAAGTTCTTCCCTCGGTGATCTCCACGGATCAGACACGGATCTTATTTTTTAATATTAGACGACTAAATATTATTCACACTCCAAGCCCTGATCCCACTCAACGTGAGGTGCTTATTTCTATGGATGCAGAGAAGGCCTTTGACCGGGTTGAGTAGGATTATCTTTTTGCCACCCTAGGGAAATTCAGATTTGGGTCTAAATTTGTTTCATTTATTAAATTATTATATGCCCACCCTCAAGCTTCTGTACAAACTAATAATGACAACTCTGATTATTTTCCGTTAAGTCGCTCCACAAGACAGGGTTGCCCTCTTTCACTCCTGCTTTTTGCTTTAGTTATAGAGCCCTTAGCAATTTCTTTGCATGAATCTACATCCTATAATGGAATAATGAGAGGGGGAAAAGAGCACAAAGTATCATTATATGCTGAGGACCTCTTAGTATATGTCTCCAACCCTCTACAATCAATACCAAACATTATGTCACTTTTAGGTAAATTTGGGAAAATATCATGATACAAGATCAACTTTCATAAAAGTATTATGTCTCCAATTAACCGTAAGGGTCAAACCCTTTCATCCTTTCCATTCAAAGCAGTATGCTCATTTAAATACCTGGGGATCACTATAACTAAATGTCTCTCTAAGCTTTTTAAAGAAAATATATTGAAGCTCTATGAATATACTCAAGATATTCTTAAAAAGTGGTCCAATCTCCTTGTCTCTTTGGTAGGCCGTATTAATACGATGAAAATTAGTATTTTGCCCAAATATTTATTTCTTTTTCAGTGTATCCCAGTCTATATTAATAAATATTTTTTTAGGAATTTGGACAGATTAATAACTTCATATATTTGGAACAAAAAGAAACCTAGAATTAAGAAGACAAACTTACAAAGGATTAAGCCGAAAGGAGGGATGACTTTACCTAATTTTCAGCTGTACTATTGGGCATGTAACATAAGAGCACTTTCATTTGGAATAAAGGAGAGGTCAATAGAATGGTGTGACATGGAAAATAAATCATGTTCACCTTCCTCTTGGCCAGCATTAATTCACTCGGCTTTGTCTACCACCTTTCCAATACGACTGAACAATCCAGTGGTTTCTAATTCATTTAAAATTTTGAAACAAATACGAAGGCATTTTAAGTGGCAGGCGTGTTCCATGTTAAGTCCCTTAACTGCTAATCATTCATTTCTCCCTTCTCAAACTGACTTTGAGTTTCAGACTTGGTCTGATAAAGGTGTAAGCCCTTTCCAAAATCTATATATTAATAATTATTTTCCATCATTTCAGCAGCTGCAGCAGAAATTTGATCTACCTAACTCACACTTTTTTAAATATCTACAAAGCCGCAGTTTTGTTAAAAAAATGTTTTTGTCATTTCCTAACGAGCCGCCAACCACACAAATGGACTCACTGTTTCTACAAAGTCCATTTATTAAAGGAGGAATATCCATTATATATAATAAACTTTCACAGCTAGAATGTGACATTTCATTAGAACATTTAAGAGAGGCATGGAAAAAGGACCTTGGAATAGATATTACAGAAAAGCAATGGGATGAAGCACAAGAAAATATTCATTTGGTTTTAGTGTGTATTAGGCATGGTCTCATACAATTTAAGATCTTACATAGACTTCACATATCCAAACTAAAGCTTTCTAAAATGTTTCCCTTAGTGGATCTGCAATGTGACAGGTATGGTCAAGCTCCAGCATCACTAGGTCATATGTTTTGGCAGAGGTGTTGGGAAAACCATTGGACCCAGACCCAATACTAGCTATTTTTGGTGTAGGTAGTGATAATGTGGCGCTAAGGCTCATCGTACAGTGCTTGAATTTATGGTACTGTTAGCACGTAGGCTAATTTTGCTCAACTGGAAACAAAAAAATCCACCACACCATTCAACCCTCATTAAAGATGTCATGCATCACCTACAATTGGAAAAGATCAGATTCTCACAAAAAAAAAGACTGAAAAATTTTATACAGCATGGAAGCCTTTTATTAATTTTTTCCATAAAAAAGCAGTAGTGGAACCATAACCTCGCTTTTATTATTATTATTGTATTTATTTATTTTTCATTTTATTTTAGTTTGTTTTGATTTAACAACCCCCCTTTTTTTTTTTTTTTTGCTTTCCTCTTTAATTGTTTGTTTTTAATTTTCTTATGTACCATTTGGGATAAATAAAGTGTATGAAATGTTGTGCCAATGTAAAAACTCAATAAAGAGAATGTTTAAAAAAAAAAGTTCTGTCCATCTACATAAGATCTGTATTCTTGTGGGACAATGATTTTTCTGACATAGCTTTGTCTAATACCTCAGTTGTAAGTCTAAAGCTACGTTTACACTGTCAGTTAAATGTGACCCAATTCCGATTCTTTGCTCATATATGACACATATCGGATATTTTCTATGTCCATGTAAAGAGGAAAAAAACGCATGCATTCCAATATTTCGAGATTGGTTTCAGGCCTCCTTCATATGTGCAAATAAATCAGATATAAATCAGATATGTGCTAATGTGATTGTCGTGTAAACAGACAGATCAGATTTTCTGAGGCATTGCGTTCTGTACATCATTAAAACTGCAACTTCTTCGCGGTTTAATAATGTAATCGGGCACACAGAGGCGCTGCTCATCCCAAACAGATGCGCCAGTGTGTTGTAGCCCGCACCTGATGCAAGCCACCAGAGAGCAACCCCGACACGTCTCGCACCCAGACATTCCTCTGAATGGTTGAGGAAACAATAAATGAAGCATATGCGCAGGCTGCAATGATGGCCTTTTTCCTCCTTCTCCGTTTCACGAACTTTGCATATATCGCAGAGCTAGCATCAAGCATATTTCGCCTTCATCCATCTTGGCTAATGTGTAGTGCAAGGATCTCCCTTTACGTATGCGTGATGTTTCAGACAAGTATAAACACTTGAATATGGGTCATAGTTGAAAGAACGTGTAAACAGGCGGTGAGAAAAATAAGATATAGGCAACAAATCAGAATTGGGCATCGAGACCTGCAGTGTAGGTGGGGCTTAATATCTCAAATTCTGGAGCATGAGAAAAAAAAGATACATATGCAAGAGTTTTTTTTTGCGCCTTTTCCCACAACATATTCAACTTTCTGACCCAGCAATGGTTACCACTCTCACAACTGTTTCATCGATGTCAGCATAATATTTTTTAGTGCAGCCTGCACTCAGAAGTGGTTCTGACAGTTTATTGATTTGACAAAGTTGTTGCACTCCCTGATATAGGCAGAACAGTTTACATCTCAAACTGTTTTTTTAAATCACAAAGATCTGTCATGCACACTCACTCCACGACCGGCACGAAGACCCGGAAGTAAGACGGTCGCACTTTCAGGAAGCATAAAAGGAAACAAGATGGCGCTTCACATCGCTCAGTCATTGATTTCATTCATGCCTTTGCTATCGCTTCACCAACAATTTCGTGAGTACTCACCTATTCAGGTGCTTCCTTGATTGAGTGTGTGTTGCTAGAACGCGGGTTTATTTGTGTAGATCCTTGCTCTTTTGGTAAGAGAGTTCTAAGAGTAAACGTGTGGTTATCCTGCCTACTCGCGCTACTTCCGTGTTTGGGTTTACCGTCTACGCAACACGGGCTAACTGCTAAGGCTGTTGTGTTCGTTCCTCGGTTGCTTGTGACAGAATGACTGAGCTGAAAGCAGTAAACCCAGCGGAGTTTGCTCGCCTCTGTGCTGTGGTTGACCAGCATGCCGAGCTGATCAATGAGCTTCATGGTGAAGTCACGTCTCTATGAAAGGAGCTCCAAGAAGTTTTGCGCCGCGAGGTGGCGGAGCTGCAGCAGGAGAACGCGACCCTCCGCGGGGCAGCTGTTCAGTCGGCTGTTGCCATGCCCCCCCGGGCGGTGGCGGCGCTGCCCCCCCCTCTTCTTCTGATGTGTTCATAGCTTATAACATATGGGATGGCACAGATGGGAAGTGCAGTGTGTTTTTAACATCTTTCGATCTTGTGTTTGAGTTTAATCCCACCAGGTACTCCACAGACCGACTGTGCATTGCACTTTTCGTCTCGCTGCTGTCTGGGCAGGCAACCGAGAGGGTCAGAGTGGTTCTTAGGTCAGATTCAGATACAGCCTATTCATACGGAGAGTTCACCCGCCAACTAAAACTGACCTTCGAGCATCCTGCTGCCGAGGTGGAGACCGACAGTAAACTGTACTATCTGCGTCAGGGTGGGTCGTCCGGGCCACCCTGGAGGGTTTGGTCCAGCTCACCCTCCGGATTGACCAGCGTCTGCTCGCTCGGCCAAAGCCAGCCCCCCGTGCCGCCCATCACCCCCCTTTTTTCGCATTCCACACCCCAATCATCAGCTTTCACCACCACTAGGGCGTCTGCCGGGTCTCCACCTCCCGCCGTGGTTGACACGGGAGCTGGGGAACCCATGCAATTAGGACGCGCCTCCTTGAAGCCTGCAGAGCAAGAACGACGTTTCAGGGAGGGACTCTGCGTCTATTGTGGATTGGCGACATATCACAGAGCTATATGCCCTTTACGCCCGGGAAACAATGAGGCCCGGTGAATCAGGGGGAGCAGCTCACCGGGTCACCTCCTTTATTGACTCCTCCTATGCCAAGAGATTGGGGGTGGAGACTGAGGCGTTATCCCAGCCAGTTCGAGTGACGTCCATCGACGTTCGGCCCCATTCCTCCAGCCCTATCACCACCCAGACTCGGCCCATCACCCTCACCATTGACCAACACCACGAGGAGATCCGCTTCCACCTCACCTCCATTTCCTCGTCACCCATCATCCTAGGATACCCCTGGTTACTCCAGCATGACCCTCTCATCTCCTGGTCTCAAAACCGGATCCTACAATGGGGCCCGACCTGCCTCGAACTCTGCCTACAGGCCCCCGCTGGGACGTGCTCTAGGGAGTGCAAGGTCCTCGATGTCGACACCAAAGCCATCCCTCCAGCATATCGGGACCTGGCTGAGGTCTTTTGTAAAAGACGTGCTAGCCACCTTCCTCCGCATACCTGTCGCATACCAACTCAGCCTGGACGTCCTCATCTACTCCCGCACCGCCGAAGGACACATCCGACACGTCAGAGCAGTCCTTAAGAGATTGCTCACCCACCAACTGTACTGTAAGCTGGAGAAGTGCGCTTTTCACAAGCGCTCCACCACATTTCTGGGTTTTGTCATCTCATTCCAGGGTGTGGCCATGGACCAGCAGAAACTGGAAGCTGTACGTCATTGGCCCCTACCCAAGACTCTCAGGCAGCTTCAACGGTTTCTCAGATTTGAAAACTTCTATCGTGGCTTCATCCAGGGCTACAGTACAGTCGCAGCACCCCTAACCGCATTGACTCGCCCCTCATCTCGTCCCTTCCAACTCGACTCCACGGCCATCAACGCCTTCTCCAAACTCTGCCACCGATTCACCACCACTCCAATTCTCCTCCATCCAGATGCCGATCAACCATTCGTTGTGGAGGTGGACGCCTCAGAGGTGAGCGCTGGGGTGGTTCTCTCCTAGCGGGGTCCAGACCAGAAACTACACCCTTGTGGTTTCTTCTCCAAAAAATTTAACCCCACTCAGCATCGATACGGGGTGGGGGACCGCGAGCTGCTGGCCATAAAGTGGGCAATGGAAGAATGGCGACACTGGCTCCAGGGTGCCAGAGAACCATTTATCATTTGGACCGACCACCAAAACCTCAGCTCCATCAAGACACTAAAACAACTCAACCCCAGGCAGGTGCGGTGGGCTCCCTTTTTCGAGCATTACAATTTCCATCTATCCTACCACCCGGGGTCAAAAAACACCAAAGCCAACGCCCTCTCCCTACAACATGAGGGGGACGTTCCCTGGGCGGACCCCGCACCTGTTCTGTCACCCTTCAAGATCATCGTGGCACTCCGTTGGGAACAGGAGACGAGGGTCCGCCAGGCGCAAGCCATGTAGACCGAACCGTCAGGTGCGCTGCCTGGACGACTTTTCATTCCAAGGAGCGTCAAAGCCGATGTCATTAAATGGGGAAGGGAAGAGCGTCATCATGATGATAATAGATCGGTTCTCCAGAGCTGTGCACCTGACTTCCGTCAGCCAAAGGGACAGCTGAGCTGATTTTAGAGCCCGTAGTCCGTCTGCATGGGTTCCCCAAGGACATCGTCTCGGACAGGGGGCCCCAGTTCACTGCACGGTTCTGGAAGGCCTTCGGCCGTTCATCACGTCAACAATGGAAACATGATGGCGCTTCACATCGCTCAGTCATTGAGTTCATTCATGCCTTCGCTATCGCTTCAACGATTTCGTGAGTACTCACCTATTCAGGTTGCTTCCTTGATTGAGTGTGTGTTGCTAGAACGCGGGTTTATTTGTGTAGATCCTTGCTCTTTTGGTAAGAGAGTTCTAAGAGTAAACGCGTGGTTATCCTGCCTACTCGCGCTACTTCCGTGTTTGGGTTTACCGTCCACGCAATACGGGCTAACTGCTAAGGGTGTTGTGTTTGTCCCTCGGTTGCTCGTGACAAGATCATTCTCTGTCGCTTCTTTACTCACCTTTTCTAAATCTTCCATATCATCTGCATGTGGCATTTGCTCTTTTGCAGCATGGCTAATATAATCACATCCAATGATTTGGGACTCTCTTCCAGTTGTGTTCCTTTGTACTTACTCTTGTGCGCTTTGTAAGTGGAGTAGGCATTGTTACAAAGTTACAGTCTTTATAAGGGCATCTGACTTTATTTTTTACTTTTAAGTGTGTAGTATGCAGGTAAATAAAGTAGTCTGTTTCAGGATAAGACTCAGCAAACACAAGAAAAACAGCTAAATTTAACTGGTACAGCTACATTTGGTTGCTGATCTGGAGTTCTAGTGTGAAGAAGTGTGAAGATTACTTCTAGTGTGAAGTGTACTTTTAGTGCATTTGAGCAATTTAAATGTACATAGACGTTCCTGAAGTAAACAAGGAAATGGTTCTGTTCTTACATAACTTACATGTTTTAGCCTATAATGTTTAAATTACTGTGCTTTCTTTTCACAGTTAACAGGGCAATACTTACACTCCCAAAGCATCTCTTCCTGGGACCCGCAATCCAAAAACAAAACAAATAAAAGACTTAAGTTAAGCAAATACATTACAATTATGCATCTGCACTCTGTTAATCTGTATTTTGAGATTTACTTTGAACTGGGTAATGTTAATGTTAAGTAAATGTTTAGTTAATGTCCCTTTTTGATTAGCAAAGAACATTGCAATAAGTTACATTATACTAATAAATATGGTCAAGCCACCTAAACATTTAACATTAATATTACCATGTTATTTCTGGGTCATTTGCATGAAATTAACCATTCTGCTAGCGTTAAATTAAATTAAAAGTTAAATACTAAGCTGACTAAGTCAGGAGACCTTCACACCTCAAGCCCCATTTGCATTTTACACCTTTGCACAACTCTGCTCTTCCCTATTGTTTTTTTTAACTCTACTTTGATTGGTTGTTTTAAAAAAAAACACTCCCAAAACCCTGACATCTATTGGGACATTACCCAGTCACTACGTTTTATTTAGCCCAACCCAAGCCCTCATAACTTAGTGACTAGATTGGTTATTGGGCAGGTATGTAGATAGACCCTATCCACCCCCCCTCACACACACACACACACACACACACACAATACTATACATCCTTCACATCCTTTAAAAAATGAGAATAGAATTGATTTATTAAAGTCAATAAGATTTTTTTTTATTAAAATCAAATCAAACACTAATAAATGTACAAAGCAAAGTAAGAATGAGAAAAAAAACAAACGTGCATTTATGAAGGTGCAAATAAATTGAAAGCAATACTAAAGCAAACATACACCAGTGCTTGTTATATGTACAAAATAAATTTCCTTCTAGCTCGGTCTCATTATTATTATACGCTGACGGCATGGCACACAATGGCATCCTCCTCATCAGACATCAGCTTGCCACAGTTCTCTCACTGTGCATCTGGGTGAACGACCCTACACCTGGACTCCAGCAACTGCAAAACATACCATACGTTAACCCGTAAAAACACTCAGAAATGTACTGAACTTAATATATAGATGAATTTGTACACTTACTTATCTTTGTCGGTTTTTAGGCCCTGTCTTAATGGAGTCTGTTAGCTGAGACTTTCCTGGCCGTGACAAAGAGTATTTCCTCTGCAATGTCTCATAGTAAATCCTCTAACATGCTGGATAAAAATAATAATAAAAAATCAGATAAGTGACAGAAACAATTCAAATTATTAGAGGGACAAAAATAAAGGGACATGAAAATGAATATAATAACAATTTCTGATTACCCTTTATACACTCAGGGTATATGCATCTGCAAAAGTCATCTTTAATTCCTCCAGCAGATACGCCATCACCGCCTGATTATGAAGTAAATTTTTCTGCGTAGAAAGAGAGTCGCGTCATTAATTACATTTAAAATGATTATGTAAAACCCCATACATAGCAGGTAAAGAAACAACATTCTTACCCAGTTTGTGGATCATCTTTATGTAGGTTGTTTTCTGAATTATGGAGGCTCCTTACAGCTTCCTGTAACATTGAATTAAAAACCCTTTAATACATACATTTGTAAACAACATCGTATAATTCTGATGTGACAAACTGTTAAATAAGCTAAACACCTACAACAATGCAAGTAACAAAAAGTAGA
Source organism: Clarias magur (assembly GCA_013621035.1). Taxonomy (NCBI): domain Eukaryota; kingdom Metazoa; phylum Chordata; class Actinopteri; order Siluriformes; family Clariidae; genus Clarias; species Clarias magur. The sequence goes on from QNUK01000099.1 coordinate 801,905, forward strand.
TGCATAGCTAAGTGCTTAGGCTAACTTCGCAAGACCCTACAGCGGATAGTGAGGACAGCTGAGAAGATCATCGGGGTCTCTCTCCCTTCTATCGAAGACCTTTACACCACACGCTGCATCCGCAAAGCCACCAGCATTGTGGCTGACCGGACACACCCCTCACACACACTCTTCACCCTCCTGCCATCTGGAAAAAGGTACTGAAGCATTCGGGCACTCACATCCAGACTGAGAAACAGTTTTTATCCACAAGCCATCCGTCTCCTAAACACAAAGGGACTGGACTGATATACACACACACACACACACACACACACACACACACACAAATCACTCAGACGAACTAAATAACATCTGGACTGAACTGATAAACACACATGCACAATCACACTGATGCACACCCATCTCAATCTGCTCATACCTACCTACCTGTGCTGCTCCTCGCAATTTTTTGCACAATATTTATTGCTATTTGCACACAATACTTCTGTCAAAATTGTAAACTGTTTACTGCTGCTCTTCTCACTACCTCAATTCATCCTTCATCAAAAAGTACTGTTATGTCTTACATTGTTGTGTCTGTCATGTACCACTTTGTTTGCACATTTGCACGTGCACTTTGTCTATTTTTGTATTTTTTGTATAGATATTGATAGTTCTTCTTTAGAGTAACTTAAAAAATGTAAAATTTATGTTGTACATTTATGTTGTTACATGTATGTAGCACCCTGGTCCTGGAGGAACGTTGTTTCGTTTCACTGTGTACTAACTGTATATGGTTGGAATGACAATAAAAGCCTACTTGACTTGACTATAATTTACTACTGTATTGTCCGCTAACATAAAGGTCAACTTACCGCAATGCCCACGTTATGCGAGCTCTTAGCTCTTCTATTCACATGGCTTGACTCTTCCTGCGGTCTTCTCTCATCAAACTTGCTCTCAAATGCATCAAGATGCTGGATAACCTCTTTGAGAAGAGCAGTGTGTGCAACTTGCTTCTCCTTCAAACTCTCAAGTTGAAGAGACAAAGGCCACCATGGCCAATACCCCCACCCGGCTATGATAAGAAGGACAGCACCTCTTTCTGCTAGTCATTAACATACAAAAGGCCTTTACACCTCACAGCCATCACCTTTTACTGCTAGCTTTGAGGACTCCTAGAAAGTTTCACCAATTTCCGTATACATCCACATACAGGAGGTATCTGGTCGTTTCACAAAATTTCCTTTTGCATTCTACCTTTCCAAGCACTCTGCCTCAGACATCTGGCAAACTTAAAGTTTAGCGGAGATTTCCCATACCATATTTGTATGGATACAGCTCTTTTCATGCAGTGAAACCTTGGATTGAAAGCATAATTCATTCCAGAAGCATGCTCAAAGTGAATTTTATTTAACCAAATTAGCATCATAATTACTTGAATTATCAGGCTTTGAAAAATACATTTTGAAATTTAATCACTGTTTAATTCTTAACTTTGAAATTTAAATACTACTGAATTTATTAAACTGGAATATTTTACTTTAAAAAGTAACATCTTTGAATTTAAGTGCTCTGAATATCACACGAAATTTTCAACAGTACATTTCAAGCTGTGAAATTCAGGTAGAAAAATTCAAGCTTGGAAATTCAGGGACAAATTCAATCCAGGGAAAGCAATCGAGCCAGAACGGAATCCGTTCATCAGTCACGTGACCCAGGGAAACGGTCATCTTCGATACACTGATAAGTGAGCCTAGCTAGAAGACAGAACAGAACAGTGAGCCTAGCTAGAAGACAGAACAGACCTGTAGGAGAAAGTGCTTCACTGTGATGGCAGACGGCAGCGGCTCGGTAAGTGCACTTGCAGTGTGATAGAGTAATTATATGATGTCAGATATTTTAGCCATTTTACTGTGATAAAGGAATTTAGTCAAAGTTTAGTTAAAGTTGGGCTAGTGAGCATGAGACCTCAACAGATGTTTGTTACACACACACACACACAAGAGAGAGATACACAGTGGTGGCCAAAAATATTAAGACTGCATGTGCCATGTATTAGTTCTCTCAGAACAGGTGACGTCACAAGTTAGTTCAGGTCTGGGTGAAGAGTTGTGTTAATTAAAATCAGCTGCTTTAGTTACTTGATGGAACAAATAAGTGGCAGGACTTGTACTTTCTGAAGCCAGGGTGTCCACCTCTGTACAAAATCTTCAGGATTAGAAGAAAATGACTTCAAACTAAATACTGATAGTTGTACAAAAATGTTGTAGCATAAAGTAAGTTATTCTTATTTTCTGTATAGTCATTATATAAATGTTTGAGGTTGTTATGAAAGCAGTGACTTCCACTTTTGTTCACCACTGTATGCTGTATATACAGATCTCGCCATTAAGAACGCACGTTTCTTGAAAAGAAATCTTGCGTGCTTCCGCGGCAACTCGCGGGAAGCTGTGAAAATGCCGTTCATTGCCTGTAGGGGGCAGTCGTGTTTCAATCTGAAGTATTGTGTGCCTACTGAAGCCAAAAATGTGTTCTCTCTCTTAGGCGCCCATTGACAGGAAGCGACAGAGCTCATAAACGTGTCAAGCTCAAACTTTAAATACTGATATGTATTTATTCTTCATTTTCTTCTCTCCTGCAGTGATGATACTTCTTTGACTGCGCTTTCTCCATTCAGTATTATTATCATTAGTAGTAGTAGTGAAAACTACCGCTGATTAACTATCTCTGCAGTAGTTAAAACAGCGGATTAATTTTATTTGGGATATTTCTAACAGGCAATCTACTAAATAATAATAAATAGATAAAATTACCCAGCACTTTAACATTTAACCCAGCAGTTTTAGTGTGTAACATAAAAATATTTTGTAAAATAGCATAGGTGAAATCATAGGTTGTGTATAGTGATTAAAAACAATACAACAAGGCTTATGGTAAATAAATTCTCAGACTCTTCCACTGCAGGTATTAAAAAACAGTAACAATGTCAATTTTAGAATCTGTAGAAGCTCAGTGGTCCGGACAAAACCTCTCGCGAAGGAGCCTTTCCCTGAATTCGCCATTTTCGAGTTCGAGTGTAATTCATAAATTATGTTTATAATAATGAAATGAGATTGTGCTTTAAAATTAATCTACAATTCATTTCAAACCCACGGCTCGCACTTTCACTTTACAAAAGGCAGCGTTTTGATCAAAAGGTGATAAACGCATGCGATTTATCGATAACAATATTGCATTGATGGATGGATGTTGTTGATAAATATTTAAAATGATAATTAAATAAATAGCTGTCCATCTTTTTTGTGTTTATCTTTTCGGTTTATTATACACCTCTGCACCACTTATTATAATAAATAGTTTTAAAAGTTAGTAAAGGTAGCAAGAGAGGGGGGGGGTATATATATACTGTATGCTGTAATTTGGTCATGTTCACCCATGGGTTAAACATATGCGGCATTTAATAGCATTCGCTAGTTATCAAGTTGATATACAGGTCAATCTGCATCAAATAGAATCTCTCCGAATAAGTAAGCATAATAATAAATAATGAATCATCATAGTGTTAGCCCATGGGTGGACATGACCAAATTACTGCATGAACACTGGAACACGAGGATTTAAGAATTTAATTAAACACGAATATCCTTAATGTGATAAAATGTTAGATTTTTATTTAAAAACCCAATATATATTTATATGTGTGTGTGTGTGTGTGGCATTTTAATTCAAATCCAAAATTTTAATGTGCGTCAAGGTGCATGGGCGTCAACTCGCACGTTCTGTAATATTCCATTGTCATTCATATTGCCGCTGTTTTAGAGCCCTTTACCAAGTTGATATACAGGTCAATCTGAATTACGCTCAAGGTATCAACTCCAACTATGTTGATATCTTATTATCTGGAGAAATAAAATTTAGGCAGAGACGCCCGCACTGTCTTGTTAATTCATCTAAAACCCCCTACAGTATTTGCCAACAGCGCACCCAGTTTGATAAATTCACACATATCTTGAATGAAAGGTGAGAAGAGATTCAGCAGAATCTTCTGACACCGTGCTTGCTCTGAAGGTCTATATTCGACAAGAATATAGAGAATAAGAATTGTATTTCTAATAAGATAATTAATGAAATAATAAAATTATATCAAATAAGAATTTTATCAAAGCCAGACCAAATTTCTCATTCACCACTGAAGTAGTTAAACATGCTTATACTGTAGATACGTAGGTTATATTTTAAAAGTACAATTGCAAGTAAATTACAAACTGCATGTAATGTAAAATATGAATAAAACAGTACTAGACACACATATATGATATGGGAGTATATACAGGGTGGGCCATTTATATGGATACACCTTAATAAAATGGGAATGGTTGGTGATATTAACGTCCTGTTTGTGGCACATTAGTATATGTGAGGGGGCAAACTTTTCAAGCTGGGTGGTGACCATGGTGGCCATTTTGAAGTCGGCCATCTTGGATCCAACTTTTGTTTTTTCAATAGGAAGAGGGACATGTGACACATCAGACTTATTGGGAATTTCACAAGAAAAGCAATGGTCTGCTTGGTTTTAACGTAACTTTATTCTTTCATGAGTTATTTACAAGTTTCTCTTTGTTCACAGCCATTGATATGTCGAAGAGGTTAACACGTGATGAGCGGATCGAAATTGTGTTGATATCTGGTGAACGCAGTAACCGGGTCATTGCAGCAGATTTCAATGCAAGACACCCTACGAGACCACCCATCTCCTATGCTACAGTTAGCAAACTGCTTGCTAAGTTTTGTGAAACTGGTTCAGTGTTGGATTTGCCAAAATGTGGACGCATGAAAACTGTCACTAATGAACAAACATCAGTGGTTGTCCTAGCTTCATTCAGCAAGAGCCCACAGCGTAGCACACGCCGCATGTCACTGGAGAGTGGCATTAGTCAAACATATTCGACTGTTGTGCTACTCACAAATGGCACCCTTACAAACTCCAGCTACTGTAGCATCTCAACAAGGATGACCCAGATCGACGCACACAATTTGCAGAATGGGCAAAACAAAAATTGGAACAGGACCCTCAGTTCAGGCAGAAGATTTTGTTCAGTGATGAGGCAAACTTTTATGTGAATGGTGAAGTTAACAAACAAAACCACCGCTATTGGTCTGACACTAACCCACATTGGATAGATCCCTCCAAGACTGTTGGAACAAAAAAAGTGATGGTATGGTGTGGTATATGGGGTACAAAGATAGTGGGGCCATTCTTCATCAATGGAAACTTCAAGGCCACTGGATATTTGAAATTGCTACATGATGATGTGTTTCCCTCTTTATGCACTGAAGCTGGCACGTTCCCCGAGTTTTTCCAGCAAGACGGTGCACCACCACATTATGGGTGTCAGGTCCGAGCATTCCTGGATGAAGCGTTTCCTGAAAAGTGGATTGGTCGTCGTGGGCCAGTTGAATGGCCCCCAAGGTCTCCCGATCTGACCCCTTAGACTTTTATCTTTGGGGTCATCTGAAGGCAATTGTCTATGGTGTGAAGATATGAGATGTGCAGCACCTGAAACTACGGATACTGGAAGCCTGTGCTGGCATTTCTCCTGCGGTGTTGCTATCAGTGTGTGAAGAGTGGGAGAAGAGGGTTGCATTGACAATCCATCACAATGGGCAGCACATTGAACACATTTTATAAGTGGTCAGAAACTTGTAAATAACTCATGAAAGAATAAAGTTACGTTAAAACCAAGCACACCATTGTTTTTCTTGTGAAATTCCCAATAAGTTTGATGTGTCACATGACCCTCTTCCTATTGAAAAAGCAAAAGTTGGATCCAAGATGGCCGACTTCCAAATGGCCACCATGGTCACCACCCATCTTGAAAAGTTTGCCCCCTCACATATACTAACGTGCCACAAACAGGACGTTAATATCACCAACCATTCCCATTTTATTAAGGTGTATCCATATAAATGGTCCACCCTGTACAATGAAAAAGCTATTTACACATGAGTGCTCAAATGTAAAGCAAGCGCAATTATTAATTTATTGTGTATATTTAACTTCATTCAACCGCCCACTATTATTTTCTGTTTGAATTTAAAGATGCATGCGTGTGCAAAAGACGAAGTAAAACAAAGAATACAAAAGTGTATAATTTTTATTAAAAGCCTAAAACAATATTGTCTCCAATGCTGAAGTAAACATTATTTTGTTTTAGTCTTCTCGCTTAATACAGTGCGCTCCGAGGTGAACACATGCAGACCCCCAGTTACTATAATCCCTCTTCTCACCTTTCATTCACAATAGATGTGAAGTTATCAAACCGGTTTCGCTGATGGGGGAATTGGCAGAATTGAGGGGTTTAAAAAGAATTAACAAGACCGAGCAGATGTCTCTGCCTAAAATATATTTCGCCAGCACATTGTACTGGAGCTCAGAACGTCTTCTTTCCTTGTTTTAATCTGTAATATTGTGAAATAATAAGTGAAATGTATTTCGCGTATATGCTTAAATATTCCTTTTTATTTAAAGGACATATGTATTGTGTTTGATCTGGATTATTGCGAGACGCGATGACTTTCTGGCATTTTTATCGAATGGGTTTATCAGCCTTTTGATCAAAACGCTACCTTTTGTAAAGTGAAAGTTTACGGACAAATCGGGGTTCACGCACGCCGATGAACAGCTTTATTTCAGTCATAAATTCACATAAAATCCACATTCCAGCTATTATTATTCTTGCTGGACACAAACACAAACAGCAAGAAAACATTATGTTTATTATTATAAAAAGCCCGAAGCACTTTGTGTGCATGACGCTCAATGTGTCATGGATCAGGGTGCGAGGCATAATTGCAGGAGTCCAGATTTTAAAGGAAACAATGTTTATTACAAACAAAAACACAGGGCGCTTTGGCGCCCTCTAGGGGTTATCCCTGACACAATGTCGACACATTTTTACGTTTTAACGAAGATATTTTGTCATATTCACGAATCAGGACATTCGCATAGTTAACAGTAACTGAACAACAGGTCTTTACTTCGTAATACACCTGTCCTTAAAAAGGAATATTTAGGCAAATACGCTAAATATATTTCACTTAAATATTACATATTAAAACTAGAAAAGAAGACGTGCTGAGCTTCAGTTCATACAAAATGTCTAGAAAGGAAACTGTTGTTGTTATTTTACTAAATCTGAGCATATTCAGTAAAGATGTGAATTACACAAAGTATCTGTAACGACGCGGGTGGTGCGAGGGGCAGAGCCGCGTTTAAACTGTTCAGAACGGGCAGATCCACAGGCTGCTACCGTGCGGAGTTCTGAACAGCCACCGGCGCGGCCACTTATACACGCGACTGCCAGACAGACTAAGCAACAGTTCAGCGTGCGCACTCAGTTTACTACTGGCACAACATCCCGCTCTCTCTCTCTCAAATAAATAAGGGCATAAGCCCCGAGAAGATACAAGTTTTTGCTTTAGTTTCCAGAGCCCGTCCATTCTCGCGTAGAGACGGCGGAGCTCTGTTTATTTTGTGTTTTCAGTTTCCTTTTGTTTCCATTTAAAATTATTTTAATCATTGTTAATTAATAATCTCACATCATCTCCAAACGGAAAGGTCTTCCCGTGCGTATCACAAGCACTCTCACATACTCCTATTTCGTTTACCCATCTAAAGTCCTGCGTATAGGTAACATTTTAAAAGTACAATTGTAAGTAAATTACAAACTGCACGTAATGTAAAATATGAATAAAACAGTATTAGACACACATATATGATATGGTAGTATATACAATGAAGAAGAGTGCGCAAATGTAAAGCAAACGCAATTATTAATTTATTTTGTATATTTAACTTCATTCAACTGTTTAAGTTACATGAAAAAATAACGTGCCTACTAGCCCATTCTTATTTCTGTTCAAATTTAAAGATGCACACGTGTGCAATAAGTCGAAGTACAACAAAGAATACGAAAGTGTATAATCTTTAATAAAGTTAGCCTAAAACAATATTGTCTCCAATGCTGAAGCAAACATGATTTTGTTTTTGTTTTAGCCTATTTGTTGAATACAACGTGACTGCATGAGGTGAACATTTTGTAAAATAACGAAACCCGTTTCCTTCTTGGACCGCACGTCTACTTTCCTTGTTTTAGTCTGTAATATGTAGGTGAAATACATTTTGCGTATATGCTTAAATACTCCTTTTTATTTATGGTCTGGTGGAGTATGTTTGATCTGCACTATTGCAAGAGGCGATGACTTTCTGGGGGAGTATGTCTGCACCTTTTGTAAAGTGAAAGTACAAGCCGCGGGTTCACGCACACAGACGAACAGCTTTATTTCAGTCATAAATCCACAATCACATTCCAGCTATTATTTCCAGCCGTGGTCAAATAATGGATGAAATAATTATTCAATGCTGGATACAAACAGCAACAAATCCAGATGATTATTTTTATAAAAAGCCTGAAGCAATTCTTGTTTATATTTGTTTTTTCATGTCTTCTGATGGTGTGCGACACATTTTTAAGTTTTTAATGAAGACATGTTGACATATTCATGAATCAGGACATTCGCATAATTACTGTATATGTACGCACATCTCATAGGTGTGTGTGCACGGAGAGTTTGTGTATATGTGCGCGCGTCTCATAGGTGTCTGTGCGCGCATTTCATATGTAGTTGTGTGAGCAGTTAGTAGTATATATAGATGTGTGACTGTTTCATATATGTGTATGCAAGTGTTTCACATATGTGTGCATGAGTGAAGTTTGATTTAAGCCCTATACGGCGCCTCATTATTTAGGGCATCTCTTTTCATCATTATGAACATAATATGAAGCAGATATACGCACATTCATCATAAAATATTATTATTGTAAAACAAAATAAAATTCATGTTTGCTTCAGCATCGGAAACAATATTGTTTTAGGATAACTAATTATACACAATTCTTCATTGTACTTGGTCTGGCTTTTAGATAAAGTCCCTCCATGCGCCATCTGGCGGATATTCAGTGAAGCACAACACATTTATTTAAATTCCCGAATGTTGCTTAAGGGATTTCGCGGCATGTCGTGAGCCAAATTGCGGGATCTCGCGGGGAAAAGCATGCATTCTTAATGGCGAGATCTGTATAAGCTAGATATAATTATGTTGAACTTGTGTGAATATAATGCCTCAAGACAACTTGATTTAGTCCCTGATCTTTTAGTTTTTTCTTTCAATATAGTTTTTCTCCACCTCATTATCTGCCTTCACGATGGAGATGAGGATGATGATTGTTCACTTGATGCATACAGTAGGTAGACAAGGGGAATGTCTATTACCGCCATACTCATTGCCACGACAAAACGACAGCGGCCAAAATAAATCAGTCAAATTTCAGTCAAAAGTAATTAGTGAAATGACCGCCAGGTGGCACAAAGTTACATTTTCCGTCATCTCGGTCTTAAAACATAATTAAGTCATAAAAAAGTCATAACAATATGTTATATCGAAGAAATACTACAGTGATGATAATTTTCACATCTGTGTATTTTATGCAACAAACATGAAAAATCTGAACCAGAGCTATTGATATTTACTGTACAATAATGAGTAAAAAAATATTGAAGCTGAACAAATAATGAACTGTTATACTGTGTTATTAAAAAATACATTCAAAGACATCAAACTTTAAATATAGAAATAACTGGAAAACTAGACTTTCAGAATAAAACATTAAAATAACTCAAAGACTCTAAAAAATGCTGTGTTATTTCTGTAAACACATTGTTGGGTTGTTTATGCTGGGTCAAAATTCTGGGTTATTTCGGGTACTTTAAATACATTGATGTGTTGCTCATGTTGGGTCAAATGAGATGTAGTGAGTCATTTACAAATGAACACCTAGTTGGGTTATTTTGACCCAGCGACTGGTTTATTCTTTATTATCTGGTTTCTCCAAACGGCAGCCTGCAAAATGTTCGAAATATTATTGTTATTGTGTTACTAATGTAGTTTTAAGAGTTGTTTAGACGAGAATAGATGTGTGTACAGCTCAAACCCTTCATCGGTTATTAAAAATGTAACTATCTAGAAAAAATGTCCCAATGATTTCTGAGATTTGAGCTTCAGGAAATCTCCCAGCGATCTGTGCATAACACCGCATAAATTTTTGAGGACAACAGTTTTATCAGCCCAAATGTAATCAGTAAATAAAACAGTAATAGCTAAAATAGTAAAATAAAAAGTTTAATGGTTTAAATAGTTAAAATAAATAGTCATGGGGGCATTATAAGATTTGTATTGAAAATTTCTAACTAAAAAGTGGCAGGTGGCACGCCTAAAAATAGATGCAGGATTATATTTTATTGTCTAAATAAAAATGCTTTTCTAAACATGGGCTATTGTTGTTTACTTACTCCTCTTTAATTTCTTACCTAGTCTGGTCAGCACTCAAACAAACGCATTAAGTTTTCAAGAGCGCGGAGGAAATTTGTTGTACTAAATAGTATTTATGCAGTACAGTCAGGGCCTCTTATTCCTATTTATCCTGGGTTGTTGTTGTTTTAATGTTACTGTGTGTGCTTGAGACAACATTCAAATGCAAAAAATTTACCCCTCCCCAGGTGTGAATCTGCTGTTCTCACCTATACATTCAAAGAAACTAAAATGCACCCCTCCCCACTTTAAGACCCTCTTGGCTCTTTTTAAATTTGTGTAAATTTCATCTTCTGGATTCAAGATTCTAAGATTGACATTGTTACCATTTTCAATCCCTGGAATGAAAGAAATTGAGATTTTCCTTATCATAACATGAATTGTATTGTTTTACTCACTCTATACACAATTTTCTTTGGTATTTTTTTTTTATATTTAAATTTTATAGTTTAAGAAAAAAAATATTCCATTTGTATTTATAATTTGTAAAATAGCATAAAACATCACGGGTTGTGTATAGAGTGATAAACAATACAAGGCATGTTATGATGACGAAACTTTCCATCTCTTCCATTCCAGTGATTAAAAAATGGTAACAATGTAAATTTTAGAATCTGCAGAAGCTCAGTGGTCTGAGCACAACCTCTCTCTTCTCTGAATACGCTGTGTTTACGGGAGTGGGGCTAAGAAACACGCATCTCTGTGTATTAATTCACACGTTCGGTTTAGGTTTATTACTCAGTGCGCATCGTTTGTTGTGTTTGTATATCTGTTATGCTACAGCAACAGTACAAACCAAAAGTTTGGACACACCTTCTCATTCAAAGAGTTTTCTTTATTGTGTTCTTTAGCCCAAACAAGTCTCTTCTGCTTGTTGCCTGTCCTTAGCAGTGGTTTCCTAGCAGATATTCTACCATGAAGGCCTGATTCACACAGTCTCCTCTTAACAGTTGTTCTAGAGATGTGTCTGCTGCTAGAACTCTGTGTGGCATTGACCTGCTTTCTGATCTGATCTGCCGCCGCACTGCAAGTGTCTGGACCCCCAGGTTGTGTAGCGTGTGCGCACAAGCCGAGGAGGTCTCAGACCTAGCTCTGGGATGCTGACTCAAGGACTAGTAGTAGCATTGACATCCAGACTATAAAATCTAACAAACGTGTGTGGAGAGGACCAGCCCGCCGCATCACACACCTGCTGCAGGGGGACGCCTCTTGCCAAGGCAATCGATGAAGGAATCCACCTGGTTGAGTGAGCCCTGATTCCCAGAGGTGAAATGTGACCACGCGTCTCATAGGCAAGGGCAATGGCATCTCTCACCCAGTGTGACAGAGTCTGTCTAGTGGCAGCCGCCCCCCGGTTGCGACCCCCATGGAAAATAAAGAGCTGCTCTGACTTACGCCACTGGCTAGTGCGGTGGACGTAGATCCTAAGAGCACGTACTGGACACAGTAAGTGAATACTTTCCTGCTCCGGTGCTGTGAAAGGCGGAGGACAGAAGGCTTCGAGAACAACTGAGTGCATGGTCGAGAATGGAACCTTGGAAAGATAGTTCGGGTGAGGATGCAGGATAGCTTTGACTAGCCCAGGGGCAAAGTCTAGGCAGGATGGGGAGACTGACAGAGCCTGCAGATCCCCAATCCTCTTCAAAGAAGTAATAGCCATAAAAAAAAACATCATCAGAAGCCTGACAGGCGCTGGTTCGAAAGGGGTGTCGGCCAGGCCTTCGAGTACAATAGTTAAGTCCCATGAAGGGACCGTCACTCTAGTGGGCGGCTTCAACCGTTTAGCTCCACGAATAAAACGGGCAACTAAATGGTGTTTGCCCACAGAAACCCCGTCATTCAGAGCGTGACAAGACGAAATAGCTGCTATGTACGTTCTGAGCTTACTAGGGCATAAGCCCAAGGACAACTTTTCTTGCAGAAACTCCGGCACTGAAACAATCTGGCAGTGAACTGGGTCTATGTGTCTTGCCATGCACCAATTTTCAAATACACTCCATTTGAGGGCATAGGTTCTTCTAGTGGAGGGAGCCCTGGCACTTAAAATGGTTTCAATTACGCTGGCTGAAAGCCCAGCATGTCTCAGTTGGTCCCGTTCAGGGGCCAAACGTGAAGGTTCCAGAGCTCGGGCCGGGGATGAAGTATTGTCCCCTGTGCCTGAGACAGAAGATCCCTCCTCATTGGAATCACCCAGGGTGAGCCGTCGAGGAGAGATATTAGATCCGAGAACCACACTCTGGTCGGCCAATGGGGCGCTATCAATAAGAGGCGCAACCCCTGTTGACGGACCCTCGCCAGGACTCTCGGGAGCAGAACTATAGGTGGAAACGCATAAAGGCGTAACCTGGGCCACGTGTGGGTCATTGCGTCCAGACCCAAGGGAGCTGGAGGAGTCAGAGAGTAGTAAAGGGGGCATTGTGCTGCCTCTTGTGAGGCAAAGAGGTCCACCTCTGCTACGTAAAATCTTTCCCAGATTTGACAGACTACTTTGGGGTGGAGCTTCCATTCCCCCTGTTCTACAGCTTGTCTGGATAGCAGGTCTGCTCCTACATTCATGTGCCCTGGAATGTAAATCGCCCTGAGGGAGAGGAACTTGTCCTGTGCCCAAAGCAGAACCTGGTGTGCTAGCTGGTTCAAGCGGCGCGAGCGCAGTCCACCCTGGTGATTTATGTACGAGACTACCGCAGTGCTGTCCACCCGCACTAGGACATGGTAGCCTCTCAACTGCTGGAGGAAGTGTTTCAGGGCCAGAAACAGAGCCATCATTGCGAGGCAATTGATGTGCCACGTGAGAAGATGACCTCTCTAGCTCCCTTGTGCTGGACGGCCATCCAAGACCGCACCCCAGCCCGTGAGGGAAGCGTCTGTCGTTAGCATCTTGTGACGACAAGACGGACCTAGTGTGGGACCCAAAGTCAGAAACCGGGGTCTGAACCACATAGAAAGGGCACGAAGCCCCCGGCGCGTAACCCTTATTAGCCTCTGGGGATTGGCCTCTGAATGAAACCCCCTGGCTCTTAGCCACAGCTGAAACGCTCTCATGTGCAGAAGGCCCAAAGGTATCACCGTGGATGCAGCCGCCATGAGGCCTAAAGATTTCTGAAAGTGCACAGTGACCTTCTGGCCTAGCTTGATTTCCTTCAGAATGGATTCGACATGAGCAGGAGACAACTGTGCCCGCATTGTAACCGAATCCCATGTGACACCCAAATATGTTGTCCTCTGAACAGGAAGGAGAACGCTTTTTGTGGCGTTGCGTCTCAATCCTAAAGAATGAAGATGGGCTAGGACGACATCCCGATGTCGAAGTGCTAGCTCCTGAGACTGGGCCAGAATCAGCCAGTCGTCTATGTAGTTCAAAATATGGATGCCCTGGAGTCGTAAAGGAGCCAGAGCTGCATCCATGCATTTTGTATATGTGCGGGGTGACAGAGCTAGGCCAAATGGAAGGACCCGATACTGGTAAGCTTCGCCCCCAAAGGCGAACCTCAGGAACTTCCTGTGCTGTGGCAATATTTCTATATGGAAATATGCGTCCTGGAGATCGATTGTCACAAACCAATCCTCTAGTTGAATTTGAGAAACAATCATTTTGACAGTCAACATTTTGAATCTGGATTTCCTGAGATAGCGGTTCAAGCCGCGAAGATCCAAGATCGGAAGGGGAACATGTTCTATAGCCCCTTTGCCTAGCAGAGTCTTTAACTCCTGGGCCAGCAGATGTGCACGGTCCGGTTTCACGGAAGTGGAGACCACGCCGTTGAAACGCGGAGGACGATGTGCAAACTTAATCCTGTAGCCTCTGCCTACAGTCTTTTGTACCCAAGGAGATATGCCTGGCAGTAGTTTCCACGCTGCCAGCTTCTCCGAAAGGGGCACAAGCTTTGACACTTCGGCTGGATGGGGGGGTGTTAGGTGTCGGGTATCCTGAAGTATGGCAGGAGATACCCGAACACCCAACTCTTCTTTGGAGACCGGCGCTCCCCGAAACACCAGTGGTGGCGGGGATTGAACACCGGCCTCCAGGGAGTGCCAGGGAGGAGGCCCTGTTTTGTGATGAAAATAGAGGCACCCCTCCCTGGGGGGGGAACACCCCCACGGCCCCAGGCGCACGAATCTCAGGGCTTCTTCTTCGAAGAGAGGAAGCTCCTCAGATCTGGGCAGATTTCTGAGAAGGGCGGCGAGCCCCACCCCAGTCTTTACGAGGTGGTGTGCGGCTGGTCACGCTCTCCTTGTGGACCTCACGCCTGATAGGGGCCAGACCTGGCCGGGGCCGGGTGGCCGACGGTCACGGTTCTTGAGCACGGCGGGGAAGGAACCTCCCAAAAGCCTGTTCAAATAGCTTTGCCTCCCAAAACCTAGTGGCAACGGAATTAACAGCGTCACCAAAGAGGCCGAAAGGTGAGACGGGTGCATCAAGGAGGACAGCACGATCCTTATCCTTGATGCCCGAGAGGTTCAGCCACAGATGCCTCTCCGTGGATACCATGGCAGCCATGGAACGGCCCACAGCACGGGCCGTCTGCTTGGTTGCACGGAGAGACAGGTCTATGGCTCGGCGCAGCTCTGCAAACACCTTGTCATCAAACACCCCGCCGGTGCTCAGGTCCTTCAGCAGGTCAGCCTGGTAAGCCTGCAAAACCGCCATGGTGTGCAGTGAAGCGCCAGCCTGTCCTGCTGCCTGAAAAGCTTTACCCACCAAAGCAGATGCCAGTCTGCACGGCTTGGAGGGGAGAGTAGGCTTTTTCAGGGAGGATGATGTCCCAGGAGAGAGATAGCCCGCAAGCGTCTCTTCTATCTGGGGCATCATCATATAACCGCATGCTTTCGCATCAACGATATTTGAATAAGTCGAAATCGATGGTACAAAAACACGCGATGAATATGGTGTGCTCCATGAAAGGGTTAACTCATCATGGAGGTCACCAAAGAAGGGGAGAGAGAGGCGGTGAGGCTCCTCCCCCTGGCCACCTGACAGAAACCTGTCGTCTAGTCTTGAACGCTTAGGGGAATCTCGCTTCTGCGGCCAGTCGATATGCAATCGCTCGACCGCACGCGTTACAACCTCTAATAATTCCTCATAAGCTCTGTGAGCACTGGAGGAGCATTGTGAGGAGGCTACTTCCATGGAAGTGAGAGAGGAAGATTCTTCCGCTCCTTCACAAGAAGCGCCGGAGCGCGCTTGCGAAGCGGAAGCTAAAACTTCCTGATCCGGAGAGAGACAAATCGGAAATTCCGTCTCGTGCGCGTCTGCCAGATCAGCACGCGAGCCCCAGGAATGCGCCGCAGCTCGCGGTTTCTCTTTAAAGAAAGCGAGCCGCACGCGAAGCACCTTAATAGGGAGAAGATCACAGTACTCACATTCTCCCTGAAGCCCGAGGCGAGCGTGTTCTTCCCCCAAGCACTCAAGACAAAACTCGTGAAGATAGCCCTCCGAAAGAGATCTATCGCACGGAGACACGCATCTCTTAAGCAACTCCGCCATATCGGTGAGTTAAAGCTGTTATTTTTATTTCGCTTTCGTTATGGCTTGTACATGCACATGCAAACACAAAGCGGTCCTGAACACAAAAAGATCTGAGGATGTTTCCGGTTCACTCCTATTTATAACCTGCAGGTGCACCTTATTCGGTGATGTCATGCCTGACACAGGTTATAAGCCGAAGGTATTCTGCGGTTTTGACATGCACAGGCTTCACAACCGGGCAACAAAGAGATGTTCCCATAGCGTTTTCACGCAGCATTGAGTGTAACTTTTGAAAGGGAACTGAGTAATTTACTTAAATCACTGATCAATAGCTCATTATATCAATTTATTCAAACAGATGTACCTGTTTTACATTGAAATTTACAGGCTTGTTACTGAATTATTTATTCTGATAAAAAGCCATAACAGCAGTGGCAGCTGGCACACCTAAAATAAATGCAGGATTATTATTTATAATCTAAATAAAAATTATTTTCTAAACGTGGGCTATAGTTATTTACTTACAATGTTTGTTAATTTAATTTAAATGAGGTTTGGGCTCCAGGATGTTGAGCCATGGTCCTCCTCTTTAACTTCCTACGTAGTCTAATCATTGCTCAGCCACACACAAAGTTTTCCAGAGCGCACCGGCAGAAGTAGACTAATGATTATTAATGTGTCTGGAAAAACAATAAGGAGACTGACTTTTACCATTTTAATAATTCATGGATTGTTATGCGCACTCTCATGCGGCCCAGCAGTGAACCCAGCGGATTATACACACTTCTGTGATGTGGTTAGTCGGGATGCTGATCGAAGAGTGTCATAGGGAAGTCGCGACTCTCTGCAGTAGCGTCCAAGACATGGACGCCTCCAGGAAAAACTGGACGCACATTGCCCTCGATTTCATCATGGTTCTGCCAGTCGCAAAGGGAAAAAACAGCATTCTGACCATCGTTGATCGGTTTTCCAAAGCCGTGCACCTGGTGGCCCTCACCGGACTCCCGTCAGCTAAAAGGACAGCGGAGGTGATATTAGAACATGTAGTCCGCCTGCATGGGTTCCCCAAGGACATCGTCTCGGACAGGGGGCCCCAGTTCACGGCACGGTTCTGGAAGGCCTTCTGCCGTCTGATCAGTTCCACCTGCTGTACAAGTATATATTTTTCAAGTCTGTGAGGCACGTTTACATGGAGTTTCGATTAATTTTCTGACACGCTCAGGCTATGTAGCTTATATAGTTTTATAATATTGTTTCTGACCATTAATCTGGCAAACTTTTTCTGATGCACACCCTACGCTAGGGTTACACATGATATAATCTAAAGGCTTGATATAAAGGTATACATTTACTTTGCTTAAATTCGATGCAAATAAGAAATGCCTGTATGTATTACTATAATGTTAGTACTGTGATTGTAAATTCGCTTAATGTTTCACATGTATTTCATAAGGTTTTGCCAGCAGTGGTACAGCACAACAGGGGTCATTTATTAATTAACGAAAATTATGATGATCAAAAACAGCCTACTGCATTTCATTCTTATAAACACAAGCGGGGCTGAATGACAACATCTGTTGACACAGTAGCATGTCCTGACAATGTTTTAATTTTATGATCATTTAGTTTCATTCATTTCAGTTAATAAATCTACTACAAATTTAAAGAACACAAAATATAAGATGACCCAAACCCTACACTCGTAGCTTTTCTAATTACACATGATAAAATCTAAAGACTCACTGTATTAACGTTTACTTTGCTTAAATTCGATACTAATAAAATTTTATTCTATATTTGTACTGTAATTTTAGTACTGTGAATTCATTTAACTACAATGTTAATGTTATGTTGAAGATTCCAAGATGGCCCCAGTGAGTTCGGCTGCCGTCACGACTGCTCTGACCTATTTTACCATGTTTTCGCTTTTTAAGTTAACTTTCAATAACTTTAAACCGGCTAATTCATCATCATTGAGTGCATTAGGTATGATAGAGGTACTCTTATTTCTATTGGTCTACAATGTACGCACATTTGACATTTTTAACTCTGGATCCGAGCTGGCCGAGTGAGATCCTGAGGGAGAACAAAGGACGCGACGTGAAGCGGCAGTCCCGAGGGAAACGAGCCGGCGTCAGGAACAGACTGAGAGCCCGTGCACACCGCACACATCTGCCTAGCATCCTGCTCGCCAATGTCCAGTCACTGGAGAACAAGCTTGATGACCTCAGGGCCAGGGTGAAGTTCCAGAGAGACATTCGGGACTGCAATCTTCTCTGCTTCACCGAGACATGGTTGAACCCAGCGGTGCCAGACCACGCCATCCAGTCGGCCGAGTTCTTCTCGGTTCACCGCATGGACAGGACACAGGACTCGGGGAAGACAAGGGGAGGCAGCATGTGTTTAATGGTGAACATAAGCTGGTGCAACAGCGTGAGCATTGTCCCTCTTACATGCTCCAGCACACCCAACCTGGAACTATTGACTATCAAATGTCGTCCTTTTTATCTTCCTCGGGAGTTTACATCGGTCATAATCAGCGCCGTTTATATTCCACCACAAGCGGACACGGACACTGCCTTATGCGAGCTGCATGAGGCACTCATACAACACCAGACTCAACACCGGGACGCTGCGCTTTTTGTGGTGGGGGACTTTAACAGTGCCAACCTCAAACGCGCAGCGGAACTTCTATCAACATATCACCTGCCCAACCAGGGGCGAAAGGACACTGGACCACTGCTACACAACAGTTAAGGACTGCTACATGTAGCTTATATAGTTTTATAATATTGTTCTTGACCATTAATCTGGAAAACTTTTTCTGATGCACACCCTACGCTAGGGTTACACATAATATAATCTAAAGGCTTGATATAAAGGTATACATTTACTTTGCTTAAATTCGATGCAAATAAGAAATGCCTGTATGTATTACTATAATGTTAGTACTGTGATTATAAATTCGCTTAATGTTTCACATGTATTTCATAAGGTTTTGCCAGCGGTGGTACAGCACAACAGGGGTCATTTATTAATTAAAGAAAATTATGATGATCAAAAACAGCCTACTGCATTTCATTCTTATAAGCACAAGCGGGGCTGAATGACAACATCTGTTGACACAGTAGCATGTCCTGACAATGTTTTAATTTTATGATCATTTAGTTTCATTCATTTCAGTTAATAAATCTACTACAAATTTAAAGAACACAAAATATAAGATGACCCAAACCTTACACTCATAGCTCATAGAAAGGACACTGGACCACTGCTACACAACAGTTAAGGACGGCTACAAAGCACAATCACGCGCTGGACAGACCAATCGGTGGCTGCGCTACAGGACGACCTCAATAACGCAGACCGGGACATGTTCCGAAACAGCTCCGATGACGTCAACGTGTTTACAGAAGCGGTTGCGGGATTCGTCTGGAAACTAGCGGATGATACCGTACAGAAAACAACCATCAGAACGTTTTCCAATTAGAAGCCATGGGTGGATAAAACCATCCGTGACGTTGTGAGATCTCGCACTGCTGCATACAACGCGGGACTTACGTCATGGGACATGGACCTGTACAAGGCTGCGTCATATAATGTCCGGAAGGCGGTGAAGGAGGCGAAGCAGCACTACGGGAGGAAACGAGAGTCACAACTCCAACAGAGTGACTCTAGGAGCCTGTGGCAGGGACTAAGATCAATAACAGACTATAAATCACCAACATCCGGTACGACGAATGCGGACATGACTCTGGCAGACGAGCTGAACACCTTTTATACTCATTTCGAGGCTGCAGATAAAGACGCTAGCAGTGCTAATTCTAGCGGTGCTAATGCTAGCGGTGCTAACAGCTGCAGACTGGAAGTCACTGCCAGCATTGGAAACGCGTTTATCACCTCGGAGCATGACATGAGGAGAGCCTTCAGGAGAGTGAACACCAGGATAGCAGCAGGACCAGATGGCATCTTAGGTAGAGTCCTTAGAGCCTGCGCAGACCAGCTAGCACCTGGGTTCACAGAGATATTCAACCTCCCTTTATCTCAGTTGGTGATCCCTACATGCTTCAAAGAGTCCATCATTGTTCCTGTTCAGAAGAAACCCACCCTGCTTCCCTCAATGACTATCGATCTGTAAGCCTCACATCAGTGGTGATGTAGTGCTTTGAACGGCTGGTCAGAGACTTAATCATTTCTTCACTACCAGACACTGGATCCACTACAGTTTGCCTACCGTTCAAACCACTCTACAGATGACGCTATCACTTATCTACTCCATACTGCTCTCACTCATCTGGACACTAGAAGGGGGAATTATGTTAAAATGCTCTTTATCGACTACAGCTCAGCATTTAACACCATAATTCCCTCTACACTCACCACCAAGCTGGGACACCTGGGACTCAGCTCATCTCTGTGTCAGTGGACCTCCAATTTCCTAACTGGGAGACCACAGACAGTAAGGATGGGCGGACATGTATCAGCCTCCATCAATCTCAGCACTGGAGCCCCCCAGGGTTATGTTCTGAGCCCTCTACTGTACTCACTGTACACGCACGACTGCATAGCCTCTACCAACTCCACCACCATCATCAAGTTTGTGGACGACACCGTCGTGGTGGACCTGATCACTGACAACGATGAGACGGCCTACCTGAAGGAGATTGAAAATCTGGAAAACTGGTGCCAGAGGAACAATCTCCTTCTAAATGTCAGCAAGTCAAAGGAGTTGATAGTGGACTTTAGTGCAAAGTAGTAGTGAGGAACTACCAGACCCCCGTCATCAACAAGAGCCCAGTGGAGAGAGTGGACAGCTTCCGTTACCTCGGTGTACACATCACGCAGGACCTGTCATGGTCCTGTCACATCAACACCATGGTGAAAAAGGTCTGTCAGCGTCTCTACCACATCAGACGCCTGAGAGACTTTAAACTGCCCACTAAGGTGCTTAGGAACTTCTACTTTTGCATCATAGAGAGCATCCTGACGGGAAACATCATCAGCTGAGCGCATCATCCACAGCGAGCTCCCTGACCTGCACTCGATCTACAGCAAGCGGTGTTGGACCAAGGCCAGGAAGATCATGAAGTTCCTCAGTCACCCCAGAAATGGACTGTGCTCTCTGTTGACGTTAGGAAAGCAATTCCGCTCCCTGAAGGCCAACACAGAGAGACAGAGGAGGAGCTTCTTCCCACAGGCGATGCAGTCTCTTAATCAGTACACTACACAGTACTGATCCATTTTGAACATCGACACATGTTTCTGCACTCACTCTGGACATTCAGGACATTCGCCACACTAGTGTTCACTGTACACCTGCTCACTCATGGACATTATGAATATAAGACAGTTAACACGACACTTTACTGCATATTTGCACACCCCTGGACATTCTGTTCTTTTATGTTCATTATGTTCATTCCATTCCCACAATTCTATATTTTCTATTGTACAGTCAGTTTCTTATTTTCTTATATTTTTCTTATATCTTCCTATAGTGTACATTTTGTATTTTGTATTATACAGATATTTTATTTTATTCTTTCTTAGTTAAATTTGTTCTTCTTAGTTAAATTTACTTATATATATTTTCTCAAATTTACTTTTGTTTTAATATTTATTTCCTATATAGATATTCTTTCTTAGATAAGTAACTTTTTGTATTATTCCTATTAATAGTCTTGTTTTAAGGTCAGGGTAGTTGCCTAAGCATTTCACAGCATATCGTACTGTGTATGACTGTGTATGTGACAAATAAAATTTGAATTTGACATTTAAACTAAATTGTCTATTTGTTAAGAGAAAATGGCTGGGTTAACCCAGAGAACATGGTTAATACTTCCAGGGTTTTCTATGCCGTCTGCTTAATAAATAAAATAAATAAATGAGCGAGGATGCAAAACTGCTGATTGTTAATTTTATTTGGAAGCTGACAGTGTTTGTCTGATTAGCATAGCAGCTTAATATTTATCATTAATATAGTTTAATAAAGAACAAAATTTAAGGTTACTATTTTAAGGTGTTAAAATTCAGAATGCCAAAAATCATCATTACAATCACTTTAATCTGAGTCAGCGATTGATCACTCTGAAAACAAACCAGATAGAAAGATTCAGCCATTAGCACAGAGGTTTAATTTGGCTGAGATGGTAGCATTGTGTTTCTTTTACTGTGGGATTATCAGTTTTATGTTCGGACATTCAGGTATTGCTGGTCAATATCACACAAACAGCTTAGTAAAGGTTAATGCAATGAAATCATGCACGAACAATTACCAAACATGTTATAAAAAAATATATATATAAAATTTAACAGTGCTTAATCCGCAAAATCTCATGGATGAAACATTTATTTATTCTAGCAGAAGTGATATACAGTGAAGAATCTCCTACACAAGGTTTTTAAACACCTCTATGATTTTCCAACCTGACAGACAAAAGAGAGGATCAGATCAATCATATTTTTGAGGATAGCAGGGGGTGGATGTATGTCATGAGGTAGGTAGTGGGCCAATGTCATCTCCCAGGCATCCAGGATTTGTACATTAAGTCCTTGAAACATAGCATGTAGTACAGCATTCTGCTGCAGAGAGAACCAGTCACTGTTTGACAAGCTGAGCTCTAAGTTCAGTTTCCTCATATTAATAGTGCGGATCATCACTAACGTAGCTGGCTCACGATTCAGCAGCCGCACCACGGCCCTGCGAATGTGACGTAGTCTCCGTATATAAACCTCAATAGGAAAGGAGTTAAAGTGCGCCCCGACACTCACAAGTACCACAATATTTGGCCCACCCTCAATCCGGTCTAGCTCATTTGAAACATATCGCAGTTCAGAAGTGAACAATGTGGTATAATAAATGGGTGGCCCATGGGAGCGGTAGCTGACCATAATGTTGTTCTTACTGTCCACAGCCACACATGGCCCAGCTTTCTTAGGACTATAGAGATTAATCTGTTTCAGGTCTATGGAGGTCAGAAAGTAGAGAATATTTAATCAAATTAATAGATAAGATTGCTCAGAATTAGATTATTAATAGATTTGAACTTTCTCTTACCAGGAAGAAATGCAGTGAGGTACTCAAACCACTGCCGTGCAGTTGAATCTCCAAGCATGTATATAATCTTCCCTCTAAGACAACGAGTTATGGCTGCCGAATCCCTAAACTGGTGCATATCCATGGCATTCAAAGACCTCCAGGAATTATTATAATAATATCCAGCAGGAGTCTGATTATTTTTCACTTGTGTTTGTCCTTTCAGAAAGATGCGATATAGAATAAATCATGTGATTGTACAAGTGTACATTATTGCTGTCTCGATCTCATTCATTATAAAAGGATTTATCCACAAAATGATAAATAAATAAAACACACAGTATACAGTATATGTACAGTGGTGAATTTTTTAGCTGCTAACTGATTTCTTAGTTATTTGCATGTTTGACACATTAATGTTTTAATATATATTTGTAAAAAGTGTTTATGCAAAAAAAAAAAAAGAAATCAGTAAGGGGCAAACACTTTTCCACACCACTGTTTGCATATATAGTTTGAAATGTATGTAAAATTCAAGTTTAATGCGGCATCAGGTTAATACTATAACTAAAAACACTTTTATCTGATTATCTGCTTTATCTTTTATTTTTTACTTTTATTTTTATTATGATACATTTTATAAGCTGAATCAACTCAGCATAACAAAGTAGTTTTCAATCCTACTTAAAATTATTTTTATTTAGTTAAATAAAATGTCACCACTAGAGCTGAGAAAGTCCTTATCAAAAACAAGGGTTTGCAGTTTCAAATAGCTAAAAAAAAAAACTGTTTAAAATATAAGATTTTTTCAATTATTATTGCATGCTATTTAATGGTTGTTAAATACTAATTCACCAACAAATAAAAAAGTCTCATTTTTAATTTGCTGACTTTGCGTCCTGAGTTTCTGTCAACACTGTCCAAGGATCCCTTCATGGCTCCCTGTTTGTTCTATAATCTGTTCAACTGTTCAGGTTCTTGTACGTTGATACATTTTTAAATGTTGACATTGATACTGCTGTGGTCACAACCATAACATATCAACACAGTATGTCATACTGTAAATTATATTACATTTGTGGGAAAATTTAAGTGAAATTAATTAATTTCAAGTACATCAAATATGCATCTAGCAAATTATGCAGAAACAAACTAGCTCCCACATACATTTCAGTAGTTAGCTGGCATTATACGGAATTTTGTCAACAACATCAGACATCAACACCATCAGGAAATTCATTCGTCAGTGGTAACTTATTGTTCAAAAGTGTTGATAAATACATCCAAAGTAGGTTTTATTTCACTACTTAAAATACATTGTACATTTTCTTCTGCAAAACATTAGTTTTATTAATTTATTAAAAACATGATTCATTGCTTCCACACTCATTCACACACATTTGGGAATGCATGTCTTTGGACTGTGGGAGGAAGTCGGAGTACCAAGATGAAAACCACCAAGGATAGAGAGAACATGAAAACTTGCACACAGACCAAAGTTGTAAATCGAATCGGACTTTGGAAGTACAAAGCCACTGTGCCGCCTAAATCACAATTCAGTGTTTTTAAAAATATGAAAGCTGGATTCAGAAAGGTTTTGATGCTAAAACTTGTTTACATAAAAACATTTTTGAAGATGTGAAAATTGTTTCCAAAGTGTTAAATGTGGCATAAATGTTTACAATAAAATGTAATCGTTTTGTATCTGTAAGACCTTTGATACTTCGAAGATTTCTTTTCTTCTTACTTACTAGAGGTTACCCATGTCTCTGCCCACATACACATCCTTACACCTGTGTGCTACCATTACCTGTGAATGGAGTATGCAGTCAACTTACTACTGCTCCTCACGGTGCTCCAATGTTATGGCAGCCCCTACTTCTCCCTTTTGTATGTGCTATCACTGTAGATGCTCTGCATCTGATCTGGGGTTTCAGTATTCCTGAGTTCAGCCTGATATACCTAGTTTTATTGCAAACAACACTGCCTACTTTTACATTCAGTGAGGAATGCCTGTAACACGATGACAGTATGAGGTAAAAGTAAAAGTTGATGGTGACAATGCCTACTATTAAGGTCAATGAGGTACCCTTGTGGGACACCCATCACCTGGTACAAAAGCTGTTAATTGTTAATAAAACACCCACACATGAAATGAAAACAGATAATAGATGGTGACTGCACCCACTGCCCACTGACCATGCACCACACAGTATAGAAAAGTATCCAGTATATATATATAAAACTTTGTGTCAACACCATCAGGTAGGAATTTTTGTTGTTTATGTATTTTTTTAGTAAATTATTTCTATGGTAGTGTATTTCTAATGATATATTGTAATGACCGCCAGGGTCCGGGTTTGATCCCCGGCCAGGCTCGATTCCCTTCTCTGTGTGCAAGGAGTTTGCATGTTCTCCCTGTGCTTGGTGGATTTCCTCCGGGTACTCTGGTTTCCTCCCACAGTCCAAAGACATGTAGGTTAGGCTAATTGGAGTTCCCAAATTGCCCGTAGTGTGTGAATGAGTGAGTCTATGAGTGTGTGTCTGTGCCCTGCGATGGATTGGCACCCTGTCCAGGGTGTACCCTGCCATGTGCCCTAAGTCTCCTGGGATAGGCTCCAGGCCCCCCCGGGACCCTGAATACAGGATTAAGCGGTATAGATGATGTGTGAGAGTGAGAGAGAATTACTACTTTACTGTTTTGGGGTAAAAAGGAAGGATGTATTTTTCAAAAGAACTTAGAGAGAGTTTTTATCCTAATAAAATGTTATTAAAAGTTGCTGCATTGAATTTTTAAATATTTATTAGACAAAACCTATGTTTTAAAGAAAGCCTGAAATGCACTAAAGGTTAACATTTGTATAAAAATGTTACAACTGAGATTGTTCCAAAATAGGTTTAGGTTTGATAACCCACACCTCACTGTTCAACAATTATGTATGTTAAATATAAATGTCTGTGATCTTTTATTTTACATACATTTTATTAATATTACTCTGTTTGCACGATTCTATTTTTATTTTCTGTTCTGTATGTATTTACTCCTGGTATATTCTTGTAATTTACTTCTGAGCTTTGGCAATACGAACGTAAATATTTGTCATGCCAATAAAGCACCTTTAAATCTTGAATCTTACAAATCTGTGAAGCATATTTTTAATCTCCTCCAAAAGTATTGGGATTGCAAGGCAATTTCTTTTGTTTTTTACTATACCGCAAATATTCAAACTGTGGCTCTAATTTCCTAATATTTTTATGTAGAGGTGTTACACAACACATATACTAGTGAATTGTCTAAGGGAGAAAATCTCACAATTTTGTAGCTGAGAGAAAGGGAGGGAAAACTGATCAGAGCCATTCCAAATATTTTGGGCGGTGTGAATCCAACAATTTGAATGTCCTGGAAAAGAAACAAAACAAACATTATACAAAAAAACTAACATCAAATAGGTGAGCAACCTATAAGCAAAAACAATTAAAGCATTAGCAGGAATGGTATCACAACCCAACATTCAAAGAGACCAAAATTTTTTGGAAACAAGAATAAGTTAATGGAGAGTCCAAAATGTGGAGAAGAAGGATCGGCTCATGATGTAAACTATGAATTTTACATTTGTGCAGTGGTCCACAGTTTTGTATTCAATTCAATTCAATTTTATTTCACTAGTGTTTTTAACAATTGTCACGGTCACAAAGCAGCTTTACATAACCAAAGAAACTATGGAAGTTTATATGAAATGTGAATGTGTATAATTCAGAATGATCAGATGTGGGCAGTGGCTCTCAACAATTTCCCATCTTTCTCTCAGCTTCAGTGGACAGCTGTTGGGTCTTCATGTTGTTTAATACATCTGAACATAAGTATCAAGAAATAAAAAAAAAAGAAAATTCTGAGCTATTGTCACATGTTCATGGTCTTTAATGCTCAGCAAAAATAACTAACTAAATAAATAAATAAATAAAATAAAAATTGACTTGCTATTTAAATAGTTTTGGAGAAGACTTTATATCTTATAAAAGTAAGCATAGGGTTAATTCAAATCAGTTTGAATAATTTATAAAAATATGAATATGAATTAATTATTGTTTTCAACATTTAAATATAAAAGCAGTTTTGAAAGGGCTTTTTTAATTGAGCTAAACATGACTCAAACTTGCCCTTTAATAACCTAACCCTTATTAACCACCCTTAGATAAAAAAGAAACAATGAGCGTTTGAAATTAACCTGTTAAATGCATGGCACTGCTGTTCTCTTTTTATTTTGTAACTGTGTATAGGGTGTAATTTAGGTGTTACCATTGTCAAACACTGTAAAGAACTGATAGCATTACAGTGTAACTGAATATTGTCTGAAATGTAAAATATTAATAATTTATATAAGTTAATTAATATTAAGAAAATGTACCTTCATCTGCAGGTAATATAGTCACATTGGCCATTCCTGATGCATGTATAGGAACTTTGAGATTTACACCACTGAAACAAATAAAAATATTTAGTTTTGCGCTCATATAAATACAAAAACTAAAAGCTGTTTAATCTACAGTGTATAAATAAAAAATAAGATTTTGTCTTTACATTGATCAGAACTTTTTCAAAGATGTCTTCACGTTTTGTACAATGGAGAACCCAAAACCAGTCTCAGAAAAATTTAGGTCTGTATCTCTAAATATCTGTCCAGACGATTTTGTCACAACATGACGCAAAACTGGCTCGACAGAATTTAGTGAAACATTACCAGTCCTTCTATACTTACCTGAAGTTAAATCTGCGCGATACATTTAATCATTTAATGTTGAGTAAAAAGGAAGTTATGTTCTGTTTTGTGCCAGATTACCTCACAGCAGCCCTTTATCCCTTGAAGTGAACATGGCTAATCGCGTCACTCAACAAGCCAATCATGCCTATTCATTATCAAAAAACTATTTTTCAAGTATAAACGGCAGGAGAACGCGGCAGGAGAACGCGGCACTCCGGGAGGCGGCCGCTCAGCCAGCTAGCCCTCCCCCCGTCACAGCGGCTGCCGTGCCACCTCCAACGCCCCCCACCCCCCATTCTTCTGATATTTTTTTGGCTTTAACGGATGAATGGGATGGCACGGCCATTAAATGAAGTGTTTTTCTAATTGCACTGGATTTTGTGTTTGAGTTCAATGCCACCAGGTACTCCACAGACCGGTTGCGCGTTGCCCTCCTCATCTCGTTGCTATCTGGGCAGGCAACTGAGTGGCCTCAGACACAGCCTATTTCTACTTACATTTGAAAACATTTGAAACTTACATTTGAACATCTTGCTGCTGAGGTGGAGACCAACATCTAGCTTTATCATCTGCGGCAGGGCGGGTCGTCCGTGAGCCACTACACTGCAAACTTCCGAACCATCGCCGTCCAAACCACCTGGGGTGATGCGGCACTCCGGACAACCTACTACGAGGGGCTGGCATCCCGCATCAAAGATGAACTTGCCGGACGGGAGCTGCCGGCGACGCTGGAGGGTTTAATCCAACTCGCCCTCCGAATAGACCAACGCCTGCTCTCCCATCTGTGGCCAGCCCCCCGTACCCAGCCGCCAGCCACACCACCATCATACCAGACCACGCCTCGCACCCCAACCATCTTCTCCTACCCTCCGGTTCCCGAAGCTCGCTCCTCTTTCACCACCGCCAGTACTGGACCAGTTGGATCGCTACCGCTCGCCGTGGTTGACACCGGAGCCGGGGAACCCATGCAAGTAGGACAGAGAGGGACTTTGCGCGTACTGTGGATCAGCGGCATACCACCAAGCCATCTGCCCTCTCGATGAGCGATGGGACACAAACTCTCCGTGCAGATACACCGTGCAGAGAACAACTGAACACAGGTCTTCACTTCGTAATACACCTGTCCATAAATAAAAAGGAATAGTTAGACATATACGCTAAATATATTTCACTTAAATATTACAAATTAAAACAAGGAAAGAAGATGTGCTGAGCTTCAGTTCATTGTCTTCAAAGTCTAGGAAGGAAACGGTTGTCGTTATTTTACTGAATAAAATAAAATGTTGTTAAATCTGAATATATTCGGTAAATTTGTGAATGACACTGAAAGTATCAACTCCAACTATGAAGTCTATTTCATTTCATTTGTACCATTTAAACATTTTGTTTATATTCATTTTATTTTTGTTTTGCTTTTATTATTTATTATTTCACAATATTACAGATTAAAAGAAGGAAAGAAGACGGAGAAGTACGGAGCTTCAGTACACTGTGATGGCGAAATACATTTTAGGCAGAGACGTCTGCTCGGTCTTGTTAATTCGTATTAAACCCCTCAAATCTGAATACAAAAATGTATAATCTTTAATAAAGTTAGCCTAAAACAATATTGTTTCCAATGCTGAAGCAACCATTATTTTGTTTTTGTTAGTCTATTCATTGAATACAACGCGCTGCGAGGGGAACATCCACAGAACCCCCAGTTACTGTAATCCCTCTTCTCACCTTTCATTATAAGTGTGAGGTTATCAAACCGGTTTCACTGATGGGGGAATTAGCAGAATTGAGGGGTTTAAAAAGAATCAACGCTGCCTTTTTGTAAAGTGAAAGTTCACGCACAAAGCGGGTTCACGCACGCAGATGAACAGCTTTATTTCCGTCATAAATTCACAATCACATTCCAGCTATTATTTCCAGCCGTGGTCAAATAATGGATGAAATCCTGGACACAAACAGCAAAAAAAAACATTATGTTTATTATTATAAAAAGCCCGAAGCACTTCGTGTGCACATAAGAACATTTACTAAAAAACAGATTTCTTTGTTCATTCATGTCTTTTGATGGTGCTCAATGTCGACACATTTTTACGTTTTAACGAAGATATGTTGGCATATTCACGAATCAGGTAGTTAACACTATCAGACGCTCACAAGCACACACACACTCTCCGTGCAGATACACTGTGCGGGGAACAACTGAACACAGGTCTTCACTTAGTAATACACCTGTCCATAAATAAAAAAGAATATTTAGACATATATGCTAAATATATTTCAGCTCCACACGTCTTCTTTCCTTGTTTTAATCTGTAATATTGTGAAATAATAAGTTACATTTATTTTGCGTATATGCTTAAATATTCCTTTTTCATTTATAGACATGTGTATTATGTTTTATCTGCATTATTGTGAGACACGATGACTTTCTGGGATTTGTATTGATAAATCGCACGCGTTTATCAGCCTTTTGATCAGCACGTCCACTTTCCTTGTGTTAATCTGTAATGTTTAAGTGAAATACATTTTGCGTATATACTTAAATATTCCTTTTAATTTATGGACAGGTGTAGTATGTTTGATCTGCATTATTGCAAGAGGCGATGACTTTCTGGGGGAGTATGTCTGTATACTGTATTTCTGGGGGAGTATGTCACATTCCAGCTATGATTTTCAGCCGTAGTCAAATAATGGATGAAATAATTTTTAAATGCTGGACACAAACAGCAAAAAACGTGATTATTATTTTTGTAAAAAAAAAAGCTGAAGCTTGTGTTAATGTGTTCTTGAGAACAAAGCACCATCTAGTGGTGGCACCAGGTAAATGAATAAATAGAGCTTGAATGGGCGTGTTTACTGCAAAATCTTGACACCTTCCTGGCAGGAGAAGGAGGGGGGACCACGGGGTACAAAGGGAAGCCGCACGGGATCTGCACGGCATTCACATGGCCGCGGCTATTTCGTGTGGCTCCTACTGTACATCACCTCCATTCCGTCTCCACCTATCATCCTGGGACACCCATGGCTACTGTGTCATGACCCACTCATCTCCTGGACCCAAAATCGGATCCTACAATGGGGACCGACCTGCAACGAACTATGCCTACGGGCCGAGGCTGGGACGTGCTCTAGGGAGACCAAGGTCCCCGATGTCGACACAGATAACATCCCACGAAACTACCGGGACCTGGCTGAAGTCTTCTGCAAGAAACGTGCCACCCATCTACCTCCACATCGCCCCTACGACCTGGCGATCGACCTTCAGCCAGGATTCATCCCACCCCGCGACCACCTCTATTCCCTATCCAAGAACGAGATGCAGGCAATGGAGGAGTATGTCTCCAGCGGACTTCACCATGGTACCATCCGGCCCTCCTCCTCACCTGCCAAAGCGGGGTTCTTTTTTGTGAAGAAACGCGATGGTAGTCTTCGTCCCTGTGTTGATTACCGGGGACTCAACAACATCACCATCAAGAACCGACACCCGTTGCCTCTTACCAACTCTGCCCTGGATGCCCTCTCTGGCGCCACCATTTTCACTAAGTTGGACCTCCGGAGCGCCTACAACTTGGTGCTCATCAGAGAGGGCGATGAGTGGAAGACGGCCTTCATCACCCCTACCGGACACTATGAAAGCCTGGTCATCCCCTTTGGTCTCTGCAATGCACCCGCAGTATTCCAACTGGGTGTTCGTCTACCTGGACGATATCCTAATTTACTCCCGAACCATCAACGAACAAGTCCAGCACGTCAGGGCGGTCCTAAAGAGACTCCTCGCCCACCAACTGTACTGTAAGTTGAAAAAGTGCGCTTTTTACGAGCGCTCCACCACGTTCCTGGGTTTTGTCATCTCATCCCAGGGTGTGGCCATGGACTCGCAGAAACTAGTAGTTGTGAGTCATTGGCCTCTACCCAAGACTCTCAAACAACTCCAGTGATTTCTCGGGTTTGCTAACTTCTACCGTCGCTTTATCTGGGACTACAGTACAGTTGCAGCCCCATTAACCGCTCTGACTCGCCCCTCATCTCACCCCTTCCATCTCACCTCCACCGCCATCTCTGCCTTCCACGAACTCTGTCGCCGCTTCACCACTGCCCCCATCCTTCTTCACCCGGATGCTGACAAACGATTCGTTGTGGAGGTGGACGCTTCAGATGTGGGCGCCGGAGCCGTTCTCTCCCAGCAAGGTCCAGACCAAAAACTGCACCCTTGCAGTTTTTTCTCCAAGAAATTTGACTCCACTCAGCAGCAATACGGAGTAGTGGACCGCGAGCTGCTGGCCATAAAGTGAGCCTTGGAAGAATGGCGACACTGGCTCCAGGGCGCCAGAGAGCCGTTC
Organism: Clarias magur; assembly: GCA_013621035.1. NCBI lineage: Eukaryota > Metazoa > Chordata > Actinopteri > Siluriformes > Clariidae > Clarias > Clarias magur. The sequence goes on from QNUK01000099.1 coordinate 833,919, forward strand.
ATCGTCTGGACCGACCATCAGAACCTCATTACTATCCGCACCTTGAAACAACTCAACCCCAGACAGGCACGGTGGGCATTGTTTTTCGAAAATTATAACTTCCACCTGTCATACCGCCCGGGGTCCAAGAACACCAAGGCTGATGCTCTATCACGACAGCATAAAGAAGACGTCGCCCGGGCGGACCTCGCGCCTATCCTACCACCCACCAAGATCCTTGCACCAATTAACTGGGATTTGGAAACGAGGGTTCGCCAGGCACAGACTGCGGAGACCGAACCAGCAGGTGTGCCGCCTGGTCGTCGCTATGTCCCCGACTCCATCAAGACCGACATCCTACAATGGGGACACTCCTCCCCAATTTCTGGACACCCCGGAAGGCGACGCACACTACTCTTCATTCAACGCGCCTTCTGGTGGCCAAATATGAGGAGGGACGTGGACGAGTTCGTCCAGGCGTGCCCAGTGTGTGCCAGGTCCAAGGACAGCAACCAGCCATCACCAGGGGAACTTCAGCCACTCCCAGTTCCCCGCCGGCCCTGGACACACATTGCCGTTGATTTCATCACGGGCCTGCCGGTTCCCGAAGGAAAGGACACCATCCTCACCATCGTCGACCGGTTTTCCAAAGCTGTACACCTGGTGGCCCTCCCCGGTCTCCCGTCAGCCAAAAGGACAGCTGAGCTGATATTAGAGCACGTAGTCCGCCTGCATGGGTTCCCAAAAAACATCGTCTCGGACAGGGGGCCCCAGTTCACCTCCCGATTCTGGAAGGCCTTCTGCTGTCTGATCGATTCCACCTGCAGTCTGTCCTCCGGTGCGAACCAACCAACAACTGGAGCGCTACCTGAGATGCTTTATTGCTGATCGTCAGTGCTCCTGGGCCCGCTACCTCATATGGGCTGAGTTGTCTCACAACCTCCATACATCCTCTGCCACCAATATCAGCCCGTTTGAGGTGTGCTACAGTTTCCAACCTCCGATTTTCAACCATCAAGAACCGGAGGTTGAAGTACCGTCGGCCCAACAGTTGGTTCGCCGATGTTGATGGCTCTGGAGATGAGCAAACAACGCCATCCGACTTGCTAACACCCGCTACACCGTTCAACATTGCCGTCAACACCCACTGGGACAAATGTACCAAGTAGGTGACAAGGCATGGTTATCAACAAGAAATCTACACCTGCAGACAGAATCACGGAAACTATCACCCAGATTCATCGGACCATACCCCATCAACCTCCGGATTAACCCCGTCACCTACCGGCTCCAGCTGCCTGCGGCGCTCCGGATCCACCCGGTATTCCACACATCTCAACTTAAACCGTTCACTACGTCACCCACGTCGAGAGTCGGTCCTGGACAGGGGGGTACTGTCATGCACACTCGTAACACAACTGGCACCAGGACCCGGAAGAAATACGGTCGGGTTTCAGGAAGCATAAAAGGAAACAAGATGGCGCTTCACATTGCTCAGTCATTGAGTTTTGCCCATGCTATCGCCGATGCTTCGCTCGTCTAAACGTGAGTACTCACTTTCTTGGGTTTCGCTTCCGATTGGTGTGTATTTAGAATGCGGGTTTATTTGTGTAAACTCTTGCTCTCGCCTCGGGAGAGTTCTAATAATAACCAGCGTGGTTATCCTGCCTGCTCGCGCTACTTCTGCGTTTGGGTTTACCATCCATGCTACAGGTCTAACTGCTAGTCTTCTGGTTCATCTCCGGTTAGTTCATGACAAGTGCTTTGATATGCAAGCATGCTTCCGGAATGAATTATGAAAGCAATCCAAGGTTTTGGCCATTTTCTTGAGCAATATCGGCTTATTTGACATTTCACAATTTGTCACATTGAAATGTATGGTTGGTACCATTACACTAAGAAACTCTTAAAAGCCTTTTAAAGACATTATAGGCATAAATATGGTCTCATAATTAATTAATGTGCCCAAATAATATTTCTTAGCGCTGTATTTATGAACTTCATACTTTTTATACGTAAATGTGTATTTTATCTTGTGGTTCAATTAAATAGGTTCAACAATTAAAATTTTTTTATTGACAGTTAAATAACTACATTTTTAATTATGTCATCCTGGGTTAAAAATGTATGTTAATGTAGTTTACTTTCAGATGAGGATCCCTACTGATGCCTTTTTGTTCCAGCAGTGATTTATTATGGCAATAATAATGGCAACTTGGTGAAACTGGAGCTAAAAATCCCAACATTCTGATCAGTAACCCAGAGCCTTAACCATGTGACCCATCACTGACCTACTGTAATATTCATGCATGCAGACATTTTTTAAATATATAATTAAAAAAATTAAAATCTTTTGCCATTTATTGAAATGAAGTTATTTTTACCACAAAAAAAAAATCAACCTCACTAGTGTCTCTTATGAAGTTCAGCTATCATTTCAGCTAAAATATACTACGTGGAAACAGATTTAAAAAAATATCTATTACAAACATTTTTTAATGGCGCTTAGTCTTTACATATCTACACTGTATTTGTGTGTAAAATGTACAATAAAACATAGGTGATTCATTAAACACATGGTTGATTAAAAGAGATACTTTATTTTTGTAATTTTGCTTCATCCTGTGCTCAGGGCCATGGGGGGCCTGGAGCCTGTGCCAGGATACTTAGGGCATGAGGCGGAGTACACCACCTATCCATCGCAGGGCACAAATACACACACACACACATACACACACACACACACACACACACACACACACACACATACAGACACACTCATTCATTGGGAATGCCAATTAGCCTCATCTGCAGGTCTTTGGACTGTGTGTGTTGCACACCCACACATACACATAGTCACAATATTACAGTAAACAGTACATGTGCGCATGGATGTTGACTACACAAGTGGCGCACGTGCACCGAGACTGAGCATGGGAGATTATTACCCACAATCCCACAGTGTGCGAGAGAGGAAAAACCATTGGCTCAGTTGTGATCATGTGACGTTTGGCAGACAAAGTGCAGGTGTACTACTCATATATCAATCCCTCGCTCATTTATTCAAGTAAAAAAAAAAATGTAAATATTGCTCGTCTAACAAAATGCTCGCAGACCAAGAGACTCACAATCCAAGGTTCCACTGTAGTAGTGTGATAATGCATTTCATTTAGCCAATTAGTAAACTATGTGTACATTTTGGACATTAGTGAAAGAGACACCAGTTATTTTTTTATTACATATTTTTTGTGTTAGTTTTTGTTTTTTTTACATTTAACATTCTTGTCCAAGAATAAATTAGAAAAAAGTAAGAAAATAAAGCTAGGAAAAGTTCAGTCTTAGTATGTCTAAGCATGCACGTGTTTGTGATTTTCTTCCTATTATTGGAAATTCTTTCCTTCTTAAAAAGTTAATTGTTCCTTCTGTTTTAGTGTGATATTATTTGTAGCCTAAAAGGGTTCAGCCCAGAAGTACATCGACTTTAATCAGAGCAGCAGAAAGTGCAGCTATATACTCCTACTTGATGGAAATGTGTTTGATATAGTGCTGAGCACATGAATTATTGTTATTAGTTAACTACAGCTCTAGAACCCTTTAATATATCATAGACACCTGCATAGAGTGCAGCTCATAGCAGATTGTGGGTGTGGTTGCTCTCCATATCTGTTTGAGGTGAAATCTGTAGTGCGGTTCTTCTATAACCTATACCAATTTCTTGACGTCCTGTTGTAGTGTGTGCTTTATTTTAAAGAGATGTATTCTTACTACTATTACTGGGGGCATAAATATGTATAAAGGTTAACCTTTAATTTTGCTTGCACAAGTAAAATCCAACCCAATTCTAATTCTGCTACTTGTATGTTGATTATATCTAGCATCCTGTTAAAATCATTTCCACTCTAGCACTAACATAGCTATGATATCTTTCCCTACTAATGACATTGCACACTTTGTGTCATTGACCTAACCACTATGGGGCTCTTGTAATAAAATGACAGTTTGTGTTCTGTCCCTGCCACCACATATAATTAAAGACCCTATTTGTAACTTCTAGATTGAAAGGACTAAATGGAAGGACATATAGAAAGCAAGAACATATTGGACTGAAAAGATACAATAGATAAGAACAGCAGTACAGAAAGAGGAAAACATAGTGTGATGTCTCTTTTTGTGCTTCTGTGGATTAGGCCATGTCTATTGTTTCTGCTATTTTTCTGATGGAGTTGCTTTACTTTTTTTAGCTTGATTAATTTTTTCCCTGGAAATTCCAACTCTTTGGTCCCTAAACTGAGAGTTAACAGTAACAGATTTGAAATGCAAATGCATTTAAAACAACTCTACACTTTTTAATGTTTACCTATACGAAGGTAGTTTGCAGGTCAGATAGAATTATCCGAATACTTTTGGTCTCTAAATTTTTTTAAAGTGTTGATTGCATATTACTAAACATTTCTCTTCATTATCCTTATTTCCTTCATATTTTTCTCCATTCAGCTCTTTATCTCGTTTTCATTATCGTTTCTCATTCCTGGTCTTTATAAGAGAGTTGCCATGCAAAATGTCATTGTAAAAGTATTAGTAAAAACATATTCTTTATATTATCTGTTGTTATTTTAAAATCCTACTTAAAAAGAAGATATACTTGAAGGCCTCAATTAATTAGATTAGTTGTGTTACTACTGTATGTAATGTAAACTACAAGTTATGTAAACTACTGTATATGCACTCTGCGATACATTTAAAATTGTAACACCACTTAAGATTTCGACAAGGCACAGAGTTAAAGAGGAATGTGGCTGGATCTAAAGTTACAGTTACAATTCTAAAGATATTTACAAGTCTTTGACGCTAGATGGAGCTACTCTGTTTTTTTATGGCACAAATATAATTCTCATAAAAAAAGTACCACATATAAATCACATTAATTTCTTCTTCTTCTTGTTCTTTTATTATTATTATTATTAGTAGTAGTAGTAGTAGTAGTACTTATAGTAGTAGTAGAGGGTATAAAATTAGGGATGCATTTCTCCAAGAAAATGTGAAGTATGATAGCGAGAAAGCAGCACAAGACACTGTACAACTGGCAAATAGAACAAAGTTCTCAGTTTGCCAAAGTTTGACCCATCACTTCAATGGAAGAAAAACAGATTTTTAAAAAATGACAGGGGGCACGGCAAACATTTCTACACCAGAAATACACAGAGTGAATAAACAAAAATACTTCAAAAGTGTTAAGAGGAGAATAAGTGCCCATATGGAATAGTAAAAAGTTTAAGAAGGACAGTTATAAATACTAATAATAATAATTATTATTATTATTATTATTATTATTATTATTATTATTATTTTGCCTGTTGATGCATCTGTCAAAAATAGTCTTGCATGAGTTTATTTAGGTTTTTGGTTTGTAAGAAACAAAATCACAATGTACACTACCACTCAAGTGGGTTCACTTTCTAACTCCATGGTTGTTCATGATTTTTATTTCTTTCTATATTGTAAAGCAATGTTGAAGGCATCCAAAATATGCAGTAATCTTCTTTGAACAATTAATGTTGAGATATATCTGCTACTCATGATCTGTAAAGCCTTCATAGCGGCTCGAGGTGCTGTTAATTGAAGATTTTTGAGGCTTTGGGATTCTAAATTAACTTCTCTGTAGCAGAGATTCGTTTTGGTCTTGCCTTCCTATGATGCTCTTCATGACAGCCAGTTTCATCATAGTGCTTGATGGGTTTTGCAAATGCACTTGACAATACTGTTCTTGCAAGTACTATTCCAGATAGCTTGACCTCTGTGTCTTAAAATAACAACTAACTGTTGTTGTTGCTGTTGTTACATAATTACCTAATTCCATTTATTATTTCATAGTTTTGAAATTTCCAGTGTTGTTGGATGTAGAATGTAGGAAACAAATCACTTCAAAATTTGCAAGTGATCCCAAACTTTTGAGCAGTAGTGTGTGTGTGTTTAAAAAGGATGTCTGACACCTCAATAATATTAATTATATAATAATATCTCTGTGTTGAAATATGCATGATGGGCTTAACTGCAAAAATAGTCATAATTTTAGTCTGTGGTCAAAATGGTGTTAAAAGGCACAAATGCTAAAATACTTAGCGTGTCTGATTGTTTTGTTGATATCAGTGAGATTTTTATTATTTAGCAAAATGCTATCCACTTCTTACAGTGTTCTTACAGCAAATTGAAACAAGTAAAAGAGTTTGTTTTATCTTAAGATTGTTGAACATTATGAGAAAAACTTCAAACAATATAAAAAGTTCAGTTTGAACTGAATAGTCGGAGATTAAAGAGGTGCTGATCTTGAGTTGCTGACGATACAATGTAAACTAAACCTTATATATTGTTTTTAATCCAATCAGGGTAGTCAATGACTGCTTAGGTAACTGCAGTGGCAGGAACAGACTGTAAGTTCCTTTTCTTAGCTTCATCATTCTTATAATAAGTCCATCCGCTTCACTCATCATGTGAAATAAATGCTTTTGTCTTTTTTTTTTTTTTTTTTTTTGCTATAGAAAATATCAATATATTGCTTTCTTTTTTACTTTGTATGAATTTTAGAGGACTTGATAAAGTCATAATATTACAGATCCTACTCATGATCTGTAAAGTCTGAATAACTTGAAGTATATTGTTGAGCAAAGAGTTTAGAGGTTAACTCTTAGTTCAACAATGTATATCAGGTTAATCATATTTTTTTGTACAGTATGATCTTCAGCATTACTCATTAGTTACACCAGCACGTTAAATTCCACATGCTTACCAAATTGGCAAACTCACATGATGGCCTTTGTGTAATCATATCAGAATTTAGCAAGCTGCCCTTTTGTTGCATACAGTCTGCCGAAAAAGGTTTGAAAGTTTTTTTTAAATCACCTCTTATCTATACATTAAATGTGGTTGTATTCAGCAGCAGTAAGACAAATACCCCAAATATTTTAGTTTCTTAAACAGATGAATGAATTATGTAAGACAAGATTTGTGATGTACTTATTTTGTGGAGTGATCATGTTCCGTATTATTAGTTGATTCCTGAGCTCAGGTTGGTGTCTGTGTGGAGTTTCTGTAAATTGTGTGACTTGCATGTCATGCCAGGAGGTGGATTAGCTGTGCTAAAGTTGCCTCTCTGTGTGAATGCGTGTAGTGGCAATTCAGGGTGTGTCCTGCACCACACCTAGCAGTCCTAGGATAGGCTTCGGACGTTGTAAGACCCTGACTATGATAAAGCTATTACTCAGGATGAATGAATAAATGAAACTATGCCGGAAGTATGAGCAGAATCATGACTCATAATGTGGAATTTTCTGAGTAATTATTAGAAACTATTAAAGTGATCATTTAAGCTTGACCTTTCAGACTTTAGATACCAAGACTGGCGTTTTTTAGCACTACATTTTATAGCAAACAAAGAAATACTTAAGGATAAATACACACTGGGTCATCTAGTCATAGATGAGTTATTGCGTCGTGTTCAATAGAGAAAACGAAAACAGAAGCTGAAGCCGGGCGGTAGAGTGTCTCCAGAGGTTTGGAGTTATTCCGGGAGAGCTAATTAGCCTGCGTGCTGCGCATGCGCACTCGCTATTGTTGGCGAACGTTTCGTGCCCGAGGCGCGCGGTGATTCACCTGCGGCGGATAGCGCTCTGTCTCAAGCCCAATCTCGTCCAATTAAAAAACAGCACCGAGACCTAACTTCCGGGCTGAGCGGCCACGCCATGCACGTAGTCGGGTCTAAGTAATACGCACGAAATATGCGCGAAATTTTGTCGACGGGACTTTTTCGTTTGTGTTGTGAGAGAGGTTTTTCGGACCACGATTCAGGAAGAAGTTAAAGGGAGTTTAGAAGCTTTGAGCGGACTGAGGAGAGTTTACCCGCAGGATAGAAGCAGATCTTTGCGCGGTTTGGTTTCACAAAGGCGATCCCGTGGGAAATTTTTAATCGCCTTGTCAGGATGAGGAACGAAAAAAGAGCCTTTGGTCTTTTTATTTGGTTCGTGACGCTTGGTAAGTTATATCGTTTATCACTGAAGTACGCCTTTCTCTAACTCGTGTGTCTGAGTTTAAAAAATAAATTTAAAAAAGCCGGTTAGGGTTCTTGGCCTGACCTCACCTCTCTGCGACTTTGTTTAGGTGCTGATTAAATCAATGAAAGATTTACCACCAGCAACATTATATACAAACTACTTTCTTGTTTATGTTAATTGAAAGTCGTGTGACGGTGCAAGGAGATTTCATTTTTTCTTTATGTTTAAATCAGGCAAGTTCTTACTGCAAGTATATGGAGTGTTTTGGAAACAAGCCAAACTGATTTGAAGTAGCTGGAAACTTGGCACAAATGTTTAACTCATTATAACTATGCCTGTCTAGTGTGTTTGTACTATTAGAACTTCTACTCTACGTTTGTTTTAGTATTTAATTCAGTAAGTTGTAGATGACAATTTGTTTCCCTGTCAGTATGACAGTAATGTTTTTTTTTTATTCTGTGTTAAGAAAATATTCACTTACCAAGAAACCAACAACAACAAAAAAAAAGTTTACTTGATCGTTATCTATTTCATCACACTTGTCATCACTTGTCACTTGCATTTGTCAGATTCAAGTTGTAGTCTACAAAGAATTTTGGTGTAATGTTTTGTATTATACTAGTTTTTCTTTGTTCTTTAATCATGATATGTTGCTTAAGTAAGTTAAATATTTGTGGGTGGATGGGGTGTATTTGTGGTTATAACACTTGTTTAGGAGAAAGGGAACTGTGTTAGTTACAGTAATAAAAATACTTATATTTCCATATTCTAATGTTTTAATCATTTCCTCATTCCTCTCACTTTATTCGACTCAAACCTTGTTGCTTTTTCTTATCTTGATCTATCTGTTCCCTTCGGCTTGAGACTTGCTTCCAGTACATGTGGAGACAAGCCTTTACGTGTATTGTCTCTGCATGCTTCTGCCTCACTGCCCTTTTTATTTTATTTTTTTGTCCTCAGATTATCATGATCTTTCTCAATCCTTGATTTATTTCATGTTATTAATTTCCACCCTGCTGCCTGCACTTGTTTATAACTATAAGAGTGGAAAAATCTAAACATTTATTGTAGTAGTGTGTTTCTTGTTTCAGTCATTAAAGTAGGATGAGGACCAAAAAAGGATACTTACAATTAACATTTCCATAAATGGTGTGTGTTTGTGTGTGGTGTTGAAACTATGCCTTTGAGGTCTGGTACCAACCTCCAAAGTGCCAGCTAAAGGCCTTGCTGTTTATGTTGTGTATTGATAGTTGTGAGCTTGATAGGAGTTAAGTGCAATTTCAGTCCATTTTCTTTGTTTAAAAAAAAACAGCAGAAGTTTAACAATACATTTGTATTGTTAATACAAATCTGTTCCATTTGTGTCCTCTTCCTCTCATACTATAAAGGGAGTTGGGAATTGCTAAGGTCAGAGGTGGTGAGAGAACGCTAGTTCTGGGAGCCTAGAGCCTCTGCCTGACAATCTGAAAAACCTTCTGCAGAAAAACTCATCTGCTGCAGATTTTCTTACAATTTTAAGGCTTTGAACCTTTTCAAAAAGTTGTCATAACTAAAGTTTTATTCCTGAATTGAACAAGCGAATGGAAGATAATTATATGTAGTCCATTATAATAGTTTTCTCACTTAAAATCCAAAAGCACCCTTTAAGCAATACAAACTATCTGCAAATATCATAACATTTCACTACAATTAAATTAAACTACTAAGATACTGTTCTCCATCATAATTATGTCAAGCTTGGCAAATAATTCACTCCTACCACACGTCATGCTAAAGAAATTCAAATGAAACTGTGACTATTTACCGCCTCAAGTTTTTAGCACATGTTGAGCAATTGTTAGCGCCTGGCCACGAGCAGCTTCTAACATGCATGTTTTGAGACAAATTGGAGAACATGGTGTTTGGAGATCAGTGATTACTGACTAATTTGCTTGCAGAGTTTGGAGAAAAAGGCTGATCAGGGAATTTTAATAATGTAACAATTTTTTTCTTCTGGACAATTCTCTAGTAATTTGTGTAAGTAGACACAGCTCAAAGATGGCAGCAGAGTGATTAAAAGGCAAAAATGAGATAAATGTGAATAAAATTCTTTCTCTCTGATTCAGCTTTCCAGGGTGAGAGCAGAGTGGTGAAAGTGCCCACTGGTCCACTGGTCCGTGTCGAGGGCCAGTCTGTGTCAATCCGCTGTGATGTCTCAGACTATGAAGGGCCACCTGAACAGGATTTTGAATGGAGCCTGTTCCTGAGTGAAAAAGTCCCACTCATTTCAACTTTTGATCAGACGTACACAGCCGCATCAATGAGGGACCGGGTCAACAGTGGCGATATCAGCGTTAAGAAATTGGCAGATGATGCAGTAGAGCTGACTATAAGAAAGGTCAGAGCCTCGGACACTGCTGTCTATCGATGCAGCACACCCAGCACTGATTCAGTCGTCAAAGGGAACTACTTTGCCGATGTGGAACTTAAAGGTGGGTTGTTGTTTTGCCCTTACGCTGATGTTTTTATTGAGCTATTTTTTGTCATGAAACAAAGATTTAATCTGGGCCAATAATACAATTTTATATAAAACAATAAAGAACAATGTTGGAACTAGCTGTATGTAATGTTTACAGCAAAGTCTTATTTTAAAAAAATGTGAAGGTTTATATGATTTTTTTTTTTTTTTTTGGTAACCTTTACCTTTGGAGTTGTTCCCTAATTTAGTGGTGCCCTATGGATTGGGGCTTTGACTTCCTCAAGAGGAAACTTTAGTTTAAAAGGAAATGGTATGAAGAGTTCATTCTAGCTAAATGATGGAGGTGATTTAATGCCTCATTAAAAATCCTAATGAAGCCTTAGATTCTTTGAATGTTTATCAGAAGCATTTATTTAGCTCCTATGCTTTTGTACTGTATGTGGCTTTACTTTACTGTATTTTACTTGTAATTTATACCGCCTGGCCAAAAATAAAAGGTCACCATTCAGATTTAAACAAATAATTAAGATCCTTTTGAATTCATACAGAAGTTAATAATGTTTCAGCTGGCACCAATTTCTTTTTCACTAAATGATGCAGTACGTAGTTTCTCATTTATTTAATGACCATGTCGGAAGAAGCATCTCTGGTAATTAAAAAAGATGTTACTGTGTTTCAAAAAGTTCAAATTGTTACACATCAAACTAAGGAGACTGTTAATTGCCAAGGTTTTGCAATTGTCCTGGAAGTGTACCCATAGTGCTGAACTGTCAACTTTGTGGCAGTTTGCTTGTCAAACCAATGCAACAGTGAATCTATACTGTAGTTACAGCAGTCCAATAAAATATCCAATAAAATAAAATATTTTTGTGTTTTATAATGCTTGACATTTCTTTTCATATATATGAAGGTTAAACGGAATCTTTACTAAATACCTTTTGACATGACATCCCAGGATACGGAACTCTTCAGCAACATCTGTATAACTCTCTAAAATAGAAGAAAAGAAAAGAAATGCTGTAATATTTGGTTACGTTTTTTGGTAAACATGGTTAATCAAGATGTTCATAAACAGTCATATGAACAAAATTATTATTGTTGCTTTTAATTAAGTAGTAAAGTATTTAATCAGTAAAGGTTACCAATTAAATGTGTCACTTTGTAAGTTTCAATAAATAATGAATTTGAAGATATAAATTAATTGTACTTCTTTTTGCACAGTTATTGGCGATTCTCTAAAAGTGGCTCCAGTCATTTCTCAGCCAACAGTTTCAGAAGGCGAATCGGTAAAGCTGCTGTGCAACATCAGTCGATCCTTCACCGAACACACTTTCCTGTCAGTCACTTGGTCCATTAGAACAGGGTCTAGCTCACTGGAAGAGATCTTGACATTTGGACCAGATGATGGGATTAAAGTGGGACCAGTATTTGCCCAGCGTTATGCAGATGATGAACTCATCGTGCTGCTCCCTGGTGGTGGAAGTTATGGATTGATTCTGAAGGGGGTGAAACCAAAGGATCAGGGTGTGTATGTATGCACAGGAAGGGAATGGACGAAACAGCCTGCGGGAGGGAAGGGCTGGCAGAATATTCTAGAAAGAAGTGAAGACATGGGGAGCATTACAGTCACACCCTTAGGTGAGTAATGGTTTTTGTTTAGTTTTTTTCTTCAGTGTTCTTTTTTTTTTTTCATCACTTAAAGAGTCATAAATTATTGAATAAAATATTCTAATAATCACTGTTAAAAATACTTTATATGTTGCAGTTATTGTTAAGTAAATTAAACTTCAGATTTCGTTTATCGATTGTCTTTACCTGTTGCTGTGCCAGATACTGTCCAACATTTTATTATTATTATATTTGGATGTAAAACGACTTCTCCGTCCCAGCTAAGAGCTCTTTGCAAATTATGTCTTTTAATTATCAATCACTATGAGCAAGCACTATGATCAAAGTGCACAGGGAAGCTACATGACCTCATAGCGTTTTATTAAAATCAGCCCTGTATTAAAGGGATTTCATGTAGTACAGAACCAGTAGGTGTCAAGAGAGAATAATACAATATAAATTGTGTTCTTAAAGATATGACCTTGATTTAATAAAAGATATTTAGGCACTAACTCTTATTCAGACACTATTTTGTGATGGAGATGCTTCTCTGTTGTTTTAGCCCAGTCACTAGTGGTTTCTGTGGAGAAGAATGTTACCCTCAGTGTGGAGGAAACGCTGAAGTTGACCTGCTCAGTAGCTGCAAAGAGCCTGCGTTCTCTGGGTATAGAGGTGATATGGTTGGTCAAGGAATTTAACAACGCTAACAACCAGCGAGTACTACTCCACGTTGGACATGATGGCCAAGTGCTGACTGGCTCTGAGCTGGTGAGCCTGAGCAGGGTTCAACAAGGCATGTTCAAGCTTCTCCTCTCCGAAGTGCAGCCCTCAGATTCCGGTCTGTACTCATGCCAGATGAAGTTCTGGTTGCCACTGGGCAATGGAGGATGGTATCAGGCAGCTGAGAAAATCTCAGATCCTGTCCAAGTCCAGGTCACACAGCTGGGTAAGAAGATTTTATAACATTTTTTAAACAGTTCTGTCTCTCCCCCCCCCCCCCCTTCCCTGCCTGCTTATTTTTCTTGCTCCTGGCATTTTTCCTAGATCAGTGTTTAGTCAAGTGTTTACCTCATCCACAGCCACCTTTTCACATACAGTTTTACTTTTGCAGCTTGAACATTGAAACACTGTGTGCATGTAGTAGGAAGTGTTCAGACAGGCCTCACCAATGTTTTGCATGATCGTCACTTTGAATAAACCTGTTAGTCTTCTTGAGGATTACAAAACTATGTGAGCAGGTGATTATGATGAAGATATCATCGTATTTGTATGAAACGGTTTGCTGTTTGTTGTCACCATGCATCAGCAGTGTGAAGGTCTTGGATAAGATTTACCTTTTTGTTTTTGAACACCTAAAAAAACACTACTCGCTAATGTTATTCATACGTCATCAGGCAGCAAACTGCCAGAGGCTGTAGAAAGTCCCAAACATGACCTAGAAGTTCCTTTCATTTTCCCACTGACTGTTATAATGCCTACCCTCTGGAGCATTATTGTTGTATGCTTTTTGTACATTATTTAGCATTCAGTTTTGTATTGCTGAATAATTCACCTGTACTGCTGAAAGAGTCCGATTCCATGACATATTATGTGGTTTGGTGTAGGAAATATGGGATTTACTTTTTACATTTCTTTTTATTTACAGTGCAAAAGAACTTTTAAAAAGTTTAACAATTGATTATTCTGCTTAGTATGCTGTTAATCATACCTTTTTGTTTGTGCTGTTTGGTTTGGATATGGTGCTATATCTGACCTCTCTGGAAGTTAGCCAATAAACAAGTAATGGCATAGCACTGTAAGTTTCAAAAGTCCCACAGCTTTTTTTTATTTTATAATAGATGGTAACAAAAATGGCATTTGGTGGAAAAACCTATAAAATTCCCTTGGTGAACTTTTGCTGTTACAAATACTTACTGTTTATTCTACACTAAGCCTCTGTCCTCTGTCTGTGATCCCTGTCCTAATGGACCTTTACTGTGTGCTTTTCTTTCTCCTGTACACCTGCTTATGATGAAGGTTAGAGGAACAAACAGTACAACTGTCTGCTGTTTCAGTGGTTTGGTTTCTCTATCTGTCTGTAGAAGGAAGTGTTCTGTGCTGACAAGTTCTTTACTGTATTAGTCCCATTTCAAAGTTTTTAGGTGTGTGTGTGTGTTAAATGCTCTATGATTGTCTGTCTGTGTGCTTATTCTTTATTGTGCTTAGGCATTAGGTATGCAGCGTAGCCCAAAAATCTAGATCCATATGCATTTTGTGTTGTGTAATTTTCTTTTTATTCCAGACTCAAGGCGGCTGTTAAACTAACAATGAAAAGATTGACTTGAACTCGTTCTCATGTCAAGACAAGATTCCTTGCATAGGAGTCACTGCCAAATTTTATAGCGCTTGCTTATTTGCCTATGGGTCAAGATGTTTGAGCCACCCTGTTGAGCCTTTTTTAGTAAATACCTGTTGTGTAACTGTTGATTTGTTTTAAAACAGATTGACTGTGCTTTAATATTTGCTTTAATATGTGCTTTTCTGCAAATTAAATTCCAAATATACAAAACACAAGCAGAATTTAAGTTTATTCTGAAAATACAACATTTAGGTCTTGTGGCTTAAACAATTTATGGTTGGTGTGTGTGTCTGTGTGTGCAAAGCCTGAACAACAGTTGGAACAAGAAAGAATGTAAATCCTTTGTTTTGTTCCTCTAATATAGTTCTGTTTGATCAAAGGTCAAGTGCATGACACCGGATTCCTTTCTTATTGCAGTGGCAAGCAGGAAAAGCAGATATGCTTTATAACAACAGTAAATAAATGTTGTTTTTTTCTCTCTCTCTTCTCTGTATCATAGAACCAGATTTTCAGCTGGGTCTCACAGCCCCTCAGATCCCTCAGTTCACAAATGACCCCACCGAGCTGCTCTGTGAGGTGACCAATCTTCTGAACATGCAGGACGGTCGTCTGAGTGTGACCTGGTACTACGCTGGCATGCAAGCAGGCACATCTCAGCCCATAACCATTGCTTCCCTAGATCATCTTGGGGTACTGGTAGCAGGAGATTTGTATCAGCAGTTGCTGGCTAGTGGAAATATTGCAGTGACGCGCAGTGGTCTCAGCAAATTCGGGCTACGACTGCTGCACACTCGGGACAAGGACATGGGCAACTACTCCTGCAGTGTGGCTGCCTGGACCCGTGGCCGCCAGGGAGATTGGAACAAAGCCAAAGAGCTTAAGTCTGCTACGGTCACAGTACAGTGGTCTTCCAAGAGTAAGCAACTTTTTTTTTCTTCTGTGTAAGATGATTCAGTTGGAAATAATCAACTAAAGTACTTCATGTCAAAAGCACTATTCGGAAGGGACTAGTTTTACTGGGAGATGTTAGAGAAATATCTGTTTCACAGAGGTACTTTGTGATTTTAATCCCATCCGAATCTGCCATGTATGTCGTTTTTCTCACACGACCTCTGTAAAAAATTCCAGAGCAAATTACCTACTGTTTTTCAGCAAACTCAGCGGTCCTCTGAGAAATGTAATCCCGTCCGAATGCGAATGTCTGTGTTTGCCGAAAATGTTTATTTCCGAAACGCATTTTCTTGTGTGTTTTGGTCAACGTGACTTACCGTACAATCTCTAGCACGCCGGTATTCGAGTTTCTGCTTTCTAAGCTCCAGTAGAAATCCTCATCCTCAACACGTGGTCTTGTGCAACGCCCAGCTGTAAAACATAGACACGCCTACCTCTGTAATAAACACAGAGATGTTAGTCCCGTCCGAATCCATACATGAAATTACAGACGTCGGCTAAAAAAAAAAAGTCAAACTCAAACGTCCCCCAGTAAACCTAGTCCCGTCCGAATAGTGCTAAAGTTAATAATTTCCCGTGACTGAATTGAATAAGAAACCTCCTAAACGTGATTTGTAGTTTACAGTGGTACCTCGGCATACAAATTTAATACTTTCCAAAGGCGAGTTCTTAAGGTGAAATTTCAGAATATTTTTAATATATATCGCTGTAAATAGTATCTTTTTGTGCACTGCCGTGTCCGTTTTGTATATTACACATTTGAATTTGGTACACTGTGTAGTTTTGGTTTACGAAACAAAAGTCATATTCATGCATCATATTTGCTGTACTGAGAAATCAGCAAGTAACTACCCAAGATGTAGGAATATATCATTTATTTATTTTAAGATGTCTCATTCCGGGAACATTAAACCACAGTGGCCCCTCAGCATATGAACACCCCACTTGCGCACCAAAATTTTGGCTGGGTTTTGCCTCGCCATGTGAAACACTTTCGGCATATGGGCGATCAAGCCAGTCGCACTTACTTCCTACATTTTGGGTAGTTACTTGCTGATTTCTCAGTGCAGCAAATTTAGTCAAATCTCCAAGGTCGCAATTATTGATATGACGGCAGATGATGTATGAATATGACTTTTGTTTCATAATACAGATAGCAATTAAAGGCACTCGAGAATAAGTGCCTTTAATTGCTGAAATAATTAGGTCTCCGTCACAACAGTTGACGCGCACAAAGATCTTTGTGTTAGAGTGGAAAGTATGTACTGCTTATTCTAATAACCTTCCAATTCCAGTGCTATGGAGTGACCATATTAATTACTACTGGCTTTTTTTCATGTTTCCAGTAGGTTTGGTTTTCAGCTGTGAAATTTTTTTTATATATATTCAGTGTGGAAAATAAATGGAAGTATTGGAGTTAACATTTAGACCTTTGTTTGCAGCACCAGTGCTCCGTGTGGCAGCCAAACAAGAAAATGTGGCTTCGACAGTCGGCTCCACTTTTGAGATGATCTGCCAGGTGACTGGTCAGAACATACAAAACCCCAGCTATTCAGTGCTCATCCTCTTCGAAGAAACGCCAGGTGGAAAGTCGCAGAAACTTCTCTCTCTGAGTGCAGACTCTGTACTGAAGCAGGAGGAGGGAGTGGTGCCCAGTCGCGCTGGTAGTGTGGCTCTGGAGAAGACGGGTCCACAAGAGTACCGCTTCCGTTTAAATGGAGCTCAAGTCTCTGACCGAGGTTTCTACTACTGTAACGCGACCGCTTGGACTCGTGATCAGAGCAACATATGGAATAGCGAAGTCAGTGCTGAATCAAATAAAATACAGCTTGCCTTTGATGACACAGGTATCATCCTACAAATGTGCTTTACATATAGAACAGATTAGAGCCTGCCTTAGTTTTACTGGTATTTATAGCCTATATAGTTCATTGTCTGTTGCATTGCCCTGATTATCTCTAGATAGGAACTCCCTCAGGGCAAATTGCTACTGCAGCTTATACAGGCTTTCAGTCTTTCTCTTATTCACTTAGACATACCAGTCTACAATTTTCTTCACTGCATTACTTATCTGACTGTTTAATTTCCTTAAGGAAGGTCAATATGAAAGCATGTGGCCTTAAAAACCCTGTGTATGTGTTTGTGTGTGTCCCTCTCCTTCATAGGTCCAGTATTCAATGTGTCTATTTACTCAGACAGCAGTCTGCTTAAGCCTGGGGACACAGTCAAAATGAAGTGCATTATGGATGTACAGGGGGCAACATCAAACACAGGCAAGTAGTCCACCTTTTGTATTGTAGTGAACATGGTGAGTAGAGCTGATATGGAGGTACGCTCTGAATGCAGAGTAATTTTGATTCTATAACCGTACTATGTTGTATCTTGTGAGCAGGGAGAAAAAAAACAATAATGAATGAACATTTTGAGATGGATAGATAGAATATTTCATATCCAAATCTTTTGGCATGACTGAGCTCATAAAACACCATCATTAGGCTTGGTTCTTCTTTTTTTTTCTTTTTTTTTTTAATGCATCTTGTAGTTTTACCCTTTGCAGTTTTAGTTCTATAGTTAAACAGCATGAGATAATTTTCAGGGCTCCTGTTCCATGTCCTGTTTGCTTAGCCAGCTGTTAGAATGTGTTTGCAGAAGGTTCATTGTTGTAGGGTATTGCGTTGCTAAGTAATACAAGGCAATGTTCCTTCTTTGCACCAATCTTTGTGGCACCAGGTGTGTAAACTCACAAGTCATTTTCATCCCTCCCTCCTCTTCTTTTTTTTTTTTTTTTGGTGGTGGCGGGGGGCATGTGATCTTAGCATAAGATCAGCTTTCCAACATTACGCAGCTCTAACACATGATGATGGACCCTATTAAATTTGCATTATTTAGTTATTCACTTGGAAAATTGTAAATGTCTGCTGTAGGGTGTAATACATTAATTCAGATCTAAATTGTTATTGCGCAACACTAAGCCTGAACAATTGATTTCTTTTAATTAATGAATTGACCGACCAGTAGAGCAATATATTTCTAAATAGAAATACCAATATAGAACGTAAAATTTGTGTGTTATATACTGTATGTTGTATCTTTTTTCAGGTGTGCTCTATAAAGAATGGCACACTTATTTCAAGGCTAGTATTGGCCTAGTTGTTATTCATGGTTTGAGAATAAGGGCCATTGTTCTCCCCTAAGGCCCTGAAATTATCTTTGGTTCATAGAAAGCGCCTGCTATTCCTGTCTGAGTGCTCTGCCCCGCTGTCATCACCATACTCACTCCCACTCACTTACTAGGACTGTACTTTGTAATGGAAATAAGTGAGCTCACCACTCCATAAAACTGAAATTGCAGAATAAGGTGAAATTATACTTTAACAGCCATATTGAAAAATCATATTTTGTGCATTATAGTAAGGCCATGCTCAGCAATTTGTAATCATATTTTGTAATTTTAATATAATTTTCTGTACGTGAGGCTGTAGAGTTAGTTTTCTGTGTTTTAACTTGGTCAATCAAGGCCTTTTGTACTTTCAAACCACTGATTGCGGTCTCTTACTGCTTAGTTAACAACATTCAAAGATCTGAGAAACAGGATTTATTGTATTTTATTTTAACCAATAGTAAGTGATCCATATATGTTTGCCTTCAAGTCAGTGTAGCTTTAGACCAGTGTTTAAAGCAAAAGTTTTGTAAAAAAAAAAGATTTTTAAGATTTGTTTTAAATTCTGAAGGGGGAAAATTATGCATAACACCCTTGATATTACCAAGATAAGGCTGTTGATTTCTGGAAGGGTATAATCTTACATACAGTCACCACTGAAAGAATTAGAATAGCAAGGCAAATTCCTTTGTTCTTTACTATATACTGGTGACATGGGTTAGAGTTCAAAAGCTGATTTAGACGATGGATCATAATTTCAACTTTAATTTCCTGATACAGTATACATCTCCAGTATATGTAGGTGTTAAACAACTTTAAACATGGCCCCATTGGTCACAGAGTTTAGGTAAGAGAAATGTCTGGCTATTTATAGAGAAAGAATACAGTGGCTTAGGGGTTAGTGCTGTCACCTTGGACCTCCAGAATTCGGGTTTTACTCGCGACTTCAGGTCTGTGTGCACAGAGTTTGCATTTTCTTCTCATGCTTAGTGGGTTCCAGTTTCCTCCCACATTCCAAAGACATACAGATTACCGTGAATTGGCCGGTGTATGTGTGTACCCCTCCTGGGATCTGCTAATGATGTTAGACATACAAACTCATGGATCATGTATAGTATTGGGACCCTGTATACAAGATGAAGCGGTAAAGTTGATGAATTAACCTTTCTGTAGACTTTTGAACAGTAACGATATGTGGTCCATGACCTTGTATGTTTTGTCATGACCAGATCCTTTTTTCTTCCACACACTGAGCTTGCCATGACTTTGGTAGAGGTTAAATGTTTGTCCTAGAACTCCAGTGGCTAATCTCGGTATTTCTTTGCAAATTCCAATCTGACCCTTCAATTCTTACTGCTAATGGGTGTTTTTTTTTTGTTTTTGTTTTGTTTTTTTCCCTTGTGTTATGACTTCTATATTTTAAGTGTTGTTAATGTCACTTCCTGTTGTGTTGGGTTTTTCATGACAGGGCTGTTATGAACTGCTGCAGTTTTGCCTACTGGTTGTGAGTACAGCAGTGGTTTACTCCCCCTCCCCAAAGACATTCCACATTGTACTGGCGATGCCCAATGTTTTAGTGAGGCTATGATAAATATTCCCTTCTTTCTTAGCTTCAATTTATTGTTGTAGTAGACACTCAATGCAACATAAATCTAATAGGGCACACCTGGACAACAAGAAGGGGGGGGGTATATTTTCCAGGATTTTTTATCATTTGATAGGTGGGTTGAAACTAAACTTAACATGTTCTAAGCTGTTTAGGAGATCTGGATGTAAATAGCAGGAAATTAAAGCTGAAATTCTGATCCTTGATCTCAAACAGAAATGTCAACGTGAATAGTAAAAACAAAATAACTGGCCTTGCTGTTCTGATACTTTTGGAGGCAGCTACGCATATATCCTAATGTGGCTCATAAATCTGTGTAGGGTCTAAAATAACTTGTCTCTAGTAGGTACACAGAGGTGTGGCAGCTCAACCCTTAGCATTACATCATAGTCTTTGTGGAGATTCCACTCATAGCAGAGGGCATGTATGCGGGGGCCTGCCTGACGGAGTCGCGGCGTTTGGGTCCTAAAGGAGTTTTGCACTCTTATTCTCTTAAAGGTGTTGAGTACATTTGAAAGGAGCTTTTCTGTTTATTGTTGCTATTTCCTATGCAGTATTTCAAAGATCCTTTGGTTTTAACGGTCTTAATTTGTTTTAATGTTTTAACCCCCTCCCCCCCCCCACACACGCACACGCGCACACAATTTATGGCAATTTGTTTTCTTTCCCTGTCTCTCAGGTGAAGTGGCATATGATGTTCAGTGGTTCCAGAGTCCAACACATTCACTCAAAAATGGTGCTGTGCCCCTCATCAGCATGGACCAGTGGGGAGTGGTGAAGAAGAGCAAAGGAAATGAGAGCATACAGTGTAGTATAGAGCGAACAGACAGGGACACATTTGTGCTCAGTGTTTACCATGTTCAGGACCGGGACATGGGCGAGTACTACTGCATGGCCAAGCTCTGGCATTTTTCTTCTGACACTGGACTTTGGAATGAGGGACAGCAACTTACATCTTCCCCAGTCTTTCTCTCCATCAACCTAGCATGTAAGGATTATTTTCCAGTGTATATATACAGTACAGACCAAAAGTTTGGACACACCTTCTCATTCAAAGAGTTTGAATTTATATTATGGCAAGAAAAAAGCAGCTAAGTGAAGAAAAACGAGTGGCCATCATTACTGTAAGAAATGAAGGTCAGTCATTCCGAAAAATTGGGAAAACTTTGAAAGTGTCCCCAAGTGCAGTCACAAAAACCATCAAGTGCTACAAAGAAACTGGCTCACATGGGGACCGCCCCAGGAAAGGAAGACCAAGAGTCACCTCTGCTGCGGAGGAGAAGTTCATCCGAGTCACCAGCCTCAGAAATCGCTGGTTAACAGCATCTCAGATCAGAGAGCAGATCAATGCCACACAGAGTTCTAGCAGCAGATACATCTCTAGAACAACTGTTAAGAGAAGACTGTGTGAATCAGGCCTTCATGGTAGAATATCTGCTAGGAAACCACTGCTAAGGACAGGCAACAAGCAGAAGAGACTTGTTTGGGTTAAAGAACACAATATAGATCACAATAAAGAAAACTCTTTGTATGAGAAGGTGTGTCCAAACTTTTGGTCTGTACTGTGTGTGTGTGTGTGTGTGTATGTATGTGTGTATGTATGTGTGTATGTATGTGTGTATGTATGTGTGTATGTATGTGTGTATGTATGTGTGTATGTATGTGTGTATGTATGTGTGTATGTGTATGTATGTGTGTATGTATGTGTGTATGTATGTGTGTATGTATGTGTGTATGTGTGTGTATGTATGTGTGTGTGTATGTATGTGTGTATGTATGTGTGTGTGTATGTATGTGTGTATGTATGTGTGTATGTGTGTGTGTGTGTGTGTGTGTGTATACATACACAAACAACTGCAAATGTGTTGTGTCTTTGAGAAAGAAAAAAAACTGTTTTTGTGTCTCTCTAGTGTGGGACTCCATCAAGAACCCAGTGCTATATGGCCTTGCAGCAGCTCTACTTGTTGGCCTGCTGTCCATTGTTCTTGGACTTATCACTTCCCGCTGCTGCTTTTCCAGAAACCCTATGCACACACCACGCAGCAAGCTCATGGATATGGAGATGGACTGAGCCACATGCTCCTGCTAACGAGACCTCATTTTACTTTAACCCACTTCAACATAGCATGGCTGCTAATGTCCTTAAAATTGTATTGAGCCACAAGTATTTAGATATGTGTAAGTGCACTGTTTAAAGGAAGAAAAGGAGAATCTTTACTACTAATGTGCACTCAGGAGGGTGTGGTCTCTCCAGGGAGATGCACGTGGTGTATCTCAGGATTTACTTGCTGACAGTGGACCCCATCCACCTTAATGACTGTTCTCAGACACTGTCCTGGGTTTCAATGTTTTTGGAGACACTTCATCAGGAATAACATTTTGAACTCCTTTAAAACATAAAATTACATTGCGCCTATCAACTCTACATATCGAGGAGCAGATTTTTATTCCTGTATGAAGGACACTTGTGAAAGCTGTGAAAGCACATGGGACAAGACACATGGGACAAGTAGGGAAGCATTACTTTCTCAATTTATTATCCCAGTCCTACTCCAGATTCAGCCCGTGTCACTTCATGACATCAGCCATGCATGTCCAGCATCTAACCAGTCTGCCTGTCAGTCAAAACAGAGTCCTGCTGTTCGAAAGAGTGCTATTCGGGAGTCCAGCTGACCGTCACTAATGGCCGGGGGCATGGTTTCCTGATCTGCTCCCACAATGCACCCCTCTCTCTTGTGCACACACTGCTATCTATTAGGGAATGCTTGGCTCCAATCTATAGCCCATTGTCCTGATGGCTATCAGTTACTAGAACTGTGCACTTTAGGAGAGAAAGTGTCACAGACACAACACACAAAGCCCTGATAAATCATCTTTCACTTTATGCTCAAAAATGCTCCCTTCCTTCACACAATGCGTGCACGCGCACACACACACACACACACACACAATCAACCACTAATTTTAAAATGCATTTTTTCTTTTTCTCAGAAAATAGAACAGCTGCACTGTCAATGTCCTCAAACTGCACTCAACTGCTCTCTTGTCCATTACAAGCAGTGTCTCCTTTGAAAGCAGCTGCTGTTGTCCTGCAGTCCTCCATTATGTCACTGAGAAACTGTCTACTGTTTGCTGTTTGCTTTATTGATTTAAAGTAATATTATGTATTTGTGGGTAAAGAGAGTTATTTAGGATGAAGCTGACCCCAGAACACAACATTCTGCACTATATTGCTGCATTGTGGGAAATCACCTTTTAGGATTTTTATTTTTTTAATTCCTGTTTTAAGTAGCATTTTGGGGGGTTATGTTGAATTGATACTCAACTGAGTGCAGCTTTGCACTTTCCTGTATTTTGATTAAATGGTTTTTAAACAATGATTAATATAGTACATACATCGGGAAATAATTCTTCCAAAACTTTATACCATAATAAAGGTTTTTAACAACTACAAGGTGAATTGAATCTTTCCTTAGCCCCTCAGAATTTGTTCTGCATTCACTCTAAAGAAATACTCCAATAATTAAGATGAGGTTAAGAGAAATGTTGCCAGCTTAACTAACTGATGCAGTGAGTAGCTAAACATTGCTTAAGCAACCATGTTGAAAGATGTATCTCTTGGTCATGGAAAAGATTCTGATGCAGGCCAATAATTTGACCCCTGTGAAACAATCAAAGAAAATAAAGATCGAAGATCACTTAAACACTTGAAGTTGCATTGTAAAAACATTGATAGAAACCACAACTATATTTAATATTTAAATAAGAGCATTTCCACATGTAATATTCATGAAGAACTGGGACTCAAAAGCTGTGTGGCCATGAGACATCCGTTTGCCAGGCTGTTTGTGGAGAAAAAATGTTTCAGTTTGTTAGGGAGCATAAATATTGGACTTTGGAACAATGTAAAATAATCATGTAGTCTCAGACTCTATGCCTGCCCCCCCCCCCCCCCTATTCTGGAGCAATGTGAGCATCAGGGTAAGGAGGGAAGTGCACTGTGGTATTTGTTTAAGGACTTTTTATTCACTTTTTTTTTTCTTTCCACAGAACCTACAGTCAGACCCATAAATTTGGAAACAGAGAGATTTTTTGCATTTTAAACCAACACATGAATGAATGTGAACACAATGAAACCCTCAAGACTTGACAAAAGTATGGCAATAACAACCAGGAATTAGTTGTTTTTTATATGCAAGCTCTCCACTTAGGGGCATATAAATAATGTAACAAACTAACATTAATATACACATGGGGGGGTTATCTTTAACACTTGGTTGAAAATCCTATGCAGTCAATGAGTGTGCAAACCATGGACATGACCAAATCAATTTCCTCAAGAGTGTTCTTGACTCAGCTAGATGTTATAAAACGGTTCTTTATCAGGATGGACCGAATTCTGTGGTCTTTCATGCCTTTTTCTTGCCTGAAATTCCATCTTTTGAATTTTACAAATGGTTATATTGACCATTCCCAATGTTCTTGGTATCTTATTGATGGATTTATTTTGTTTAGTTTGATCTTTTTTTTTTCTTTTCTTCAGCCTTATGATTGCACTTGCATAGACGCCTCATGGTGAGAGTTTAAGTGAACACCTACCAAATGCAAATGTAACAGTCAGAGGCACTTCCTGGACTGAGGGAATAGGCCACACCTGGCCATGCAACTGCTTGTCAGGCATTTGTTCCGTTATTTATTGGGTACGCGTGTATGCAAAATGTCTGTAATTTCTGAATGGTTAATGTCACACCTTTGTCACATGTTGAAGGTTTAATTTCAAATTCAGTATGGTGGTGTAGAGAGGCCAAATACCACAATCCGGAATTTGGATCTTTGTTCCAAAATTCATGAGCCTGACTATATATTATTTAGACGTTGAATTGTATATAAATGGAGACACTTTGTATCCTATTCAAACCATTTCTTTCTAGTTTTACATATTTAGTTATACTTTATTTAAATATTTAGGTTTGGTTAAAATGGAAATTAAAACTTAAACCTCAAGCGACACAGCATAGGTCAATGACAATTTTTAAAAATTGTATTTATATGGAAGACTTTCCGGTGTGTGTTAACAGGGAGGATTCAGACTTGTGTTTTTGAGTTTTCAGATATGTCAGGTAGAATATTTGATTACTTTTATGACGTGTAAATTTTACCTCTACCAGAATATGTGAATGACTATGTGTGTAATAGAAACAACCAAACACAACCACAAAAACACTGTGTATCTATGCTATTTCTTTGCTTTCTTCTTCTTCTTAGTCTTTCAGCTGGTCCCCTTCAGGGGTCGCCAAAACAAATCATCTAACTCCATCTAACCCTATCCTCTGCATCCTCTTCTCTCACACCAACTAACTTCATGTCCTCTCTCACTGCAGCCATAAATCTCCTCTTTGGTCTTTCTCTAGACCTCCTGTCAGGCAATTCCAACCTCAGCATCCTTCTAACCTCTCCTCTGAACATGTCTAAACCACCTCAATCTGGCCTTTCTGACTTTATCTCCAAAACATCTAACATGGGTTGTCCCTCTGATGGACTCATTCTTGATCCTATCCATCCTTGTCACTCCCAAAGAGAACCACAACATCTTCGTCTCTGCTACTTCCAACTCAAGACACCCCTTTTACCTTCTCTGTACTTCTCCATCAGCATCCTCACAGCAAATACTGCATCTGTTGTATTCTTTTTAAGAATGTAATCATATTGCTGTTCACATATGCCCACCTTTGCCCTTTACCTCTCTACCTTTCATTTTCCTCATTCATCAACTCTTCAAAGTACTACTCTCTTTAGTCCTCTCAGTGTCCCACTTCTTCTTAGCTAGCCTCTTTCTCTATATACACTCCTGGACTTCCTCCTTACAATGTCGACACAATATGTAGTCCACCTTCTACCTTCCCTCTTATATGCAACTTATATGCCTCTTTTGGAAGGAAGTCTGCCATTTTCATCCTCTTTGCAAAGTCGACCACCTTCTGTCCTGAAGACCAAACCTGACCATCACATTCTTATCACCTCTGTTCCCTTTCCCAACATGTCCACTAAAATCTGCACCAATCACCACTCTCACTTCTGGGGATGTTCTGCGTTACTTCATCTAACTCCCTCCAGAATTTCTCCTTCTCTTCTACAGTATCTCACATCTTACCTGTGGGACATAACCACTAACAACATTGCACATCACCCCTTCAATTTCCAGCTTCAGTCTAATCAACCTATCTGATACTCTTTTCACCTCCAGAACATTCCTTAAAAACTCCTCTTTCAGGATGACTCCTACTCCATTTCTTTTCCTATCCACACCATGGTAAAACGACTTGAACCCTGCTCCTAAGCTTCTAGAATTGCTACCTTTCCACCTGGTCTCCTGGACAGACAGTATATCCACCTTCCTTCTCTGCTTCATGTCAACCAACTCTCTTGCCTTTCCTGGCATAGTCCCAACATTCAAAGTCCCTACTGTCACTCCTAAACTCATGCCTTTCCTCTTCTCTCTCTGCCTACGAACATGCCCTCCTCCTCTCCATCAACCAACAATAGTCCAATTTCCACCAGCACCCTGTTGTTCAACAGCACCGGTGGCGGTCATTGTTAACCCTGGCCTCAACCGATCCGATATGGAAGTGGTGTTAAAGATTTGCATGATTGATTTGGCAAATGATCTGGCTTTTTGGGACAGAGATGCCACTGCTCGGTTTTACTGGAAATCTTTACTATTTTAATACAGACTGTCATTGGTTTAAAATTTACAGAGCTTGAATGTGGTTAAGCAGTTCAAGCGTTTTGGTAGTCCATGAGTGCATGTTAACTAACATGGGGTTTCAAAAACAGCTGATGCTCTGTATTCATTTGAATAATTAATATATTATTGAAAAGTTCTGTCTCAGTATTTTAGCTATTCTCTAATCCCTATTATCTAATCTTAACCCAGCCTTTGGATGGCTAATTTGGATTTCTTTCTTTTCTCTTTTCATTTTTTGATTTACAAGCTAGCTCACGATACGATGTTCTTTATTTACAGCCAGACCACTTCCTGAACCTAATTCCTATAGACAACATCTTTAGCAGTTTGGAAACATTGGAAAAATGAGCAATCAACATGACAAAGCGAATATGCTTAAGTCAGATAAGGAAGTCCAAAATTGCAAACATATTTTGAATTCTTTTTACCCCCACTAGATGGCAACATTGGTTAACAAAATAAATTTGTATAAAACGTTGTAGTGTGGAAGTTTTATACAAATCACAATGTGTACAGTGCTTACTGGATAGGGTTAGTTACATTTACTCTGTTACTTAAGTAACTTTTTTTTTTAATGTACTTCTATGAGTAGTTTTGCTGCACCATACCTTTTACTTTTACTTGAGTAGATTTGTGAAGAAGAAACGCTACTCTTACTCCAATACATGCGGCTACACTCGAATTGTTACTTTTCTAACCATTTATGCGATACTTTTGATATTCTTTGTGTTTGCCAGAGAAATGCAGCCGGTGGATCTACCATGTGATTATGTTTCACCAATCAGATGTACCAACAATAATCACATGACTCTGTTTGACCAATCAGCCTCAATAACAATAAACGCAAATGACCACAGTCTTCAGCAGTGGTGGACAGTCAAGCAAACATGTCTTTGGTTTAGTTTAGCTGTTTTATTTAATGTTTCAATCTTAGCATATATAATTAGCAATTCAATTAGAGGCTAAATATACATATAATTTTCTTACATTCGTTCTGCTGGACACTGTATTTGGTTAAGTGAGTCCGCTTGTACACATGTTCTAATGTTTTTTTTCTGCTGAGTCATTTGCAGGGCAACTGAATATACCCAGGAAATATTCTACACTGTTTAAACTTACGTGTTACCTACAGTTGTGATTTATTTCAAAAGCTATATTGTGAACAAAGGGAGATTAGGAAATTTGTGTTTCTTATTCATTAATTTGGTATTTTGTCAAGCTATTAAGTTTTATTCATTTATTTTATTACATTTATTTTATTATTTGGAAATTTTGTAATTTTGTCTGACTGCTTACATAATTAAAAATAATAATAATAAATCAGACATTATAATGAAACAGTTACTCAGTACTTGAGTAGTCTTTTCAATTAATACTTTTTTTTACTATTACTTGAGTAATATTTTGGATGACTACTTTTTACTTCTACTTGAGTAATATTATTTTGAAGTACAACTACTCTTACTTGAGTACATTTTTTGGTTACTCTACCCACCTCTGCCAGTGTCTTTTCTCACTTCCTCTTGATAAGCATTAGGTTTTGAGATACTTCATGAAAACATTCTGCACATGTGTATCAATAGTCTTATGGTGACAAACTGAGCCAGGGAGATTAAGATGGTTCTTTGGTCGGCTGTGGTAGCTCCTTCTGCTAATGTGTCTTGGAGTGCTCATGCAGACTGGTAAGATCATATCTATAGCAAACTAATATTACTTATCTAAGTATTAAACTGGATGTGAAAAGTGTTTTTGTCTGTTTTGTGTTACTTTCATATACCCTGACAAATTCCTTAACAGTAGACACATAATGCAAATACATAAATAAATGAATGCATTTTGTAATTATGCAAATAAAATCGGGCAGGATTGTGATGCTGCATGAATTTCTGCTTTCTTATACCTCCCTGGTTTAATCCTGAACAAAAGCTTGTGCAGGTTATCTTCCTACACATTAGGTGCTGTTAGGTGAATTGACTCAACTATATTTGTCCATAACTGAATGTCTGTACATAGTTCACTGCTATTGACATTGACATAGTTGTTCATTAGCACAAATATCTTTGATTAAATTTTATTCATATAGCACTTTTATTAATGATCACTTTCGCAAAACATTTTTACTGTACATGTAAGATGTGGGAGTGGTCGCTCAGATGGCTAAGGCTCTAGGTTGTTCATCTGAAGATCCAGGTTCGAGCCCCACCATCAGTGGGTTGCCAGTGGGTTACTCCCAGCCTCTGCAGATCTACAGTTATACTATGTGTTAGGCAGGTAGAAGCTCAGTATAACAGTTGTGTTTAAGGTATAAGGATGCCACTTTCATTATAGGAGGCTCGGGTACAAAACTGTTTGTAGGAATTTTAGTCCTGAACTCTTGAGTGGCTGCAGTCACAAGTCATCAGGGAACATCTGTCTTCATGCAACTTGATGCACTTAGGCATGTACTATAGACATGGTCAAGACAATCTTCTGAAGTTCAAATCGAGAATGGGGAAGAAATGTGATTTAAATGACTTTGAAAACTAATAAAGACACTGGGCAAAAATAGAATCCATGGGAGACTTCCAAGGCAAAAACCACTGCAGACCAAAAAGATTCAAGACTCATCTCATGCCAAAAACATCTTGATTATCTTTAAGATATTAAGACTTTTAGGCAAGTATTATCATACAGAGAGAAAATGAGTGTACTGTGCAAAAGTGTTTATTCCAACAAAATAAATATCTGTAGGACAGAAAAGCAGCATATAATGTAAAAGTCCACTTTTCTGACAAAATAAATGAATAAATATGTATAAAGCTTATGTGTCCTCAGACGTACTGTGGTTGGTTTTGCAGGATGTTCAGTAAAGCTAACCAGCTACTGTAATCATGCACAGTGAGAACATGCAAACAGACCTGAGGCAAGAATCAAACCCTCAACACCGGAGGTGCAAGACTACAGTGCTAACCACTATGCCACTGTACCACCGACTAAGCAGCTCATTTCCTAAAAAAACTGCACTTTGCTTTTCTGTAGGCACAGTGCACTTGTCACTTATGGTTCATTCTTTCTCCTCCTAACATATTGCGGATTCATAGGGCGAAAAAGTAAAAATCTTGTTTCATCAGTTCATAGAACAGAACTCTAAAGCTTCTGTGTCTTGTTATACATTTTTTAGCATATCAGAGCTGATTTTTTTTATGTTTTAGGGTAAGTAGCGGGATTTGTCTTGGGCAGACCTTCAGTGTTCTGTATGCGCCTTATAGTGTGAAGTGAAACTCCAGTGAAGAAATTCTTCTGTAGAAGAATCGAGGGGTTTTCAGCGCTGTAATGATGTCCTGTTTGTGCTATGTTAAGGTAGTCACTGTGGCCACTGTGCCTTCAACTTCAAACTGTATTTCTAGGAAGATTTAGTGCCCTTTGCTTTTTTTTTTTTTTTTTGTATCATTGTCCTTGTCTGTGCAATGGCCTCTTCTCTTAACTTGATGGAGATGTAGGAGACTTGGCCATCAACAAATCTCTACAAAGTCCAGGTGTCTGATGTGTTCAAGTATACTTGAGGCATCTAATTTGTTGCACAGGATGTACTGTACTTGGGACAACATGATTTAAAATTTCGGCTGTGATGAGGGATTTTATTCAGGGGTTGAACAATTCTGAGGCCATGTCCACATGTCCAGGTATTTTTAAAAACTGAGATGTTTTCTTCTTCTTTTTTTTTTAATAATTCTGTTCACACGACCTCGGGTCTAAAAGTATCTTTGTCCGCATGAAAATGCAAAACGCCCTGTTAAGCACTGTTAGGAGCCTCTTTAATCAACAGAGAGCCAATCAGAAGCCTAGACAAAACGTCATTACCTGTTGCGCTTTGTAGACGTCCGACCGGGTCTCATCCCAAACCACTGTCACTGTCTGTGGGGTCTGTGTTTAATCAGAGTTTTGTACATGTAGCAGCAGTGAGTTTAGTAGTACATTCAGGCACCTCTGTTCATTAACGTAATGTGTGAATAACTGCGCGTGTATGTACACACATGTGAAAAGTCTAGTACTCAACGTGAACACAGTCACTAATTTACTGTACGTACGTCCACTACTGCACAAAATATCCTCATAAACAAAGCTGACATCAAATCAAGGAGACAAGCACACAAACAATTACATCATCGGCACAAGGTGATGTTAGCCAAAATCTTAATTTCTCCAGTCCACACAACACCACTGAAAACGGCGTTTTGGAAAATCTTGACTTTGGCCAGAGTTTTCCAAAAGCTCCATTTTCAACGACCAAAACAATGACATTCTGATTGAAAGGCTGTCAGGAACATCAGTTCGCTTCCACATTAAGTCTGTAAAAGATGATGATTCTGGAAAATATGAATGTGACACTCCAAATTCATATGTGACTTATTATGGAACCTACAATGCAGAAACAATAATGAATGGTAAACAGTTTTATTACTGCTTTTTTGTTAACAAATGTGATAAAGTGTGTATGATATTGTATCTTGGGCCAGTATTTTTTCTAAAAATGTCAAAGCCTCCTTAAGGCATTTCCCCTCCTATCGTAACACTAGACAATCTGTAAAACCATGTGGGATTAATTCTGTACGTCTCACAGTGATTGAGGATACTCTGATGGCTTCCTACTCTGGACCTACATCTTATAGCATCTCTTAAGGTGAATCCCTTCAACTAGAATGCCAAGTCTCCAGTCAGACCTTCCAGCATTCTCATCTGTCTGTCACATGGTATCTACGTGGTACCACTGACACTCGGCCCATCATCAGTTTGGACCGGAATTCTTAGACAGATACCGTTCTGAGTTCATAGCTATAGAGAAAATAGAAGACACCACCTACAGACTTAAGATAAGTCAGGTACAACAGTCTGACAGTGGTGAGATCTACTGCCAGGCTGAGGAGTGGATCCAAGACCCAGATCGCTCTTGGTTTAGGATTTGCCACAGGAACACCACAAGCTCCAACATAGAAGTCAAAGCTCTAGGTATTTTTTATACCATTTTCTACTGTTTGAATGAAGACACTTGTATTGTACTTTTATTGTGCTTGTATCAGGCAGTTGTATCAACTATCAAGCTTAAACATGGAACATAAGAAAATGTTTTATTTCTTGATTTCTATGTGTATCTATGTTTCGATAGAGATCATGAAGACGGAACATTTGTTCCTCAAATCCGTGTTCTGAATCCGGCCCTGGAGGAAGGAGGAGTGATGGAGATCCAGTGCAGCATAGATGCTCAGAATCTTCCAGGACAATTCTTCTCCATGACTTGGCAGAGAAACAACATGGAAGTGGCTCAAATTGGTCCCACTGGGGTGGTGTCTGTAGCTAACACATACATGAGAAGAGAGAAGGATGGTGAGCTAAGAACTGTGAAGAAGGGGGATAGAATCTTCGTCCTCACTATCCAACCAGTCAGGGCTGAAGATCAGGGTACATATCAATGTAAAGCTGCACAACAGGAGAAGACAGACACTGGATTCCTCCTTATAGGAAAAAGTCAGCTATCACTTGAAGTAACTGTGCACATTAAAGCCAAAGGTAATGTCATTTTTTTGTCTTTTGTGACAAAATAACTGCACACTGGGCAGAGGAAGACACAGTCAATGGGTGCTTCTTTCCGCTGATGATTTTATTAATTTATGTCTTCACCTTACACATTGTGGCATACCTATTCTATGTCATTAACCAGATGTTCACTAAATATTACATTCTCTGTCTTTTAAAGAACAAAAAAACTTTTAAAAACTAATAGATCAGCATAATTATCTTGGCGATATACAACACCACATCAACAAAACTACATAACATAATATGCAACATATATCTATCAACCTACCATGAACATACATCACTCACTCACTCACTCACTCACTCTCACACACCCTTCTGGCCTATATATAGACCTTGATTAGCTTGTTCAGGTGTGTTTGATTTGGGTTGGAGCTGGGTTCTGCAGGATTCCTCTCTCAGGCCATGTCCACACGTAGCTGTAAGGGACTACCACCAGAGGCCACTGTGCGCACATGTTTGTTTTGTAGTTTTTTGTTAGTCGACTCAGTTTCCCAGAAGCCACCTCAGTCAGGTGATGCTAGAGCTCACCTGAACTGAGGCGGCTCATTAGTATTGCTATAAATAGCTGGATGTTCTGGGGAACTCGGTCGAGCATTAATCCTGTCAGTGGGCATGGTTTTTTTTGGTTTGATTCTGTTTTGATTTTGGTTATGTTTTATTTTACTTCTGTTACTTTACTTGGGCTCTGTTTGTTCGATGATTTGAGTATTGTGTAAGTGTGTTTTTAGGTTTAGTTTGTGGATGTGTATGTGTACTGTGTAATGTGGCTTTTGTGTGTTTTCAAGGTGTCCAGTGGGTCTCCCCTAATTTCCTGTGTGCTCCCCTACCTTCTTGTTTTGTTCCCCTAATTTCCTGTTGCTCCCCTAGTTTAATACCTGCTTCCCTAGTTTCCTATGTGCTCCCCTAGTTTTATACCTGCTTCCCTAGTTTCCTGTGTGCTCTCCTAGTTTTTTGTTTTGTTCCCTTAGTTTCCTGTGTGCTCCCCTAGTTTTATACCGGTTCCCTTAATTTAGTGTGTGCTCCCCTCGCTTCCTGTCTCCGTGCAGTCTCTAGTCTTCCAGTCCCGTGTCAGTCCTAAGCCTTCTGAAATGCTTGCAAGGGTCTGAAATGCTTGCAATCATGTGGACTGCTAAAAGAGACTGTGCTTGTATGTGTCTGTTCCGAGTCCAAGTATGTTTTGTTTGTTCCTTTTTGTTAATTAAAGACTTTTGTTTAAAAACAACCCCTCTGCACTTATGCCTGCTTTCTCTGCCCACGGCAGAAAGTAAACAGAAAGTAATCCACGACAAAACCAGTCGCCATGGAGGATGTCCGCGCCCAGGAAGAGAGTGGCCCAACCAAGCCTAAACAGGCTAAACTGGATTTTTGTTCAGGATTGGGAGGAAAATAACTCCAGAACAATTGAAGAGCAGTGTAGCAGCGTACGTCGTGAAGGAAATGCTGCACTTGTCCACTGTGGAATCGCAGTCATTCAGAGACATACTTGCGATGGTACCCGTCATGGACAGGTCTCCCTTGCAGGACCAAAAGACATTTGCAAGGTACTTAGATACATGTTATGCCGAGATAGTGAATGTACTTTATACTGTATGATATTGTATATTATTATTTACAACGTAAAGTATTTTTGTGCAAATTTCTTAGCGCTTCAGCAAATAAAATAGTAATAGTAAAAGAAAAGATAGGATAGGTGTTATTGGCTTATACTTAAGATTTTAGAGATGGTATCAGTATCAATCAGTTTTTTCTGTCTTTGACGTTCATAAACAGTAAGGATATAGCATACAGTATGCATACACCCTAGCAAGCAATGTTTTATGAATATAATACATAATACAAACATATTAAAGATAATACAATTTTTAGTTTTAGTTCTAGAGATTGATTACATCTTTAAATCAAGTTGCAGTTTTTATACTTCTGTAATATTTTTCAGTAAAAAATAAAATTAACTAAAGAACTGAGTTTCACTTTGTAATTTTATACAGTTGATGTTTGAAAGTAACTTAAAAGTAAAGTAGTTAGTAATCTGATTATGTTTTACATGTAATAATCAGTGATGTAATAAAATTTTAAAGTAGTAATTGGTAGTTTGTAGTAGATTACCTTTTTTTGTCTAACCAGAGGTGCCACTGTTTCTTTCTTCACCCGGTCTCGGTTTGCTTTTTTCTCCTTGGACAGCTTAAATATGTAATACAAGCTTGTTTTGTTGAAAAAATACAGAGTTTGAACACGAGGGTGTTTAGGCAGTCCACGCTGTTAGTTGGCCCATCAGTGTATGTTAACTGATTTGACATAGGGGTTCAAAAAAGCTGATGCTTTGGATTCTTTGGTATACTATTTCACATATTAAGCTGTACTGTATGTTTAGCTATTCTACAATTCTAAGCTAATTCTGATGTATTTTCCCAAAAAAGCTCCAGCCTTACATTAAGCGGTGACAGACAGGCAGGCACCTGGTATGTGAACTGAGTGAGATCTCTGTGGTGGGTGAGCTGTATTTTAACATCCTGATTCTGCACGTCTGCAGAAATGCGTTCTCAGCTTTATCTGAAGTGCTTATTTTTTTTATTTTTTTTTTTTTTATCATACACAGAATTACTTAACTCAGTCTCTCTTCATTTTTCATAATTTAAGATAAAACATGATATACAAGTTATCTCATGATAAGTTGTTCTTTTTTACAGCCACACCATTTACTGAACCTAAATCCTATAGACAACATCTTTAGCAGAAAAAAAATGGGAAATTTGGGAAAATTAGCATCCAACATGGCAAAGCTAACATGCCCAACCTAAGACAGACAAGGAAGTCCAACATTGCAGACATTTTTGCAAGTCCTTTTAGAACTACTAGATGGCAATGTTATACAGCTCAAAATGTTATGTAAAGTATTTTGATTTGTGTAAAATCATTCCACACCGTGTGTGCAGCTGCATTGGTTTGTCCTATTATATAACATTTTTTTTAACAACTGTTCAGTTTCATGTCTATTTGTAAACATAAATTAAAAGGACCTAATATACTGTATTCTGCAGTAAGGATGTGAAACTAAGCATTCAGCCTTAAGTGGACTTAATTACTGTTAAAACAAGCAAAAAGCCTGAATGATATCAAGTTATTGCAGCAGGTTAAAATTCTGATGATTACAACAATAGTGTAGAATTTCCCACTGTATGAACTTGTGTGTGGTGTAATATTGTCTGCTGTGTGCTATTGTGTCCTGTTACTATGGTAGAAAGCAGTTGGGCAACAAACACATTTTTTTTCAACAAAAACACCCCACACGTTCTGTTACACGTTCTAGTTTCTTTTAAACTAGTGCTTCAGTGAGTCACACAGGATTTGATTAAAGGAGGTCAGCAAGTTACAAATCTAGCATGCACAAGACAACCGGAAACCCACATCTTTCTCATTTCCTCTTGACGTGTGAGGATTTGAGACACTTCATGAACACCTTCCGCGCAAAATATTCATGCATGAGGCTTTGAAATAACTTATAATTCATACACAAATGCATTAATGATCTTATGGTGACAAACTGAGCCAGTGGAGATTAAGATGGTTCTTTGTCAGCCTCAACTGTGGCAGCTCCTTCTGCTGATGTGCCTTGGAGGACTCCTGCAGACTGGTAAGATCACGTCTATAGTAAACTAATGCTACTAGCCTAAGTACTAAATTGAATGTGCAAATGTTTTTGTCTGCTTTCCCTTACTTTCATATACCATGACACATTCCTCAACAGCATACACATAATGTGAATGAATGAACGAACAAATACAACCTTTTTTATTATGCAAATGAAATAGGGCAGGATTGTGAAGCATTGATTTCTGCTGCCTCACATCTCCCTGGTTCTTGCACACATGGATTTTTTCTGTTGCTTTGGTTACCTTCAGCCTTCCATGCCATCAGGTGGATCGACTCCACTATATTTGTCCATATCTGTGAATAGCTGTACATTGTTGCTTAAAATTGACTAGAGTCTCTGGTTAGTTCCAGGTTACCTGGAACCACTGTGACCCTGATCAGTATTAAGCATTCAGTGTAAAAATAAATAAATAAATAAAAACCATGAATGATTTCTATATATAAGAAGAAAAAAGTCAGGGGGACTCGAACTTTTTTTTCTGGGGATTTGGCCACTGTTTGTTGTTTTAATAGAATATCTACTACGTACATGTTAACTACATGTACACTTGCTGAAATGACCATCTAGTCCTGAATTTCGTTTGAATGTTTGTCTCCTTAAGAATGCGTCTGCCCTTCCTATACCTCTAACACTATCGATAGCATTTAGTTTACTACAGTATAGTATTGCTTTTATATACAAAGTTTGTTGGCCCAAGAGTTTTGTTCAAATTTGTTGTGTAATATTACATAACATGTCATTAATATAACATTTATTACATGCATTATATACAACACTCCCATAATGGCCACCTAGTTCTAATTTTATTCGAATATGTTTGGCATGTTAAGAACCAGTGGACACCCTATATACCCCTACCTCTAACCTCAATTGCTTTGCTGTCAGCCAGTCAAAGCAATTAAATGCATTTAAGGACGTAGACATGGTCAAGAGAATCTGCTGAAGTTCAAGCATATCTAGGGCTTACAGAAAATGGCCAGAAAGTGAGAAAATATCCAGCGAGCTGCAGTTATCTGGGTGAAAATACCTGGTTGATGGCAGAGTTTAGTGGAACCAGGCCAGATTGGTTTCATATCATTACATACATTACATTACATTACATAACACATAAAACATAACGTACACATAGAGAAGGGGTACTGTGCAAATGTCTTAGACACCTTGTGTTCTTTTTTTTTTTTTTTTGTACAATCATTGTTATACATATTCAATTTTTCTGATTTCATTATTACATCGGTACAAAAAATTCTGATTCCCAAACATTAGTATTCCAGCAAAAAAAGAAGAAAATAATCTTACAGAAAATTGTATTTTAAAAAATTTAAAAAACTTTCTCATGTTACAACCATAAACATAAATGTATTTTATTGGGATTTTATGCGATAGACCAACATGAAGTGTCACATAATTATGAAGTGGAAGGAAAATGCTAAATGGTTTTCCAAATTTTTTTTACAAGTAAATATCTCAAAAGTGTGGCATGCATTTGTATTCAGCCCAGCTGAATCAATACATTGTAGATCCACATTCCACTGCAATTATAGCTGCAAATTATTTGGGGTATGTCCCTACCATATTTGCACATCTAGAAAGTTTACATTTTTGCCTATGCAAAATAGCTCAGATTAGTCTGATTGGATTGAAAGTGTCTGTAAACCATTCAGACCATTATGCGGAAAACATTTACATTAAATGACTGCACGTAATTTGTTGCTCATAACCACCATACAGTGGAAAAGAATGTGGGAAGAGAAGAATAATCTCAGTGGAAGAAGCGCACTTAGAATGGTGAACTTGATGACAGGATTATAACTTATGTTGATGAATGTCCATGTTTTATAACAACACAATATAATTCTATAGCAACACAAATTTGTATCATTATAATTTTGTAATAAATAAATGAATGTCCTTTACTAAACAATGTTTGGCTTTTCCTTGCAGATGTTTGTGGAGGTCAGCATTCAGTACAGATCCAGCAAGGTCCACTGTACCGTGTGATAGGATTTCCAATGTCCATCTCATGCAATGTTAGTGGCATGAAGGATTCAAGGGAACAAGCATTTCAGTTTTTAGTCACTAAACCACAGAAAACCCGAATCCAGATTATTAGCACTAAGGACCCAGATTATGCTTATGCAGTGTACTCTAAAAGAGTACGTGAGAATGACATTCTGATTGAAAGGCTGTCAGGAACATCAGTTCGCTTCCACATTAAGTCTGTAAAAGATGGTGATTCTGGAAAATATGAATGTGACACTCCAAATTCATATGTGACTTATAATGGAACCTACAACGCAGAAACAACAATGAATGGTAAATAGTTTTATTAATGTGAGAAAGTGTGTATGAAATTATATCTTGGGCCAAATCCTCCTTAAGGCATTTCTCCTCCTATCGTAACACTAGACAATCTGTAAAACCATTTGTGATTAATTCTGTACGTCTCACAGTGATTGAGGATACTCTGATGGCTTCCTACTCTGGACCTACATCTTATAGCATCTCTGAAGGTGAATCCCTTCAACTAGAATGCCAAGTCTCCAGTCAGACCTTCCAGCATTCTCATCTGTCTGTCACATGGTATCTACGTGGTACCACTGACACTCGGCCCATCATCAGTTTGGACCGAGATTTAGTTGTGAGGCCTGGACCGGAATTCTTAGACAGATACCGTTCTGAGTTCATAGCTATAGAGAAGATAGAAGACACCACCTACAGACTTAAGATAAGTCAGGTACAACAGTCTGACAGTGGTGAGATCTACTGCCAGGCTGAGGAGTGGATCCAAGACCCAGATCGCTCTTGGTTTAGGATTTGCCACAGGAACACCACAAGCTCCAACATAGAAGTCAAAGCTCTAGGTATTTTTTTATACCATTTTCTACTGTTTGAATGAAGACACTTGTATTGTACTTTTACTGTGCTTGTATCAGGTAGTTGTATCAACTATCAAGCTTAAACATGGAACATAAGAAAATATTTTACTTCTTGATTTCTGTTTGTTTCTGTGTTTTAGATACAGTTCATGAAGAGGGAACCTTTGTTCCTCAAATCCGTGTTCTGAATCCGGCCCTGGAGGAAGGAGGAGTGATGGAGATCCAGTGCAGCATAGATGCTCAGAATCTTGCAGGACATTTCTTCTCCATGACTTGGCAGAGAAACAACATGGAAGTGGCTCAAATTGGTCCCACTGGGGTGGTGTCTGTAGCTAACACATACATGAGAAGAGAGAAGGATGGTGAGCTAAGAACTGTGAAGAAGGGGGATAGAATCTTCGTCCTCACTATCCAACCAGTCAGGGCTGAAGATCAGGGTACATATCAATGTAAAGCTGCACAACAGGAGAAGACAGACACTGGGTTCATAATCAGAGGGAAAAGCCAGCTATCACGTGAAGAAACTGTGCACATCAAAGCCAAAGGTTAAACACTTTTTATTATCTTTTGTGTAAGATAAAGGTGGATTCAGTGATTTTAAAGAAATATTACATATCTCATCTTTAAATAAGTACACAACGACAATTAAATACGGCTGCAAGAAACATTGGGAATTGCGGTTTGGAGCTGCTGTGTGGCCTCAGGGCCTAGATGCCTTGCAGTCATTTAAAGAAAAAAATTTTGCAGGACAATGTCAGAGGAAACATCCATAATTGTGGTAACTTCATATGGTTCACAAACCTTTTCCTTGCAACTTTATATCAGAATCCATACATGTTTATACAAATATACTAAACATTAACTAATCTGTATTGCTCCTGAATTTTGATTCTAGAGAGTGGTTTGGCTGTGGACATGACAAATCAGCTGATGAATATTACTGAAGGAGAAGCTCTACAAATCAACTGCAGCGTCTCTGGAGCCAAAGGCCCACTGTCTGTGTCTTGGCAGCACAGAAAACCTTCAGGAAGCTCTTTCAGTGATGTGATAACCCTGAGTCATGAGGGGGTGGTGAAAGGGCCTCAGTATCAGCACAGGGGCTTGCGCACATTCCAGTCTAATGTTGCTGATTTCATTTTGGAGTTAAGTGGAGTGCTTCTCTCTGACAGTGGGGAGTATAAGTGCACTGTGACTGAGTGGAGCATGGAGAGCAGCGGTAACCTGAAGAAAGGGAGCAGCCAGTCCCAGCAAGTCCAGGTTTCTGTTATGTCTATTGGTAAGTTAAACTCTTGGTTATTCATTAGTTATGGACAGTGTTGGGGAAGTTACTCAAAAAAGAGTAATCTATTACAAATGACTATTTACTACTTTAAAATTGTAATTTGATTACATTACTGATCATTACATGTAAAAATTAATCAGATTACTAATTACGTTACTTT
The DNA here is from genome assembly GCA_013621035.1 of Clarias magur. Lineage (NCBI taxonomy): Eukaryota > Metazoa > Chordata > Actinopteri > Siluriformes > Clariidae > Clarias > Clarias magur. The sequence goes on from QNUK01000099.1 coordinate 874,359, forward strand.
CAAGTTACTTTGAAAACATCTGTCACTGTGTGCATCTGCGATGTGCCTCAACCTGTTGTCACTCCACGCTCACTCCATACAGTAGGCTCCTTACAGGAAAAGTAGTTAGAGTAGAGTAACGCATTATACCCAGGGGTTATGGATAGGAGGGGTGATAATTGATACTGAGATACACTGATCAGCTACAACACATTGATTATCTATACATATAATAAAATGTATTTGGCCGAGCTTGAGGAAACATATAGGCTTTGTTTCATTGCAATCAGTTAAGGGTGTTGATGTGGCCTCCAAATGTCCCAGGTCTTAATCTGACTGAGCATGCATGGGAGGTGCTGGACAAAAAAAGTCTCATCCATAGAGGCCACACCTCGCAACCCTGAGCAATTTAGAGCAATTAAAGGATCTGCTGTAATGTCCTGGTGCCAGATACCACAATGCACCTTCAGAGGTCTTGTGGAGTCAGGACCCAAATGGTCAGAGTTGTTTTAGTGGCACCAGTGGAACCTGCACAATACTGCACATTATGTTTTGAGGTTATGTTATGTAATGTTATGGCTGAAATTCAGATTTTTTATTTTGATGGACAGAAAAAAAGTTGTTTAACAAAATTGTAACTAGAATATGTTTCATTAGTATCTTTATCTTACTGTGATGAATAATAAATATTTGCTGACTTCTTCACTCACATATATATTGCTAACTGCTTTAATCCTCTTTTTTTTTTTCCTTTAATTTTTAGAATCTCTTGTAAAAGTTACACTGAAAACCCGCACTGTATCTGTTCTTGAGAACTCTGTGATCAAACTGATTTGCTCAGTATCTGCACCTAAAGTTTCCTTAGCTATGACTTGGAAGTTTCTACAACACAATTCAAACGCTCCAAAAAACATAATAAGTATGGACCATACTGGCAGCATATCCTGGGAAGCAGAGCAGCAGGACAATCAGCTAGAAACTCAGGTGCAAGAATCACGCACAGATTTTATTCTCAAGGTACTGAAAGCAAGTAAACGTCAAGAAGGACGTTATGAGTGCCAGATCGATGCATATGACAAAAATGTTCAGAAGACCAAGAAACAGTCCAATCCACTGGCCATCACTGTTCAAAGACCTGGTATGAATTGACTTATCTATAGTTACTCATGCAACCACTTTAAGACACAAATTCCCAACCTTGGCCACGTAGATATTTTAAAACACAGGTGCCAGACCCCTGTCCTGGTGTTCCATGCTCTGCACTTATTAGTGTTTCCCCTGTTCCCAACACACCTGATTTAATTGAGAACTTTGTGTAATGGAAAAAAGGAAAAAAACTAAAAATGTGCATGACAAGGGGTGCTCCAGGAAAAGGGTTTGGCAGCCTGTGTTTCAGGGCAAGTGGCATACATTCATGATATGTATCTTTGTTCTTACAAGTGAATTTGAAAGTTTACATTATAAACTGTATCTCATTCTGTTCTTCACATCCTTTGAGTATTTCAGAGCCCAAATTGTCTGTCTCCTCCCCCCATAAGTCATCTTTGAAAATCCAAGCAAACAGTGACAGCATTATTGATTGCTTGGTGAGGACGTATACAACAAATTCTTCCCGTTTTGCAGTGACATGGTTACATAGTACAAAGACTCTGCTGAAAATGGAACCAGAAGGGGTCATCACTCACGAGACTGACGATAGGATCAGTATGAAACGAACTACAAGACAGAACTTCCAGTTGATGATAAAACAAGTAAAGTCAACAGACAGTGGACCGTACATCTGTTCAGTACAGGAATGGATTCAAGATCCTGATGGCATCTGGTATAGTCTTGACACAAAGTCTGTCACTGTGGAACTACATGTCGTTGAAAAAGGTATGATGCAGGCGGCATTACGCTTTTTCTTGAGCACAAGACGGGCTATAGAGCCTTATGCTAGCACAGATCAACATGATAGAAAACTCTTGGGCTGTAGAATTTATTCACCTTTATAATAAAGGGTGAGCATTTTCTAAACTAGAAGAAATTACAAATCTGATTTCCAACTGTCCTCATATGAGCTCATATCTGTGTAAAATTTTTATATAAGCAGTAGCATGGCATAAGGAGAATTTTTGAGGCTATTGTATAGGTATATATCTACCTGAGATGACCTATAAGTTGTTGTTTTTTTATCACTCTATGTGCCCCATATAACTTTACATAAATCTTGCATTCGCACACAAACACTCCAGCTGATGTTTGCGTTTAACAATGCACACACACACACACACACACACACACACACACACACACACACATGGTTCTCACATTTACAGTGCCATGAAAAAAGTATTTGCCTGTTGTTTTTTTTGCATATTTGTCTTACTTTAATGATTTAGATCCCCACACACATTTGAATATTATACAAAGATAACCTGAAAAAAAAATACAAAATGTAGTTTTAAAATTGATTTCATTTATTAATAAAAAAAAAAAGATTCGAACACAAATACAAAGTATTTGAACCCAACCATAATAACTGGTTGTGCCACCCATGGCTGCCACAAGTGCAATCAAGCGTTTGTAATAACTGGTAATGAGTCGTTCACATCACAGTGGAGGAATTTTGGCCCACTCTTCTTTCCATAATTTAAATTCAGCCCCATTGAGGATTGAACCTGTTTCAGGTCATGCCTCAGCATCTCTAGTTCGGACGTCGACTAGGCCACTCCAAAAACTAAATTTAGTTTTTTTGAGCCATTCAGAGGTGGACTTGTTGGTGTGTTTCCAGTTATTGTCCTGCTTCTTCATTTAAGGTCACAAGTTGATGGTCGGACATTTACCTTCAGACCTTTCTGGTAGAATCCAGAATACATGGTTTCATGAATCCTCCAGGTGTTGAAGCTGCAAAGCAGCCCTCGACCATAACCATGTTTGACTTTTTATGAAATGCTGGATCAATTTTACATCAGATGTAACAGGATGCACACGTTACAAAAAGTTCAACTATTGTTTCATCAGTCCACCCATTTGCCCAAAAGTCTTAAGGATAATCATCATGGCAAATGTGAGACAAACCTTTGTGCCATTTTTCCCAGTACTGTATCTATCTTGCTGTTGAAACACAAACACTGACCATAACTGAGGCAAGTGAGGCCTGCAGTTCTTTAGATGTTGTTCTGGGTTTTTTATGAGCTCCTGGAAGAGTTGTCGTTGTACTCTTGGAGTAATTTTGGTAAGCTGGCCATCGTAGAAATCTTCACCACTGTTCCAAGTTATTTTTACATTTGTGTTTAATGGTCCCAAAGTCCCAAAGCCTTAAAATGGCTTTGTAACACTTTTCAGACTGATGCATATCAATTACTTTGTTTCACATCCGTTCTTGAATTGAAGATTTTGTGGATTTTTCAGCGTGCTTCGCTTTGTCAGACAAGTTCTATCTAAGTGATTTCTTGATTCAACAGGTCTGGCAGTAATCAGGCCTGGGTGTGGCAAGTGAAGTTAAACCTTAATTCAGCCTTACAAAAATCACAGTTCGTTCATGATTTAGGAAAGGGGCAGCTTTTTCAAATTGGGAAAGGCAGTTTGGCTTTTTTCCCCTTAGTAAATGAAATTATTATAGAAAAACCTGAATTTGTATTTCCTTGAGTAATCTTTGAGTAATATTAAAAATTATTTGATAATCTGAATAATTTACTGTATGTGTAACAAATATGCAGAGAAGGGGAAAATACCTTTTTACATGACACTTTAATTTATGCAACTCCTCTAACAAATGCATATAACCAGCCACTTGCAACAAAAATTTTGTGTGCAACAAAAGTTTTATTATAAATTTAAAAAATATATTTTCTGTTTTTAAACAGTCACAGATTTTACTGTGACTGTTTAAAAACAGAAAATATATATTTTAAATTTATAATAAAATGACCACTAGAGTAAATTAACATATGCAGCTAATCCAGGCGAGCAAATTACAAAAAGCAATATAAGTCACAGCCATCAAAAGCTAAAATGTAACACTTACTGCCCGCTAGACACTCGATGTGGACATCATGTTCCTCACTGAAAGTCTGAATCCCTCCTTTTCCTGTGTGTATGCGGCTCTGTTTTTTTTTTTTTTTCATTGTTGCTCTTGTTGTAGTTTAATTTTAAATAAATACAGAGAGGGCAGCCAGTAACATCACATACAGAGGAGTCTGTTACTGAAATGGTAATGAATAGTTATTTTTTTAATAATTAAAATGACATGTACAGTCTGAAAACCTGGGGAAGCCTGGCTGCGTATAGGACTGTTAGGTGTAATTCTTTTGCCAAAGTTCATCCTGTTTGAAGACATTAATTAATTGTCAGGGGATAATGAATAGAAACAGTGAGAACACAATGCAATCTGTTTTAGGAGGTTAAACGGCATTTTGGTTTCTGCAGTTGCCAGTGAGAAAAGTTCTTAGTAGGTTTTTAGCCAAAGGTCAAATTTTTATGTCATTTCACGGCTAAAATTATATTTAAAAGAATAACACAATCATTGAGGGGACAAAACAATTAAATATTATGTAATTAGAAGAAGAAACTAACAAGATACAGAACATTAATTCATTAATTAAAGATCTTTTTGTAAATCCTGTTTGGTCACAATATTCAAAATGTTCAATTTATAATTAGCCACTGATTTCAATATTTATCTTTGACAGCTCTTCTACCACTCTCTCTTTTTTTTTTTTTTTCAAAACTTGCCTGATTTTCCTCCAGCCTTACTCACAGCCACTTCCCAGTGTCTAATCCAAGATTGTAATAGCCAACATGGGCTTCTGCTTTTAAATATGCTGCCAAAACCTTAATCTTTTCAAGCTGCCACTTTTTAGTAATGTCGAAGGACATCTGATGGCGCTTAGAGAAAGCGTTAACAGTTGACTGTTCACACAATAGCTATTTAATAACATTTTTATGAAGACAATTTTTATGCAAATGATTTGTATTTACGTATATTACTGTTAATACTGTTAATCTTTTATTCCTTGTTCTTTAGAAAGTGATTTCAGCATGGATAAATCTGATGATCAGGTGAAGGTCTTGGAGGGAGAACAGTTTGATGTAAAATGCTCACTGGGGCCTGGTGGACTTGACACTTCATTTCGTTACTCTCTGCGCTGGCTCTTTCAAAGTCAAGATCAGCATTCGTCCACAGTCCAACTCCTAACCTACACCTATGATGGACGTCTGCAGTTTCAAGAATCCGATCCAGACCGTCGACAACGACTCATTTTCTACAGACCCACAATTAATATTTTTCAACTGTTCATCTTGAATTCCATGGCATCTGACAGTGGAAGCTATTACTGTCAGGTAGATCAGTATCAGGTTGATTGTAATAGCAAATGGGAAAGAAAATCAAGTGACACATCAGGTTCAACCAATGTCAGTGTGCAGTTATTAGGTAAGTCCTTTCTTCTTGCTGTACAAGTAATAATATTTGTAAGTTATTGTAGGTAACATAAATAACAGATACTTTATGCTTCCATTCTTTAGAGAGTAAGCTACAAGTTGACAAAGTCAATCGTGTTCTTAATGTTAGTAATACTCAGAAGAGCTTCGAAGTGGAGTGCAAGATCACCTCCCGCTCCAGTGATAAGTCTGTGTTTGAAGTGACCTGGTCCAAGAGGCAGAGAGATGAGCGGCCCCTGATCATTTACACTGCAAGACGTGATGGCACTCTACACAGCGCAATCCCGGATAGAACTCTGGTGTATGACCGGCCCAGTACCAGTCACTACACACTAACTGTGTCCAATGTTGATCTTTCTGATAGTGGCCACTACCAATGTCATGTTGTAGAATGGTTACAGACAGCTGCTAACAGCTGGAGGAAGGTAGCTGAAGACAAATCAGGAGAAATGTCCATCAATGTACAGGCTGAGACTAAATCAAGTAAAGCGACTTTCACTTTGCAAATGCCTAAAACTCATCAGAACTACACAGAGGGAGAGAGTTTGGATATTAGTTGTTCTATTAATTTTGATAACATGGACCCCACTTTCCATTACACTGTCAAGTGGTCTGTGGAGAGGCAGGGCTCCAGTGTCAGCACTATGCTGCTGAGCCATACCTATAATGGCATTCTACAGTACAATTTAGAGGACAAGCAGCTCAATGGCAGGCTATTGTTTTCCAGGCCTGCAGCCAAAAAAATGCATCTGACTATTTCAAAGTTGGATTCATCAGATAGCGGAAAATACAACTGCATGGTTGAACAGTACCAGTTTGGCTGTGAAGGCAACTGGGAAATAAGGGGATCCTCACAATCTGTTTCAACCATGGTCAACGTGTACAACAAAGGTAAAGCATGTCTTTTTCGTGTGTTTTCTATTTGGTTATGTACCTCAAATCATTTTTAGGCGTTTCTTTCACTTTAGATACTGAACCTTTTAAACTACAATATTCTTTTTAGTAAAATAAAAATAATAATTTTGCCTAATGTTTGCTATCACATAACAGAGAGCAAGCTACATGTAGACAAAGTGGATCACTTTCTCAACATTACTGACACTGAAAAGGGCTTCGTTGTGGAGTGCAAGGTCAACTCCCGCTCCAGTGATAATTCTGTGTTTGAAGTGACCTGGTCCAAGAGGCAGGGAGATGAGCGGCCAATGACCATTTACACTGCAAGACGTGATGGCACGCTAAACAGTGGAAACCTTCATAGAACTCTGGTGTATGACCGGCCCAGTACCAGTCGCTACACACTAACTGTGCCCAGTGTTGATCCTTCTGATAGTGGCCACTACCAGTGCCAGGTTAAAGAATGGCTACAGACAGCTGCTAACACCTGGAGGGAGATGGCTAAAGACAAGTCGGGAGAGCTTACTATCAGTGTCCATCCCCGCCCTAAAGGTAATTCAGACACTTTAAACATTCTTATATAATTTATAGAAAGTTTATGAATATACTAATTTTTCGTTAATGTTTTATAGGTCCAATAGATGATAAACCATGCTCTACTGGGTTAATACTGGCCATCCTCATTCCTCTGCTTTGTATCCTACTTACGCTTGTCTTGGGGTTATCAGTTCTGCTGCATAAAGTTCAGAAGACAGGCTCTACTTCAAAAATCCAGAAGCAATCTCTGTGGCTTGAGAATACACCACTAAAGGCTATGGCAGAAACAGAAAAAAATACAGAGGACAGTGCCTAAATCTAATGAAATTACATTTGCCCTGATCTGCATATTATTAAGTTTATATTTGTGAAATTGGAAAAGCTTTGAAATCAGCATGCCTCCAACACTGATAAGATTAAACACAATGAAAAAAAAACTGTTTAAAGTTTTTTTTAGACCATAAAATCTGTAGACACCTGTGGACTATATGAAAATGTCACACATTGGTTTTTAGGATGTTATTAAATAACACAATGTGTTTCTGTGTATGATTTTATCCATGCAACAATGGCCCAGTTGTGTAACCTTGTTAAAGAGCTGTCACTGTCACATCACCATGTAAAAAGGAAGTCCGTTTTTTTTGTGGTGATTTCTTCCGAGAAAGCTGTCTGACTACGTGGTATGTTATGCCTTATAAGCAGTACAACAGAAACTGGTGACCACAATTCAACAAAATATTTCGGTAAAAAAAAAAATGTCTGCTTTGGATCAATAAAGTGGTGCATTAATAGCTATTTAAAAGTTTGGTCTAAATAAAAATTATTTTTATATTTTCATTCTGTGTGTGTGTGCGTGTGTGTGTGAATGCGTGCGTGTGTGTGTGAATGCGTGCGTGCGTGCGTGTGAATGCGTGCGTGCCTGAATGTACAGATGTTTACAACACATATTGTGAAACAAATTCCAATATCAGTATTCTTCCTGGTCTTTACTCTATGTTCAATATTTGACCTTAAGCTGCATTGTACATGATCACCTTTTTCTCATTTGCATTTTTGTTAAAGGAGAGAACATTAAATGCTAAAAAGTAAAGAGTTGCCAGTCTGACTGCTTAATCCTTAAAAATCCTTTCAGTTTACTTAAACATTGACTTTTTTATGCAAGTATTTTTGACACATGAGTGCTGCCAAATAAAAGCTCTTAGGCACGATATATAGTTATATATTTAAAATAAGATATATTTAAATTGAACGAATAAACATAATTCCCTAAAATAACAGCCGCAGTAGTTGAGAAATGTTGAGAAATTGCTGTTTAAAAAATCATTAGGAGACTTCAAGCGTGTGAAATAGTCTGCATTTTCTTGTGGTTGTGAAAGACAGAGTGACGTGCAGTCTGTCACCATAAAGATACACATCTTCACACCCAGTTACTGCATCTCCCTCTCTCACACTCTCTCTCTCACTCTCTCTCTCAATTTAATTACAACCTTTAAAAAACACAAGATGTTTTACTATGTACTATAGTTTACTATGCAAATTATTAATCATTATAAGAATAATTTATAAATTAATGTATGACTAGCAATTCTTCTTTCATTCCATGTTGTCCTTCATTCATTGTAGTATGTGGCAACACATGATATAATACTTTGAAATATAGTAAAATAGAATTTTACTGTTTGAGATAGTATGGTCAGCTTATTAATCTAAGTGCTACAGTATGCATCCTTCTTTATGTGGAATCCAATTACTTTTTCTTTTTTTAAGTGCCAGTTGGACAGCCTGGTCGACGAACTAGCTGCATGTTCCTGAACACTTTTTTAAGAGGTTGTACCTTGAAGTTTTGGGAATGACAGAAATATTCATTTTCACAGTCTGCTGTTTCAGTGTTTTCAGATCTTTTGTTTTTTTGATGTTACTATGGTATTATACTGAAGTTGTGTGTACAGTATATATATATATATATATATAAAATATATACAGTGGAACCTTGGATTACGATCATAATTCGTTCCGGAAGTGGGCTCGTGTTCCAACACACTCGTAAATCAAATCATTTCCCATAAGAAATAATGAAAACTCAAATTATTCATTCCACAGCCCAAAAAAATAAACACATAAAAATAATAAATACAATCTTTAAAATGAAAATAAAACAAATTAATCTGCACTTTACCTTTTAAAAAAAGTACAAATAAATCCCGACAGATAAGTGTTTCCGTTGGTGCACGCAGGCGCCATGTGCGTGTTTGTGGAATTAGCCCCTTCCTTCACCTCGTTTTACACAGTAACACTCCTCCTCTCTCTCCCCACCTAGCTTTTTAAGTTTCACAACACACACACACACAACGGAAACACCATTTTAACAGGAAAAAAAGAAATCTCTCTGACACTGGCAATAGCGTATATATTAACAGAATCACTTCACAACAAACGCATAAACAGCGGAAACACAGTTTTAACGGAAAAAAATAAATCTCTCTGACACTGGCGTGAGCTCATACTAAGGGAATCACTGCTGTAAAGTAAAAAAAAATAATAATAATGAACCAGCACCTTACCTTTGAAAAGAATCGCGACAGAGCAAAGTTTCTGTGTGTTTGTGAAGCCGGGGAGGGGGTGAAAAGGCGAGAGAGCGTCTGTGCGCGTGTGTGTGCGTGTGTGTGTGTGTGTGTGTGTGTGTGTGTGTGTGTGAGAGAGAGAGAGAGACGAGCAGTGTTTCTGGGCCGTGTACATAACTCTTCCTCTTTATGTACTGTTTACATGCAAATTCTTATCATCATATACAGTACAATACCTCCCTATTGCACCTACTCATGATTTGTTCATTTGTACTCAATATATTACCTTCCTCACTGTATAATGTTTACATATGCAAAAGTCTTATCATGGTATACAATACTTTCTGTCCTTACTATACCACCTATAGTCATTTGCTCATTTGCACCCATTGTAATTTGTCTACTTCACTATATACTATTTATTTGTGGAAATTATTCTGCACTGTGAAAATGCACTTCTGGTTGGATGCTAACTATATTTCGTTGCCTTGTACCTATATGTGCAGTGACAATAAAGTTGAATCTAATCTAATCTTGAAACTGAAACACTGGCCAATTTAGTGTCTCATGGCTAAATTTGACCAGCCTGGTGACAAATCGTCATTGCTTGTACATTCCACCAGTAAGATCAGAGTGTGAAGGTTTAATTAGAAGAGAAATAGCAATTTTTTGCTTAAAATATTGCAAGAGTGGTGGTGGATCAGGGATGGTTTGGGGTGCAATATCATGCCATTCCCTAGGCCCAAGACTTGTGCTAGATGGGCGGCATGACTGCCAAGGACTACCAAACCATTCTGAAGGACCGTGTGCACCCAATGGTTCAAACATTGTATCCTGATGGTGGTGCCGTGTATCATGATGGTAATGCACCAATACCCACAGCAAGACTAGTGACAGAGTGGTTTGATGAACATAAAAGTGAATTTGAACATTTCCCATGGCCTCTACCACTTTGCGAGTCGGGAAACGTTTTTCTCCACCCCAATGCTTGGGGTTTGTCAGAAATTGCTGTTTTTTGTTTGTCCGCCCTCCTCTTAAAGGATTGACTGCAAGTTCTTGATAGGATTAAGATTTGGGGAGTTTCCGGTCCATGGAACCAGAGATTCAATGTTTTGTTCCCAAAGCCACCTAGTTTTCAATTTTGTGTAGGTGGGGTTGTGAGTGTGCGCTCGTGCGGAGTTCTGTGTGCGCATGTGTGTGTTTAGGATTCTTTTTGTAGTAAAGTGGGTTTATTGTTCACCTATCCCCTAGATGGCAGTAGTAATGGTAAGGATTTGCATGTTCAAAAAGAGCGGAGAACAAGCAGCTTAACGCAGGAAGCAGAGATTATATGTGTCATTAGTTTTTGTTATACTGTAACTATTTCATGCCTTTCGGTTGTTGTCAACAAATGCGCAAGTTACAGAACTGTTGGCTCTTCGTTACTACATCTTTCAAAGGTAAAGTGCAGGTTAATTTGTTTTATTTTTACTTCAGATTTTGTATTAATTATTTTAATATGAATATTTTTGGGTTGTGTGAGTTTCCATTATTTCTTATGGGGGATCTGCTTTGATATACGAGTGTTTTGATATACAAGAACTTTTCGTGAACGAATTATGCTTGCAATCTAAGGTTCCGTTGTAATAGTAATAATATTATCATAATATTATCATACATAACAATATACTGTATAATATTAAGCAATAAGTTTGGTATTTAAATATTTATACAAGTTTTTTCTTTTCATGAAGTGTGTATACATGTTTTTTACCTGACTCTCAGTAAATTAAAATATCATCGAAAAGTATTTATTTCAGTAATTCAATTCAAAAAGCGAAACTCATAACACAAAGACTGATATATTTCAAGTGTTTATTTCTTTTAATTTGGTTTATTATGGCTTACTAATAGCAAAAACCCAAAATTCAGTATCTGGGAAAGGAGGAAAGCAATTTTTAAAAATGTATTAAAAAGATTTTTTAACACAAAAAGTGTTGGACTCCTGGAAAAAATTAATATGTACAGCACTCAATCCCTTTGCATGAATTACTGCAGCAATGTGTCGTGGCATGGAGGCGATCAGTCTGTGGCACTGCTGAGGTGTTATGGAAGCAAAGGTTACTCTGATAGCAGCCTTGCATTATTGTCTGGTCTGGTGTCAAAATTAAATACTGTAAAATTAAATCTCCATAAAGCTGGTCAGCAGAGGGAAGCATGAAGTGCTCAAAAACTTGGAAGACAGCTGTGCTGACCTTTGACCTGATAAAACACAGTGGACTGACACAGCAGATGACATGGCTCTCTAAACCACCACTGACTGTGCAGATTTTACATTGGACCTCAAGCAACTTGGATTCCGTGTCTCTCCTCTAGACTCTGGGACCTTGATTTCCAAATGAAATGCAAAATTGCACTGATTTTCAAATCCAAATGAAATGCAGTGTAGATGATCTCCTTTTTCTCGTTTGCATTGTTCTGACTTTCTTTTTATGCAAGTATTTTGACATAAGAATGCTGCCAAATAAAAGCAATACACCTTTTTACAGGATAAGCGGTATAGAAGATGAATGAATGAATGAATGAATGAATGAATGAATGAATGAATAAAAAGATGAGATTTAACCTAAGACTTGCGCATCTTGCTTTATGTGAACACTAGTTTCAGTTAGACAGCCCCATCTGGTGGGTAAACACATTATTACACCTGGCGGCGAATCAACCCACGTGTTCCTGTACAGTCTAAGAGGTTCTACCTTGGACCTTCTCGGATTGTCAGTTTATTACTATTTATTATCTGTTACTCTAATGTAGATCCATTCTGGATTTTCTATGAAGAAAACAGTAAGGTACACTTAACCTTTATTGTAGGAACACACATTTTGGTTTTGTTGTCTATGCCAGTCATAAATCTGTAGTGTAATAAATATATATTTTTAATTTAAAAGAAATTTTGTACCCTGAACCTTTCACATCATATACAGTACAATGTCTCGTTCAAGCCAGGCTTCCTGCAAACACAACACAAGTTTTAAGATGTCTGAAACCTAAAAACCCAAAGTTAGAACTTTGAATCTTACATGAAGAGTGTATAAAGGATATTTTGTAATATTAGTGCAGTTGGTGTTTCAACATTTCAAACTTACCATAAAAATGATCTATTAACAGGCACATCAACAGCTCAAAGGAATTGGCAATAAATACTAATATTGGACAAAAATATTTTTTAAGGAATTTAGAAAACTTAGTTTAATAATAGTTTGATAATGGATGGAATGTGTGCTATACAATATGCATGTGCCTGTAGTGCTTAAATACTGTAGGTATTTGTAATACTGCATGTTTCAGTCCAAATGCATGTTGGATCCATGATAGAAGTGTGTGGTGTTTACAGGTTCACCGTGTGCTTGGCGGGTTTCGTCTGGGAACTCTGGTTCCTTCCCACAGTCCAAACCCATGCAGTCTAATTTGATTAGCATTTCCAAATGAAGTGTCATGTATGTGACTGTGCACCACAATCAGTTGCCACCACATGCATGGGGACAGGCTCTGCCCCCTGCACCTATAAGCACATATATTAAGTTTAAATTTACACACATACACTGTATTAGAGCAGCCTAACCCAGGGGACTCTGAGCACTATGCAGGATATACCCTCGATGGCATGCCAGTCCATCACAGGGTACAACTATGCACACACACTTACTCTCAAGCTATGGGGAATTTGGAAATGCCAATTAGCTTAATCTGCATGTCTTTGGTTTGTGGGAAGAAGCCGGAGTGTCTAGAGGAAACCCACCAAGCATGGGGAGAACATGCAAACTCCTCACGCACACAGACCTGAAGGCAAGACTCAAACCCTCAACCCTGGAGGTGCAAAGCCACAGTCCTATCCACAACATTACCGATTTACCAAGTCAAGTATTTAGTCAAATTTAAAGGATGTGCAAATATATGTGTGCAAGAAGCATTTTTACAAAAAAATTATATTGCTCTTGGTAAATCTCTGTAAAACATACAAACACTATAAAAAAAATCTTAAATGTATTTTAAATAAATTCAGCCATCATGCCCTAATTATTTCCGCCTTGTACCTCTATCTTTACCGTTATCACATTCCCCATCCTCACTCTCAATTTCTCCATACAAGTTTACTATCTCCTCATATTCATTATAAAATGACATCTCATCCTCACTATCATCTACTGGCCATGGTACCTGTGCTTTATACCTCTTTGATGTGCTGCAGAACACAGACTGATTCATCTCCTACATAAAAGAATAATATATACAGTTATTTAAAAAAAAAGGTGAAGTATAAAACATTTTTTTCATGTGAATTTAAAAAGCTTATTTCATGACTGAACTTCAAAACCTCTATCCAGCTCTACCTCATTGTAAATCTAATGCACTAGTATTGCTGCCTTTTAAAGTACAGTACAATTTTGGTAATTTACTTGCACATACTGTATGTCATTTAAAGGACTTATTGACTTTCCAATAAAGGTGGGTCATTTTTTAAAATAAGTATATTATATTTGGGCTGCCAAGTGAAGAGTGGACAAAACCCAGTGGGTGTCCAATTTTGTTAAAGCAACCTATATTTTGCAAAAACATACCGTAAAATGTCAACAAAAAGTATGTATTAATTTTTTTTTTTTAATCCTGCAAAAAAAGGTCTAGTGTTATTACACAGGTCATTATACATGGCTGGAAAGATTCCAGGGTTCTCAGGGTGACAGTAGTAAACATTTTAAACTGGGAAAAAGCTCCATATTTTTACATTTTAAAATGAACTTTTCAACTGATGATAAGAAGTATAAGATCATTGAAGGAGTTGCGTGATGAACAACAGTTACAGTAATGCCACCGTGGTTTTAGACAGATTACTGTAACTGTTGTCGCTTGACTGGTGCCACTCTTTTTTTCAATGTTATTCACGCGTTTTGCTTGTATTAATGTTACGGCTTAAAGGCCTTTTTTAGCAATGATAGATCTCGTCCAAATCTTCGATTTGTGAAAGAAATAAAAACCCTATCTCTACTCGCTTGCCAAATATTGTTACCTCTTGCAAGCATTCAGCTATTTGAACCTGTCGAGAGCAGAGTGTGCATGTATTTTTCAGAAAAAGTATAAGGAAAGATCTGTGTTTGTAAAGTGCGGAAAAAGCCAGCTTTAGTGAACTCCTGCCAAACTTTTTTAAAATACCTAGTACAGATGGGAATCACAAGGGACCATCTGATACAACATTATCAAGATCCCTGAGTGCCAGTTCAATCTGCAGTGTGATTCTGTAAGCATAGTGATTTTATAAATATCCAGATTAAATATCTTTTTTTTTTTAAAGATTTTGTGAAAATTCGAAAGAAATAAGCTTGCACCATACAGCATGCTATGCTGCCTGGCAGTGCTTGAATAGTTTAGAGTGCTCCACCAGGAGGCGTATAGAGGAATGGCAACATTTTACCACTTACTGTAAAAGCAAATATTTAAATTCAAAATGATTTTGAGTCAGTCAATGTGGTGATACATGAATTGCCACTAGGGTTGGGTCCCGAAAATCGGTACTAATATGGCACCGGTACCTATAGAACCGGTATGTACCGGACCGAAACAGAACGCGGATTTCTGTGCCTCATTTCGGTGCCACTTAAATGCCTGAACTGTCGATTCATATATTTGTTCTCTGGGGCTATGATGATGACACGGTTGTAATAAGATACAAATCCAAAACATAAATTTTTATTTAGATTAAAAGTTTATTAGATTAGATTTTTTAAAAATTTCAAGCACAAATCATCGGGAAATGAGACCATCCGAGATGCGCGTGAAGGCATCTTGCGTTACACTCGCTCTGACGTCAGCAGCTGGTCTACCGCTATCTTAACTAGCTAAATTAACTTTCGTTAAAATGCCTAAAACTAAACGGTCGAAAGTGTGGCTATATTTCACAAGAAAGGATTCCGACAATGTGACGTGCAGTAAATGTTTTACAGCAGTTGCGTGTAAAGGGGGAAACACGTCAAATCTAATGAAACATTTGAGGGCACACGGAATAAACTTACAGTAAAAGCAGAGGGATGCGCCGTGTTTGGCAGCTTGCGGACAACAGCTGGCACTATCGGTGTGGATGACCTCAGCCCCAGTCATACCAACCGTAGCAAAAAGGATTATAATGACGACAGCAACCTTTCCGCGGGTTAGTAGTAGGCTAATGTAATGTTAATTGCAAAATGCAAATCTTGCATTCATGCTAACAAATGATCAAACGATTTGTAAAATACTAAAGTAACATGGATTCTGTTTATAATTATGGCTTTCCAGCTAGTACTTAAACTTTTAATATATTGTTAAATTTTAAGTATTTCATTTTTTGTTCAATAAAAATGTATTCTTGAGTCATCCACCATCATTTTGTGGCTTTTGCAAAGTATCGGTTCAGGCACCGTTTTGGCACCGGTTTAAAAGTATCGATTTGGCACCGGTATTGAAAAAAACCCAAACGATACCCAACCCTAATTGCCACATACAAGAATCATGACACATCACTGAAACAATTTTTTCCCAATATCTCTAATACCTAGTAGTAACTAATTTCCAGAACCTTTTAGACCATGACCAATTGTTCAATGACGAAGATGATTTATTTATTTATTTATTTAATAAAGTCAATGATCTGGGGGGTATTCCAGAAAGCAGGTTATGTGACATACCCGGGTAAGTTTAAGAGTAAGTTAGTGGATATCCTCAACTTTCGGTTCCAAAAACGGAGGTAACTCTCTGGGTATGTATGTAACCATAGCAACTTGCTCTGTGAAGATAACCTGCTCGGTAGCAGGTTATGTTCCAGGGTAAGTTTGTTTCAGAGGTTTATTGAGCATGACGTGCGCTTTTAATGATGATCCTGTGGACGTGGAGGCACAAATTATACGAGTTTTTTCTCGCTGGGAGAGAGTTAAAAGACCGCGTATTGATGTCTTTTAATTTCCTAATGATTATTTGAAAGAGTTCTCGGTTTTCAAGGAAATCGTTAATTTACTTAACACGTCTCTTGAAACCGCATATTGCTAATGCTCAAAGTAATTAAACACACTGAGTACTGTTAACTTAAATAATTGCAATTAAGTCAAATGAATAGACCTTTTTAAGTATTCAGAACTTTTTGATATTTTAATTAATCGTGAGTACGTAAGTAACAGTAACCGTCACCTTAAAATACCTCTATAGAGCTCTGGTGGCTCAGTGGTAAGTGTTTCGCCTGCCATGTGAACGGCCCGGGTTCGATCCCCGCGTTGGCTTGTCTGATGTGGTGAAAGCACATCACATCATTTATTTGATTTGCAACAAGTTCAACAAACTCAAAAATTTACAGTTCTGTTTACTTAAAATTGGAAACATCATCACTTAAAAAAATTGATGTAACTTATTACAGTGTACATAGCACTTCGTTTTTTTTGCGGCATGGCATTTTTTGTACAATGTGGGTGACGCAGAGCATGTGGGAAAGGCAACTGTGTGTAGAGCCGTTCACACAGTATGTCTGGCACTTAAACACTTTTTACACACACCGTAAACCCGATTAAGTTGTCAAAACTCAGAGGTAATCAGTTACATTAATTTTTTAAGTAATGATGTTTCCAATTTTAAGTAAACTATACACATTTTTTAAAAATAAATTATTGTGGCAGTTGTGGGGAATCGAACCCGCGTCTTTCACATGGCAGGCGAAACACTTACCACTGAGCCACCAGCGCTGTATAGAGTTTAATAAGGTGGAATTTTAAGGTGACGGTTACTGTTACTTACGTACTCACGATTACTTAAAATATCAAAAGGTTCTGGATACTCAAAAAGGTCTATTAATTTTACCTAATTGCAATTATTTAAGTTAACGGCACTCAGTGTGTTTAATTACTTTGAGCATTAGGGTTTACAGTGTATAATAAAAGGGAAGCCGATGTCAAATGTGCTATTTAATACTCTCATGCATTTACTCTGTCCATTATTTTTTGCCAAGCCAACTCTCCTTCTTTAGCCGATGCAGCCGTGTTGCTTTTTTCATTATTATTGGCTTAAATTCTTCATATGCTGCATTTAAACCTCCATCTCCGCCTCTGTGAAGTAATGCCACTCGCTTTTTTTTCACTTTGATTTTCCATTTTGACTCGTAAAATCGGCGATCCATTGAAAATGTCTTTATGTATGCACCGTGCATGCGCATTAACTCTGGATAACCAGTAGGAGGTTGATTAAACTTACTCTTCTCAGGGGTTTTGGAACCGACATACTCATGGTATGCGGGTTTGGAGTAAATCAACCCTGAGGTTAAGTTTTACCAAATGGTAAGTTAACCCAGCTTTCTGGAATACCCCCCTGGACAAACCCACGTTTGTTTGATTTCATTGTTTTTAAAAAATAAAGGGATTAGCAGAACTTGGTTTGTGAAGGTTACAGACTAACCGTCCAGCCATGCGTTAGCATTCAGACTGTGATTGTGACTTTGTCCACTGGACAAATTCGGCCTATCTTTAGTATGATAATGAAGTGGGTGATATAGGAACGTGGCTCACGTGACACGAGAATGGGTGAAGTGCAGGAACATGGGGTGTGTGTGAATTCTGTGTTCTAGCAAGTTGACACAGTGAACAGCTGTCTGACAAGTGCTTACTGAAAGTGTAAAAGATGGCAGAGGGATTGAGGGCCTGAGGGTGGGGTGCTGGTACAATGGAGGTGAGGAGGAAGAGGTGTGTGTGTGTGTGTGTGTGTGTGTGTGTGTGTGTGTGTGTGTGTGTGTGTGTGTGTGTGTGTGAGTGATGTGGTCACCTGGCATGGGATCCATGTGGCAGTCAAGTGCAGGGCGTTTAAAGGCTGTCTCAGTGGGTGCAAAAGAGAGTGACAGGCTTCTTGCTGAAAGGTAGAGTCTATATTTAGGCAGAAACACAGCAGGGAATTGCACTTACACATGGTGTGAGCCTCATTATTTCTGTGTGTGCATGAAGAACAACATTCAAAGTTTTCTGTTTCGTATCCCAAAATAGTAGCATGTGTCAGTGCATGTGTGTGTGTGTTTAGATAGGGAGTGGAGGACTGATGGTTGAGGTGCTCAGTATGACTGGCATATGTAAACTTGACCGAAGAACTTTTTTTTCTGCAAGGATGTAGAATAGATGAGGATCAATTTTTCCTACAGCAGTTCTGTCTATGTAAATTTAATTTTCAGGTTTTGTCATGTCACTGATCAGGCTGTTGCATAAGATCAACAGAGAAAGAAAGTGTTGACAGATGGCTTCCTATTTCTGCATGTGACTGTCCTCTCATTAGAAATGAGCATCATCAATCTTTCTCTCCATCATAGCAGGTCTTGCATCTGTGTTTTGGATCTACAATTCAATGTAGGAATTTCAGGGTGCTTCTTAGCCAAATACATTATTGCACTAGGTGTGCTGTGATTATTATTTGAGCTTTAGCAGCGTGTGTTAGTATTAGCAAAGAGTGACTGAAAAGTCACAGTCATATTAAAAAATAATCTCTCAGGTGAGGAATATGACATTAACGTGCTATTTAGAGTATCCGGGGGCTAGCTTAATTTTAACTCTTCTCTTTTTTTTCTCATCTCTTTTCTTCAATTCTCTTCTCTAGTTCCTCCTATTATTTTTTTAAAATTTTATTTTGATATACTGTTGAAGGGGTGAAGGGGTGAACCTGGCCTCCAAAAATGTTTTTAAGCAAGTGGTACATTTCAAAAAAAATATCAACATGAATTCTCCTCCCCAGCTAAGCAATGCATCCAGTAAAAGGTTTTACATCATCCATATGATGTAAAAGGCCATCTTCTTTTATTGCTCCATGGTCCATTACTGATGTTCATGTGATCGTTGTAGCGAGCTGTAATACACTGTATGTTCTAAGACACATTACTGTATTTTTCTATATGTTGGGACCAGATGGGCTAGCCTTCATTCCCCGTGAATCAATAAACCCTGATGCTTATGACCCTGTCTCACACGTTTAGAGATGGTCTGATCCTGAACATGTATGTATCTTGATGTACAGTATAGCCTTTGTGTGTGTGTGTGTGTGTGTGTGTGTGTGTGTGTGTGTGTGTGTGTGTGTGTGTGTGTGTGTGAGTGTATGAATGTATGTATATATCTGTGTGTATGTGTTTCTGTGTTTTCTATCAAAAAGAAAAACACCCACTCCTTTTCAACACACTCACACACTTTTATCATGTACTGAACAAACACATTTCAGCCACCTACACATGTGATAAAAATTGGTCACACCAATAAAAGTCATAGAACAAGTGGGTGGAGGAAAGACAGCTAACCTCTGTTTTCACACTTGAGGGATAATGAAAGGAAATTAATATTCACATTTATTATGCTTCTGGCTTGGCTCTGATAAATCATGCAGAAGAAGCATGTAGGCTTGTGATGATCAGCTGTTTCTATATTTCACTCACAAGCAAATAGCAAAAGCAAATGTATGAAACTAAACATTTTCCACATCTGATATCTATCTATCTATCTATCTATCTATCTGTCTATCGATCTATTTATCTATCTATCCTTTCTCTCTCTCTTTCTCTCTCTCTCTCTCTCTCTCTATCTTGTAGTATAGGCAGATCCATGGTACTATAGTATGTGTGTGAGAGAGTTGTCAGAAGAGTTACAGCCCAGATAGTATTTTTATATCAGATACAATGAACTAAAACAATGCCACAGATCTTCACGTTCCTAATGTGCTGAGTATAATAATCTTTATATATATATATATATATATATATATATATATATATATATATATATATATATATATATATATATATATATATACAAATTCAAACTCTTTGAATGAGAAGCTGTGTCCAAACTTTTGGTCTGTACTATATAGTACAGACCAAAAGTTTGGACACACCTTCTCATTTAAAGAGATTGAATTTGTAAACAAGGCAAGAAAAAAGCAGCTAAGTAAAGAAAAAACGAGTGGCCATAATTACTTTAAGAAATGAAGGTCAATCACTCCGAAAAATTGGGAAAACTTTGAAAGTGTCCCCAAGTTCAGTCACAAAACCCATTAAGCGCTACAAAGAAACTGGCTCACATGGGGACCGCCCCAGGAAAGGAAGACCAAGAGTCACCTCTGCTGCGGAGGATAAGTTCATCCGAGTCACCAGCCTCAGAAATCGCAGGATAACAGCAGCTATGCTAATTCCAGCATACAGACCACTCATCAGGCGTTCAAAACCGGTTCTGAAGCAGGTGAAAACCTGGCCAGCAGGAGCCATCTCTGCTCTTCAGGACTGTTTCGAGAACACTGAATGGAACATGTTTAGGAAGGCTGCAACTTACGGCGACTTCACCGACTTGGAGGAGTACACGTCATCAGTGACCAGCTACATAAACAAGTGCACTGATGACATCACTGTCTCCAAGAACATCATCTCACGACCCAACCAGAAACCGTGGATTACTGCAGAGGTGCGTGCACTTCTGAGAACCAGAGACTCTGCCTTCAAAGCGGGGGACAAGGCGGCCCTAAGAACAGCAAGGGCCAAACTGTCCCGGGCCATCAGAGAGGCGAAGCGCGCACATGCCCAGAGAATCCACAATCACTTCAAGGACAGCGGTGACACATGGTGCATGTGGCAGGGTATACAAGCCATCACCTACCTGTGACAGTGACGGCTCCCCTCCAGATGCGCTGAACAACTTCAATGCACGGTTCGACATGCAGAATGACGTGACAGCGAGGAAGACCACCCCTTCGCCGAACGACCAGGTGTTGTGTCTCACCACACCTGATGTGAGGAAAACTCTACGCAGAGTCAACCCACGTAAAGCTGCTGGACCAGACAACATC
Source organism: Clarias magur (assembly GCA_013621035.1). NCBI lineage: Eukaryota > Metazoa > Chordata > Actinopteri > Siluriformes > Clariidae > Clarias > Clarias magur. The sequence goes on from QNUK01000099.1 coordinate 895,595, forward strand.
ACAGGCAGAGTGCTCAGAGAATGTGTAGAACAGCTGGCAGGTGTTCTCATCGACATCTTCAACATCTCTCTGAGCAGCACCGTCGTTCCCACATGCTTTAAATCTACCACCATCGTCCCTGTGCCGAAGAAGTCTTCAGTGTCCTGTCTCAATGACTACCGGCCTGTTGCACTCACACCCATCATCATAAAGTGCTTCGAGCGGCTCGTCATGAGACACATCAAGACCCTGCTGCCCCCCTTACTAGACCCCCTGCAGTTTGCGTATCGTCCAAACCGTTCAACGGACGACGCCATCTCCACCACACTCCACCTGGCACTGTCACATCTTGACAAGAACGACACTTACGTCAGAATGCTGTACATAGACTTCAGTTCAGAATTCAACACAATCATCCCCCAACACCTGATCGAGAAGCTGAGCTTGTTGGGCCTGAACACCTCCCTCTGTAACTGGATCCTGGACTTTCTGACCGAAAGACCTCAAGCAGTGCGGATCGGGAGCTACACCTCCAGCACCACCACACTGAGTACTGGGGCCCCCCAGGGCTGCGTGCTCAGTCCCCTGCTGTTCACACTGCTGACTCATGATTGTGTAGCGACACACAGCTCCAATCATGACCGACACGACCGTGGTGGGTCTCATCAGCAAGAACGACGAGTCAGCATACAGAGAGGAAGTGCAGAGGCTAACGGACTGGTGTAAAGACAACAACCTGGCTCTGAACGTCGAAAAGACAAAAGAGATGGTTGTTGACTTCAGGAGGACATGGAGCGATCACTCTCCGCTCAGCATTGACGGCTCTTCTGTGGAGATCGTCACGAGCACAAAATTCCTGGGCGTCCACCTGGAGGAGAACCTCACCTGGTGCCTCAACAACAGCTCTCTGCATAAGAAAGCCCAACAACGTCTTTTCTTCCTGAGAAGGCTGAGAAAGACACAGCTTCCACCACCGATCCTCACCACCTTCTATAGAGGAACTATTGAGAGCATCCTGAACAGCTGCATCACTGTCTGGTTTGGGAATTGTACCATGTCAGACCGCAAGACCCTACAGCGGATAGTGAGGACAGCTGAGAAGATCATCGGGGTCTCTCTCCCTTCTATCGAAGACATTTACACCACATGCTGCATCCGCAAAGCCACCAGAATTGTGGCTGACCGGACACATCCATCACACTCACTCCACACCTAAAAATGTGATTACGTAGTACTTGAACAATAGTGAGAGAGAGAGGAAATGCTTATTCTTAGTTTCATATGTTCTCACTTTACATTTTCTGTAAAGTTTCTATGACTATTGTTCAGGCTTTATCCTGGAATCAGGTGACTGTTCATGTGCTGTAGGCTCGAGATCTGTCATGACTCATGATCAAGATAAATTGCTTCTTGAAAATGAGTACCATGCTACAGTAGTAACTTTTATGGCAGTTCTCAACATTTTAATGAATTCACCATCTTACCACTTTATAATCTGTTGTAAATTTGTATACAGTCCTTATTTAATAATTTTGGTCAGAGTTGTTTACGTCTACTTCACTGTTGGCCGAAACTGCCAGCTGACTTTTGTATTAGAGTTGAAAAATGTGATGTGTTCTCTTGTGAACGGCCATTAGCAGGAGATAATAGGCACTTTGTACTGCTGTTTGTAAGCTGCACTGTACATCAAGAATGCACACTCGCATTGGTTTGAGTGTCATGTTTTTCTGTTTAATAGTCTGAAAGGATGACCAACAGCTTGCCACATCCATTTCAAGTGAAAAATTTGTTCTTCAAGGTTGTTCTTGCTGTGTTACAGGCCTTTATTATCATGACAGGCTCAAGGGGAGCGAAAAGTAGAAATGTTGAGAGCGGCACTTTGCAGTCGTTTACCACAGGGAACAGCATCTTTTATTCTGCCTGTGTATTAGACTGGGTGAGCTGAATGTAATTGAACTTGACTTTCGTATAAATAAATGAATCTTCATCTATCCGTGAAAGTAAGTCACTGCGTACAAATGAAAAAATATGAAGAGAAAGAAGGGGATTTTGTTTAGCTTATTTATTTAGTTGAAATGGTCTCATACAAAGTAAAAAGAAGCTTTCAGAAAAAGTGACCATACACCAACAATATCTACACTTATACAGCGGGTATAGAAAAGAATCACCCCCTTTAAAAGAATTACATTTTATTGCTTTGCAGCCTGAAATAAAGACAGGCATAGTTTTTATCCAGCTCTATTTCTATAGCTGTACTTATTACATCCAAGTGAAAAATATAACACCAACATGTCAGAAGAAAAACAAACAAAACAGAATCACTGATTTGGAAAAGGATCACCCATCCTAAAAATGAAATGTAAACTCAATCACATGAAGCTAATCACCTTCTCAATGGCACACAAAGCTTTTCACATCTAGACTTTGCCCTATCTTCTTTGCAGAGCTGCTCAAGTTGAGTTAAATTTGATAGTGACTGTTTGGAGACTACAGTCTTCGAGTCATTCCACAGATTTTCACTGGGGTTTAAGTCTGGGTCCTGACTACGACATGCACGGACTGCGTGGTCAATTTTGCTGCGAGGTGTATTGGATTGTGCCATATTGTTTGTTTGGTGTTGTGACCATTTACAGTGCCCTCCATAATTATTGGCACCCTGGTTAAAATGTGTTCTTTAGCTTCTAAAAAATTCAGTTTTGTTCTAAATAACACAGGACCACAATCGAAAAAAAGAGGATATTCCAACCTTTAATTCAAGTGCATTTATTCAGTGGAAGACAAAAAATCCCACATTAAGAAATAATTCTTTTACATCAAATCATGGGTGCCACAATTATTAGCACCCCTGATGTTTAATACTTTGTACAACCCCCTTTTGCCAACAAAACAGCACCTAAGGGGTCTGGGGAATGAGATGGCCATGGGAGGAGCTTGATTCTGTGTGTGGTGAACCATTTCTGTGTAGATTTGACCACATGTTTTGGGTCATTATCTTGCTGAAAGACCCAGTGACGTCCCATCTTTAGCTTTCGGGCAGAGACTACGAGATTTTGCTTTAAAATGTCCTGGTATTTCAAAGCACTCATGATGCCATGCACCCTAACAAGGTTCCCAGGGCCTCTGAAAGAGAAACAGCCCCACAGCATCACCGATCCTCCCCATACTTCACAGTGGGCATGAGGTGCTTTTCTGCATACTCATCTTCTGTGTTCCGCCATACCCACTTGTTGCCAAAAAGCTTTATCTTGGTCTCATCTGACCAAAGATCACGGTCCCAGTTGAAACCCCAGTACCGCTTAGCAAACTCCAAAAGTTTGTGTTTACGATTGTGACTGAGAAAAGGTTTTTTCCTTGCATGCCTCCCAAAGAGCTTGTTGGATAGCGTCTGATGGTTGTTTTGGAGACTTTGTGACTCCAAGATGCTATAATTTGTTGCAGTTCTTTAACAGTGAGCTTTGGAGAATATTTTATTTCTCTTACCATCCTCCTCACTGTGCGTGGAGGCAAAATAAACTTGCGTCCTTGTCCAGGCCTGTTTACTACTGTTCCAGTTTTTTTAAACTTCTTAATGATTCTTCTCACAGTAGATATGGGCAGGTGCAGACGAGTGGCTATTTTCTTGTACCCATTGCCTGACTTGTGAAGCTCAACACACATCTGCTTTACTTGAATGGTGTGTTCCTTTGTCTTTCCCATGTTGAAGAGGGGATAAGAGAAATTTCCTCTGTGTCACATCATATTTATACCCCAGGGAAGCAGGAAGTGATAAATTAATAATTAAATGTTCTGCAATTTAAAAAAAAACTGGATTTATTTTAAGGCTTTTAACACATCTTAACCAGGGGCACCAATAATCATGGAGGGCACTGTATTTCAATTTTAGTTTCACCTAACCACCTGCGTTTTTGTAAAGCTCGGTCATTACTTCTTGTGGCTATACAACACCCCCATACAACAACATTTGTGGAGAAATTCTGACATTGTTGTCACCTGCACACAATAACCACTCTGTCATAAATTCCTACAATTGCCACAGAGTTGCTGTAGGCCTCTTGATAGTCTCTCTGGTCATTTTCCTCCTGGCGCTTTCATATAGTTTGGAGTGACATCCTGATCCAGGAAGGGTTTGTGTTGTACCAAATACAGTACCTTCCACTTCCTCATAATAAAAAAAGACTTTACTGTGCTTTTAGGTAGTGATAAAGACTTTAAATTCGTTTTGTATCCATCTCCTGACTTGTGTCTGTGCACAACTTTATCCTGGAGATCTTTTGATTTGCACTACCAAGTGCTTGAGTTGCACTACCAAGGAGAGAAATGCTCAACCTTTTCATGCTGAGTTAATCAAAATGACCACAGCTGAGCACAGATTAAAGTCAAATGGCTTTGTGTGCCATTGAGAAGGTGAATAGCTTCACCTGATTGAGTTTACAAGTCATTTTTAGGAAAGACGTGATCCATTTCAAAATCATTTTCACTTAGATGTTAAATAAGGCAAATACTGCACAGCTGGATAAAACTAAAATGTTGTCTATCTTCATTTCAGGCTGCAAAACAACAAGACGTGATTATTTTAAAGGGGTGTGATTCTCTTTCGGTACGCACTGTAGATTTTTTGTTTTTACTAGTGTTATGATAATGCAGTATGTATGCAGGATTATACTTAAGAAAAACATTTTTTTTAAATCAAATGTAGAACAAGAATATTTCCAATCATAGAAAATGACATGAGTAGGGTTAAAGAACGAATAAGAAGGAGGCTAAACCCTAAATGTACTGTATGTTATCACTGTTTATTTTGTTGTAACCTCTCCATGCACAACTCTGTTTTTCCAAACTGGGACTAAACTGGGTTATACTGGAGACAGGTTCTTTAAATTATAGACCTCTTTTTTATGTCCAAGCTTATACAATATACAGCTTTCTTAAATCATATTCCAGTACACTATTGTAATTTCAACTGATGTGATATCAAGACACACAAGAAACAAACTCTTCTCAAGTATCACTTAACTGTACTCATTGTTGTGGTGTGTCTTTTTTTATCTTTATCTCTGAGCAACATTCGAACCAACGTCTATTGCTGACTGCTAAAAGCCAGAACATAAATAGTTCCATGTAATTTAAATATATAATATACTGCAGGACTACACTACTCGCAGCATGGCTGATCACATGGTGAAACTCTTTGCAAAATCAATCTCAGCATCATTTGCTATGGAGTCAGAACCACTGGGTTACCAGGGTGATGGAAGACAATTTTCATTTCTGCAATGACATTTACTTCAAATGTTTCCTTGACGGTAGACCCTACTGGTTAAGTCTGGCTGTCAGTGCTGTTAGATATTATGAGAGAAGTGCCTCTGATCACATGTTGGCTGCATAGAATTGTCTGTCAAGATTATAACATCCATTACAGGCCAGATTCAAAGCTGGTTACGACTCAACAAACTATTGTGCTTTATGTATTCTTTTTTAGTAAGGTTGTGTGAAAACTTTTGTTAGCCTAAGTGCATTGACTAAAAGAAAAAAACTTTCATCATAATTGTGTATGTATTCTGTAAAGCAAGCAGTACCATACAGACACATCTTATTTGCATTTATTGCTGCGCAAATTCACAATCCATACAAGTTCAAGTGCACATACAGTCATTTTAACTCACTTCTAAGCATGGAGCCCATCCCAGGGAACTCACTAGGTGAGGTACACCTGGATGAGGTGCCATGGGTACACAGTGGCAGGATACACAAGCACACACACACACACACACACACACACACACACACACACACACACACACACACACACTCTATGGGGAATTTGGACATGCCAATTAACCTAAGCCACATGTCTTTGGAATCTGGGAGAAAACCAGAGAATCCAGAGAAAACCCACCAAGCACAGGGAGAATATGCAAACTCCACACACACAGACCAAAAACTGGAATAGAACCTTCAATCCTGGAGGTGCGTGGCCACGTTGCTAACACACCCCACAGTGCCACCTATGCCAACATAAATATTTAATAATATACTGTATAATATTAATAAGAACTTGAAATTTCCATCAAATGTGGCATTTGTCCATTTACAGCATACAGTGACATTTCCCTAGTCATCATTCAGTTCTATTTGTCTTAATTTATGTTTTTTTTTTATTGGTTTGTGCTGTTTTTTTTTAATCAATTTAATAATATAAAATCCATTGGTTTGCACAAAAAGTCCATAATGTAATTTTTGTTTCCTGACCTAGTGAACTACCAAGAGGCTACTGTATGCTTTGGATAGAGAATACAAAGCACTTTAGTCTTTCACTTAAGGCTGTCTGAATAAGGATGTCTGTGAAATGCTGGAAACATAAAAATAAAAAAAAAAGTAAAAATGCTAAAAGTACTAAAAAGAAAAAAGAAAAGAAAAACAAGTTATTTAAACTAAAAATGTACAGTACTGTGCAAAAGTCTTTCTTGTTATTTAATATAGTTTTGAGGAATAGATCTCCAGGCTTCCTGTAGAATTTTTTGGACGCTCATTTTGGCACATTTGATGCTTAGTCCAGTTCCTGAACTTTACCAGTTTCAGAGGAATTTGCCATGACGAGCCTAGAAAAACTGGTACTATCACATATTAACTGCATGGTCCCAGATACCACTGGCCCGTTTCAGTTTGCCTGCCACCTCAAGAGATCATGTGCCATGGCCCTACAACACTTCAACGCCTGTAACATATGTAAAGATGCTCTTCCCAGACTACAGTTCTGCTATTAATACTAATACCATTAATTCTGTGCCTCATCAGGATAGAGATGAATCTGGGTCAAAAACATTCTTGTCTATGGAGAGGAAAACATCCTTATCCTCAACATAAACAAGATGTAAGAAATAATTATGTACTTCAAAAGAAACCGCACCCCCTGCTGCCTCCCATCATCAAAGGGACTGAGGTGGAGAAGCTTGACAGTCACAGGTTTCTTGCCTGTCACCTGAAGAAAAAAAAATCTGAGCTGGACCATTGAGCATGGAGCATTGTCGCTACAGTAAAAAGCACACTCATCAAGGCCTCCAAGGACTTCTAGAGACTTCTAGAGATCCCTTTGTGGATACTTTATACACACAACTCTGCAGGAATAAAGCACAAAGTATCCTCAGGGTCACACACCACCCAGCTCACTAACTGCTCACGCACAAATGCACAACACACAACTCAGACACCGCAGACTGGACTTTACAATCGAGCACAAAGCATGTTTCCATAACAGCTTCATTTCATACACATTCAAACTAATGGTAAAAGAAACAAGGGAACAAAAGATTATGTCTGCCTCACCCCCGTAAGCGTTTATCTCTATCATATAGAGAACCACTGCTATAACCAGTATCCAGGTATCTGGTATAAGAGTTCGTTTATTTACAGTATTATAAAATAACAAAATGCAATATGAAAACTGACATCAAATGTGCAATTAAGCTTCAAGACAAACTGCAATTTGTAAGTGCAAACGTTTGACGTCTGGGGATCATGTTTAAAATATCCCACCAGAGGTGGAAAGAGTAATAAACTTGTACAAGTACTGTAATATTTTACTGAAGTACAAGTAAAGTTACCATCTACTTTTTTTTTTAACATCGGGGGTTGGGATGGGGGATTCTAGCATAGTTCAAAAAAGACAAGCGGATATAAATCTCAAACTAGTTGTTTTTAATTGAAGGAACACCTTTGCATAATAAAGCTGTTGCCTTTCTTGTGCTTGAAATCAAAGTGGTCGCTTAAATACGGTGTGATGCTTTGCGCCGGATAGCCGAGGGAAAAAAGAGCTCAGAGCCAAGAATAACGTTCAGCACAAAACCTCTTTCAGCGTCACAAAATTATAATACAAAACATAAAACGTAAAGAAAAGGGTAAAAGAATAGAGTGTTTCGGGGGTGAGCAGCACACCTGAGCTCGTGCTCCGTTCCCTCCTTTTCACTCACAGACCTCCACAGCGCACACACTGGGGCAGGGGGCAAGGGCAACATACATGCATAATGTGGTATACAACATAGTAGTGGCAGTTACAATGGTCAGGGGTTTGCTTCATAAGAATTTAATGGCATTTCAATTTCAGCTGGGTCTGCATCACTGGCATCTGTTTTGTCCGTCTCCATCGTTCTTGTGAATTTAGCACGTTTGTTCTCCCCGCCCATCCATCAATCAGAGCAGTGGTTTCCGGTGTGCAATTTTTTTCCTTTCCCGTTGCATTATTTTTATTATTTTTCATTTTCATTCATTTATTTTTTCCTCAGTAGCGAATATGATTTCAAATGTAGTTAAGTACAATACTTCAAACAAAACATAAGTAAAAGTAAAATTACATATTTTAAAAACTACTTTAAAAAGTAGAAGTACACAAAAAAACTACTCAATTACAGTAATGGAAGTAAATGTAATTCGTTACTTTCCACCTCTGTATATCACAGTACTAGATAATGTTATAGTTTGTTATAGTTTGATAGCTTAAAACACCTATACTGTTGGTATGTGTACAAACGGCAAATATAATCACTGACAGCTAACACTGACAGTGAAATTGGATCATGCAACAGTACAGTGATCTAAAGCAAACCAGTAAATTTACATCAGGATGAATGAAAAATAAAAGAATCAAGGTTTTGGAAAGGCCTAGCCAAACTCCAGACCTCATCCCAGCTGAAATGCTGTGGTCGGACTTTAAGCGTAAGCGAATGCCCCAAAACCTCAATGAACTGAAGCCATGTGGTAAAAAAGAATGGGCCAAAATTCGTCCACAATGATGCGACAGACTGATAAGTTCATAGAGGAAACAATTAATTCAAGTTACTACTGCTTAAGGTGGATCTACAGGCTACTGAATCATGGAGGCACTTAGTATTTCTCACATGTTTTTTTTGTTTGTTTGTTTGTTTTGGCTTCATTTTTATTAAATACCTAATGGCACTATGGAAAAAGTTATATGTTGCTGTTCTTCTGAGACCTACTATGATTCACATGATGAGGGGTATGCTGGTGATACTAAATGCTGGGTGGTTGGAACAGATGACAGGGTCCTGAGTGTTATATTCCACTTTTAGGTTGTCAAAGGACCTTTGTACAAATGTTATTGTTGATTTATTGTAAATTTTGTGTCTATTGATGGAAACTTATATTGTGAAATGTATCTTATGTTAACTGAGAATATCACATACTCAACAGTTTGTTTCAAATTCAGGCAAAAAAAAGTACATGTTCTTCTCCTGTCTAATGCATATCAAACCACAACCGAAGCCAAAATGAATCTCCTGATTCCTGATGCAAACCAAAACGAAAGAGAAAGGTGGAAAAGAGATTGATTTTGGTAGATGGTGATCATGAGATGCTTGTCTCTGAAGAAGCTCCCTCGGCACTGTGCTACCTCAGTTGCTATCTCCAAAGAGATGGCAGCCTCTTAGCAGCATGAAATCAAAGCAAACCCCCGCCCATCCTGATTCTTCAGTTTTTCTGCTTTCTCATGCACTTATTGCTTTGCCTTCTCTTCCTTTTTTTTTAAACCAGTTTCTCCTCCACATCAGGAGGTCTTGGTCTTGTGCTAAGTTATTCACTTTCTTTCTCATGCACTCTTTCAAACTGACATGGTTTACAATTTTCAGAATATCTCTGATATTCAAACTATGTATATTCAAACCTGTGTGTTCACACATCCAACACAAATCATTCTCTCATCATACACATGGACACATTTTTTATGGACTAATTTTCTTTCAGCATTATTTGTTATATTTTCCCAGTAATTTTACACCCTTTTTATTGCTGAATTTCATATTGCTCTCTAAACACTTTTATTGACACATACACCTATAAATTATATGAGACTTGTTTCCTCAGAGGAAACACTGAGAGGATCCTTTGTGACGAAAGAGAAACATGTTAAAGAAATATAAAATTTTTTCTAAATGATGCAAAACAGAGAAAAAAAGATATATATTTGATCAATTATATTGCATCACACTGTATATGAAATACATTTTAAAATAATTTCAGTTTCAATTACACCATACCATGCCAAGTTACTGTACTATATAATTATATTCAATGCTATGCTATGCTAATGATACTGTACTATGCTATACTATGCTAACAGTACTCTGTTATTCTAGACTAATGATACTATACTAAAGAGTCCATACTGTACAACACTATACTATACAAAACTAAACACACTATATATAAAATACTATACTATATTATACTAAACCAGGGGTTGGCAACCCGCGGCTCTGGAGCCCCATTTCCAGCTCTTTTATCCCTCTGCTGTGGCTCCTTGTGGCTTTGGAAAATAAATAATAAGTATTTAATTTAAATGTATTTTATTTTAGTTAATTCATTTTTAAAATGTTATTCTAAATTTGAAGATCATAGTGAACTTGCGACACCTGCCAGCATGCAATTTATTGAGCTTTTCGACCCCTGTTTTTTATTCAGGTTGACCGCTGAAGACACTCTCCAGTACACGCGATAAAAGGATGAAGGCACACAGAATCAGGCGGCTTTTTGGTTTGCTGCAGGTGATAATTTAAGTTCTGCTTTTTATTTCATAAATAAGAGGAGGACTCAAATAGACGTTGAGTATTTTATTTGAAAGTAACCTTCAACTGAGTCTCTTTTTTCGGAGTTCAAAATGTTTTTGTTGCATGCAGAAATAAAATTTTGTTTTCTCTGTAGCAGTTAATTGATTTCATAAATGCAACACTTTTTATACATAGCATAAAGGGAAAAACTATATATGCAGTGTTATGTTCATTTTAGATGTCAGAAGGGTTTTATGTTTCCTAATGTACTATCTACTAAACCTACAATACTATATCAAACATTTCACATACAAGTGGCCTACATGAAGTTTCAGTCTCCAACCATTCATTCTGTTATCCTAGATTGCTTCAAGAAATGCTTACAATACAATACTTACAATACATTCATTACCCCAATCAAGGCAGTCTAACGTTTTGTAATTAAGGACACATGAAGTGGAATGTGTGCATACCCTATAGAGCTAAAAGCATGTGACTGTGCGCATGTGACTGTGTACATGTGATTTTGACTGTGAGCTAACCCAACACTGTTACCACAAAATCTAAGGCACATACTTAGAATACATAGAATAATGTAAAGATGCTTTACCATTAAAATGTCATCTTTTATTAATTACGGGCCAGACTCCAACATGCTCCAGTGAGAGCACAAGCAAGATCACTTTTACCAAAGTCTAGTGCTAAGCCTTCACTGATGAGAGATGGTTGGTGGAGTACCATTTATATTTACATTTAGTAATTTGGGGAAGGGAGAGATTAATCCAAATTACCGAAGAAACAGATATGTCTTATGTTCTCATTTAAAGGTTGCCAGAGAATCTGTTGTACGGACTTCTAGAGAAAGTTCATTCCACCACCTAGGTGCCAGAACAGAAAAGAGCTTAGATGCATATCTTCCTCGATCCCTGGGAGATGGTGGGATGAGGCGGGCAATGCTGAAGTACTAGAGGAAACGTTCTGCGTTGCATGGTGTGATTAAAGCTGAGAGATAAGTGGGTGCTGAGCCGTTTTTAGCATTGTGAGCAAGCATCAGGGTTTTGAATTTGATGCGGGTGGGTACAGGAAGCCAGTCCAGGGACCAGGAAGTGGGGTGGTGTGGGAGAACTTGGGAAGTTTGAAAACGAGATATGCAGCTGAATTCTGGATCAGCTGCAGAGGACGAATGATGGACAGAGGCAGACATGCCAGGAGTGAATTGCAGTAGTCCAGTCTTGAAATAACAAGGGACTGAACAAGAATTCTTCTGATGTTGTAAGGAAGAAATTGACAAGAGCAAGTAAGGTCAGCATATGTGGGGGAAATGACAGATGATTGTCCAGAGTTACATCAACATTGTGGGCAGTGGCTGAAGGAGTGATCTGATTGTTGTCCAGAGAGATTACAAGGTCTTGACAGGGGGATGAGTCACCACCGATGAATAGCAGTTCAGTTTTACTGATAAGCTTTAGCTGATAAGCTGTCATCCAGGACGAGATGTCTGCCAGACATGCTGAGATCCGGGTGTAAACCTTATTGTCTGAAGGAGGAAAGGAGAGAATAAGGTGCCTATCATCTGCGTAACAATGGTATGAAATGCCATTTGAGCATATGACCTTGCCGAGAGACTATGTATAGAGGGAAAACAGAAGATGACCAAGTGCTGAACCCTGTGGGACACCAGTAGAAATCTATGTGGGGCAGATGTGGATCCCCTCCATACAGCCTATTTTCTAGGTAGAAGGCAACGCATTCCCATGCCATGCCACAAATTCCAAGGCTTGTAAGTATAGATAAGATAATCTTGTGGTTCACTGTGTCAAATGCTGCTGAGAGGTCCGGGAGGAGGATGACAGATGACAGTTTAGCTCCATGGAGCTTCTCAGTGACTGACAGAATTGGTTGGGATCATTGAGGTTGTTCTGCAAAAGATGAAGTAACATTTGGTTGTAAACAGTCCCTGCAAGAATTTTAGAGAGAAAAGGAGAAGAAAGGAGAGAAGTGAAACAGGATGATAATTGTTGATGTCTGCTGGATCCAGGAAGGGTTTCTTGAGGATATGAATAACCCTTCCCTTCTTAAAAGCAGCAGAAACATGACCAGATGATATAGAATGGTGGGTTTGGGTTTGATTAAGGGAAAGGAGGTCTTGGCCTGGATATGGAAGGCATTGGGTCTAATGAATAGGTGGTGAGATTGGAGGACGAGATGATGTGCTGAATTTCATCAGTCATCAGCTTGGAAAATTCTGCTAAGGGAGGGGAGGGAAGGTCCTGCAGTTCTGCTGTAGGGGTTGGGAGCAAAGATGTGGCGGATTGCTGCATCAAAAATATGGTAAAGTCATCAGCAGTCAGGGAGGATAGAGCAGGAGGAGGCAGTGGGTTAAGTAGTGAAGAGAAGAGTATTTAAAGTGGCTAAAGTTTCTTAAAATCTCAGACCAAACAATGGTACAAAGTATATGAACATCAATGTGGTGATTTACATTTCAGAAAAGTTGCTCCCATCTACACTGATTGATATATTCATTAATATTTATCTTCCTCATTTGTTCCATCTTTTCACCATTCTGCCACCAAATGCAGTATTTAAGGTAACAACCCTTTACCATCATTTGGATTTGTTTTACACCTGCTGCATCAGTGCAATTGCTTTGGTTCTGAATAATACTGGCAGCTTATGAAAACTAGATTTTATCAACATAAATCTAACTTTATGACGCATCCTGCTCGACAACTGCATAAAGGAAATATTGATGGATTATTAAATTACCTTTCGCTTTTGTGCAGAGATATATAGAAATATGATTGAATTTCTTTATTTCCTCTTTTGGATTAGACATCAAAGTAATTTGGCTTGCTGTTACTGTCATTTTCTTTAGTCCTAAATTCAAACGGAGGAGACAATGTCACATCACAACTTAAACGTACAGTAGTACAATAAGGTCGGTTATTAAAGATATCAGTTATGAATACCATGCAAGTACAAATAAATATAAAAGTACTATGTGTTTCTAATATGACATATAATATTAACCATCAAGCTAGTTCTCCCAGTTCATTTATATGAAGTAGGATGTGCATAAAAGAACAAAGAGAATATATTAATAGAGTGTGCCTTTAATGTTGACAGCTTTGACTATTTGCCTTTTTGTGTGTAAAGATCATTTTATCATTTTCTGAATGAAACCTTAAGCAACAACAGACATTTCAGCAGCATTTCTATAATGTTTTTTACTTATATAAGGATTTCCTTTGTGTGAACCATATTAGCGCTTTGGAAAATATTTTTAATTATATATATATATATATATATATTATATTATATATATTATATATATATATAATATAATTTAAAATTAATATAATAATATTTTAATAATTAATCATTATATTATTATTATTATTATATTATTATTATTATTATTATTATTATTATTATTATTAAGAAGAAGAAGAATCTTTGAGGAATACTCCTGTGCATGACTTAAATAAATTTATGACTAATGTGCTGTCAGAACAAATGATGGTAGACAAATTTTTAACAAGAAGAAGGATGCGGTGGTACAAATGCTGTGGTGGTGCATTTATGCATCATTCACAAAGAGTGTTAAAAACAGCGTTGGATGTTGGTGGGAAAAAATGGCAGAAGTATTGTTGACTCTACCATGGTATATCAGAAGCGCTTCAAAGGACTAGAGGAACTTTGCCAAGAGACTGAAGAGGATTATCTAACAAAAGAAGAATACGTTTGAAAAGAATGGATCAAAACATCAAATGACAAAAAAGGTTTGTTTTCATCTTATACCGTACAATTCCCAGTGCTTATTTAACAATGCATTGCTTCATCCTCATATAAGGGAAAGTTTTATCTCAAACAGCATCTGCTGCTTCAGTTAAAAGTCTATACTCTTATCTGACAACAACTCATTATTTTATGGTGTCAAATAACTCAGTGTTTCAAGTGAAAGACGAATCTGGGCTAAACAGAGAAATGCCACAGCTGATGTGACATTTTGTGGCTTGCTCCCTGTGGTGATTCAAGAGTGGGCCGAGACACTTTTCCTACTGATATCACACTGCTCATTGGAAAACATTTGGGCCATCATCCAACCAATAGAATATGTGCATTATTTATATATATATATATATATATATATATATATATATATATATATATATATATATATACATTATTGTATGATCATGAGTCAGTTCCCCAGATCATTATTTAATGACAGATTGGTATGATTTCTGAGATTCTGTGTACGGTTGTGTAAGTTTACTAGACCTTTCATTAAACAATTTCTTTTTCACTAACATTCATATCGAAGTTTAATGTGTACTTTTCATATTCCCTGGATGTGCTCCATAAGAAATGCGTTCACCACTGATCTGTTTGATTATATCTCTCCCAGTGACCTTTCAAATATCTGAGATTATGATGTTATGAAGCACCAGTCTCACTCTGTTTGAGTTGGTGGTTATGCATAAATAGTCTAAGCCTTCGCCATCTATCAATTCTTGATTCCAAAAACAGGCTGTCTGAGTAATGTGCTGTCCGTCCCCACTATAAGGTGCACTACAATGACAGATGGAGTGACTGATCAGTAAACTGACAGCTTCATTACAATCCATTAGTTCCCTCTAGTGACTCGCAACACTTCTGGCCACCTATTCACAGTGCAGCAATTACTTCCCCTTCTGTTAGCAGGAGTTTTTAAGCATGTATCTCCCATTTGGCACTCTGTAATTAGCAACCAAGCTAATAAACTGAGATTGTGCAGTTTTCTGACAGATGTCTGTGGTTTATAAAGTCACAAGGATAAGGTGGGGATAATGGTGGGCATTTGTCTGAAAATCTAAATACATAGCATGCTCACCGGTCACTTTAACAGGACCATCTGTGGACCTGATTTTTTTATCCAATTATCGAGTCAGCCAATCATGTCGCAGTGGCAGAATGGATAAACCCATACAGATACATGTCAAGTAGGTCAGTAAATGTTTAAATCAAACATAAGAACAAGGCCTGGCTGTTGGTACCAGAAGGGCTGGTTTGAGTATTGCAGAAATGATCATCTCCCGGGAATTTTACACACAGCAGTCTCTAGAGTTTACTACGAATAGTGTGTAAAAAAACAAGAAAACTTCATGTGAGAAGACGGTCTGAAGGAAACGCTTTTGTTGATGAGAAAGCTCAGAGGAGAATGACCACAATAGTGCTATATACTTCCTGGAAGCTCAAATCAATATAGTCATTTTCTCTGACCCCTCTTAACAACAAGGAGTTTCTGCCCAGAGAACTGTCGCTCGCTCAGTTTTTTTTTTTTTGCTCTTCGACCCATTATGTGCCAACCCCAGAAGCAGTTGTTGTGTGTGAAATTCCTTAGAGATCAGCAATTTATAGAATTCAGCTGCAAGTCAACTTCTATATCAACATTGCACACCAGGAACATTATACAATATTTTGCCCATTTTTCCTAGCTAAACTGCTTGAGCACTTCAGATTGAGACTGTCAGGTAAGACACTCTTTTGTCGTAGCTTCTCAAATGGATTGAATTCAATTGCAACACATCAGATCTGTGGATACTTATGCAACCGACACATGTCTGCTTATTGTTTTTTCTTTGCCATAATCAAACGTATTTTCATTTTGAAATGCTAGACATACTGGGTAAATTCAATGATCATAATTAAGAATGAAATCCAGTTTAGTTTACAAAATGAGGAAGGGGGAATACTGTACTTGTGTGAGGAACTAAACGTAGTTATACATGCTGTAAATGCTGTCTATCAGGCATTCATGAGTAACATCAGGTCCTGTCTGCCTTAAGCATTTTAGTAAAGCAGTGTCATGTTCTCACTAGTAACACAGGAAGTGAACAGTATTTGTAGTGTTTCACCAACCTTGTAAAGGTTGTAAAGGTTATTCAATTAACCTTCTAAGAAGCCTGCTGAAGCATACAGATATGAGGTGAGGGGCGTAAGCTGATGGGTAGAGAAAGGGGACATCTGCAGCCGAGGTTGCTGTGTTCGTTCACATCAGGCTGACATTCATTTAGGCCAGGGTACTGACTCACTGTCACACACTATCACAGAGCTGTGGACAATGACAGTGTGTGACAGAAGAGCAAAAAAGAAAGAAAAAAAAAAAAGCTGGCAGCAAGGGACTAACTGGCCTATGTCTCACACTGACAAGTTGTGTTCTCTGGATCAATACAGGGATTTGAGCTATGCCATTGCAGCATCTGCTTGTTTATCGTTTTCAGATTCACAGACTCTTCAATATTTTATTCTTAGAACTGACTGACAGGTTTTATTTAAATTATGGCTATGAAAGGTACTGGATTGGATCACAATATATCGCCTACCGTTCAGACTGCAAAGTACACACGGAATTCAGATGAGCTGATAAAAGCACAGACACAAAATTGAACTTTAGCTGGCTGGTTAGGTTTAGTCTACCGGGTACCTTGCATTCACACACACACATTGTACTGTATGATACAATGATATTATATAATTTTGTCTTGCCAAAATCATACATCCAGCAACTTTTAATTAGGCCTTAATTAATTAATGTGTGGGTGTGTTTGTGTGTGTGTGTGTGTGTGTGTGTGTGTGTGTGTGCCTTGAAAAAGCATCTTCATAAGTCCTCTCGCAAGGTTTAGATAGATAGATAGGTCGATCTAAATAACATTGTATGTGAGCACCATTAAAGGCAGAAAACATTGCCACTGTTCTTTAACACCATGTTTCCAGTATATCTCTTTGCCTTGAGGTTTCTGGAAGACAGCTGACGGGAGCTATAAAACTTTTTTTTTTATCTTATAAGTCTGTTTTGCATACTCGGGCTGCTGCTCTCTCACGGCTGCAACACCAGGAGACTTCGACACTGCGGGATTGTGCTTAACATCTCAGTCAGACACCTGATACTCAGCTGGGCCACCAAACTTCAGAGAAAAGCTGCATTTTACGAACCCTAATAACATTGCTATAGTGCTGCTGTCTAAAAGAGTGGCAGGAAAGCTAAACTGACCTTCATTCTCTAACACGATATTAATCCAGTTTGCAGCAGAGGTCACAGTGATTATACCCAGAAAGCACTGAGAGAAATTCCCAGGCCAGTTTAGTCTAGTCTAATACTTTAGAAACACTGCTTATCTGATTTGATCATTACTTTGCTCACTCGAAAGTTTCTTTTCTTTGTGTAAATAGCATAAATCTTAGCATTGTAATCAGCAAATACAATTCTATAACTACCACAGTACTAGCAGTTTTTAAATGTGCTTACTCCTGTTTATCCACTACCCAATGTTAGAAGTTAAACAGTTGCTTTTATTCATTCCAGAGCTTTGTCCTAAGTGTCATGTCAATGCCAGGATCTGCACTATATACTGTACAGTACATATCCCAGCTGATTACAACCTACAAAAATGGCCACAGAGGTCTACAACACTCAACCATACAGACTCTCTCATGTTCACGGTCACCTGATCTCATTACGATTACTGATCTCACATCTGGACTTGGTCACTTTCACAACCGCTCTCGCAGTATATAAGGACTTTCAGCTCACACCTTCATTAAGGAATATACGCTGAGTGTTACATAGCTGTTACCAAACCTTTGTGTATTGGCGTGTTGTCTTTGCTAGTTCACTGGTTCTGATACTTCATGTTTTGATCACCTGATTGCTTCTGATCTCTGCCCTACATATTGTATTTGTTCTAGGAAAGCTTGAATGTACCCACACTTTCAGCCATACCTGCATATTTGACGCTAAGAAAGGTCTTTTTTTAGGGTCTATGCAAATATTTTAAATACTCTTAACTGAAAGCATTAATTGATCTTTTTTTTTTTTTTAAGAAAATATATCGTTAATGGTAAATTCTGTTTCAAGAATTCCTTTCTTTCTTTCTTGCTTGCTTTCTTGCTTCATTCTTTTTTCTAACTGCCAACAAGACCGCTTTTAATTCACAAAAATGAAAATAATTTCATCAAAAACATTAGATACAAAATATCACGACTTAAATACAACTTGAGATTGACATCTATTTGGTTGTATGTTGGTACAATAGTCGGCTTTAACATTTCCAGCTGGCATTTTAAGTCATTTTAAAAAGAAAGCGCCAAGGTCTAAAATACCTTTAAATTCAATGCAGTTGTCAGTTTGTCTCTGCATGTGCTATTAGTCGACCTTCAGTGCAGCCATGTGCAGGATAATAGATTGTGTATGAAATATTTTTTCAACTGATGAGCTACATAGAAGGGGGTCTATTTCTGATATTCCAAAGAGTCTTTGCAGATATTGTCTTGCAGCTTCCTTCTCTTATCTTGTTTGTGACCCAATCCCAATCATCCTCCCCTTCCTGTTCAACCTTGTGACATAGCCCAGGGCAGACGCACATCAGCAAAAACAGGAACACAGATGATAGGTCAGGGAAGATAACTGAGATAACTAACTTCCCGCTGTAGGCTCTAACTAACATTGCCTCCGCACCTGAGGATCCGCACATATCTTACACGTTCACTGTGGCTTCTTTTCTTTTATCTTTCTGTACTTGAAAAACTATTCAGCAAGGATACAGTAAACAAAATTCACCTTAAGGAGACAAGCATGACACATTTTAGTTATGATCTTTTGTTACAATGCTTTGATCATTTGAACACTGAGCTCACTTTGGTAAAAAACTGATTTCTTTGTGTTTTGACTCTGGGCCTCGCTCTCTCTCTCTCTCTCTCTCTCTCTCTCTCTCTCTCTCTCTCTCTCTCTGCATAGTGTCACTCTGCATAGTGTATGTCTTTGTTCTGTTTTTTTTTTTTGGATGCTATTAGTGAAAGCGATATGTTACTATTGATATTTATCATAGGTACAAATCTGATATAACCTCAGTTTCACATTAAGTAGCAGCATGGCTTGAAAAGACATATAGTTTGTTTTTATTAAGTTTCATTAGTATAGAATGCACATCAAAGCATATCATTTTGTTATATGTATGTCTGTGAAGTTTCTCATGGTAATTATCATTCATGATAAGATAATATGATATAATAATATTCTCATGATAATACGATTCTCATCATGTGTACGTTTACACCATATGTTCATGAATGTTGATCCTGGATGAGGTGGCTCAGATCCCACTACAGTCGTTCCCATGAACAATCAATGAGTGGAATGACTGATGCTTGACAATCGACAGATACCATGTGGAAGAGACACATCTGTCTGTGGGAACTGTACACGTTATCCTTAACAAACACCACTTGTGCACACTGTAGTGTAATATTATAGTGCACTCGGCTGGGAGTTATTGCTCCACCCCCTGTGTGGTCCTGACCTCACTTCAAGCATTTCCACATGGTTAGGCCATTAAAGAAGTTCCTGGGAGGCCAGCGTTTAAGACATGAAACAGGCAGTCCGGTCATGGCTTCTTTGTACCGAGAAAGCAGAAGGCTCTCTCCTTGATGGCGTCCAAGCACTAGCAAACTACGATAGGTGCATTGGTGTAGCATCGGGTTATATAATGAATTAAAGGTAGTTTTTACTCTAATAACAGGTGTTTTTTTTTATTCTCCACAATGAAAAGTCCCAGGTTTATTCAAACACCCTTCATATTTAGTCAATCTTCAGTAAAGCAATCTTGCCATACTGTATCAATAAAATTGCCTTAAAATTACCTTACTTTCGATCCAGCAAAAATCACACGTGAAATTAAAAGAAGGAGGAAACAACATCTTAAAAGCAATAGAGCGACACTTCTTTTTCCCCTCTTTCAAGTACTTCATTGTTATTCAAAGCTCTTAAACAGAAATGTGAAAAAGCATGATTTCTGTTTAATCTTGGTAGTCAATAGTATTTTTTAAACATATATATATATATATATATATATATATATATATATATATATATATATATATATATATAAAATCCAGTAAACAAATTAAGAATCACTTTCATGTGATGCCTGAGGTGGGTAAATATGAAATCATTAAAGGATGACCTTTCATGAAGATAATTACAGCATAATTGCTGTGCAAAAATGTTATTAGACACATGAAATATAATAAGCCATGTTAAACGTGTGTTGTGTTAAACACACATCGCTGAGCATTTGGAAAAGTCATAAAATATTACAGGGAATACAAGCCAGAAATCCCCTCAGCTACAGTACGCCTCTGCAAATAACACATCAGTAATATCCAGTACGGAAAGTTAGAAATATTTCACTGTAAAGTACTGAACAAATTGTTTTAAAAAGCAAAAAAAAAAAAAAACATTTTAAAAACAATCTAAAATGTTGTCCAGTCATGAAAACGTTTATAATGACTTCTTTACTACTGTGCTGGAACTGTGGCTAACAGGCAAAGAAAGCTAATCTTCACCCAGTTGCGTCATGAATTTACAAGCTATGTGTAGGGCATCCACAGGAAACTTACATCAGTATGGGAGCAGAATCTGATAGTATGAGCTGCAGGTAAGACTGGTCGAAGGTTCGAAAGTATCATTTCAAGGTGTAAATACATTGAGGAAATGTGACAAGTCAATTATTTGCTCAGTGTCTTGTTAGAGCATGTTTAAAAAAAAAAAGAAAAGAAAAGATGTCAGTAGCCAATTTACAGTGACAAGCATAAATCGTGTCAAAGGCATGCATTCATTTGCAAGGCGCATATTTCAATTTTCTTCTTGTCTTGTTAGTGCCATGGCAGATCTAAATGCAGCTCTCAACAACTCATGCAACAATAAACCTTCTGCTTTACATGCCATTTCTGGTACAACATAATTTCATCTTGAAAATCAACATCCTTGTGCAAATTGAACGTGCGAGTGCAAAGTGAACTATTGAAAAATGAATAAAACACATGTTTATCACTATTTTAAAATAAGGTTAGAATTTTGATTTAATTTTCCTGCCACATAACATTGCTGAACCTAGACTTGACCAATTTTAATGAGATGAAATGAGAATTTTTTTTGTTTGTTTTCTTTGATTGATGCAGGACAACAATTTGCCACTTATGAAACAATTTTTATTTAGTGTACAGTGTGTATGTATAGTATGTATGTGTGTGTATGACCAGTATGGATGGATGGATGGATGGATGGATGGATGGATGTGTAGGAATGTATTTAAGTAATGGTGGGAAAACTACTGAGACAAAAGCAAAATTCAATGTTTTAATGTTCTCTTTTTTTTTAAATCAAGATAATAAGAATAATTTATGTTATGCAATGAAATTTCTATACGACACTCAATAATTATCTGCAGTTCTCTAGTGAAACCCATACCTGCTTGATCGCTTACTGAAAATAATCGACAGACATTGTTCACAGAAGTTTACAGTTCACTTGTGAAATCGCATTTTTTTTTTTCTTCATTTTTTAACAAAATACATGTTGTACAGCTTCGGAAAATAAATATCCAGCCACATATTTGTTCCCTCCATTAACTAAACCAGTTGGTTCAAGTTAGTACAGCTCTTCAGGCAGATAGGCTAGAAAGAAAGAAAAAAAAAGGCATAGAAGGCTACGAAGTCACACCCAACATTTTGAAGACCTGGGAGAGAAGGTGATGCAATTGGCATGGTGAAGACAGGAGGAACAGAGGTGTGAAAAACCATTACACAGAACCGCAGTAAAGAGATGAAAGTGTACTAAATAGGAAAGAGGACTTTCACAGGCTTTCAGCTAAACGTCTGTTTTTACATCATTCTGCATATGGACACAAAGACAACAAGAGGAAGAGGCAGTTTCTGATTGAGTGAATGGAAATTTCCACACAGACTGAAAAATCCAGTGATTCCCTCGTTTCATTCACATTGGCCACATTTCCCCATTTGTTTCCCTGCACTGAATATAAGCACCCTTATTGTATTGTATTGTATTGTACAGTTACAACACCCATAAAAACAAAGATACTTAAAGGTACATTATATTTTCACATACCACCACCACCACCAAAAAAAAAAAAAAAAAAAGGAAAATCATCCATATGCCCTTTAGACATACTGTTTATTTTATCATTATCACATTATTGTAGTTGGGTGAAAGTTTACAATCACATTATTAATCCGCACAAAATAGGATCAACATCAAAGGCGAAGCAGCCCACATGAAGTTACTCCTGCACACCGCGAACAAGAGCACTCTTCTATTCAAAGGATCAGATTCAAAGCATAAGCTGCAGACAGAACAAATAAAAGGAGAAAGGGAAAACAGGCAGACATAAAAGCACAAACAGATTCTCTCACTCTCTCCTTCAGAGCTTTTAGAGAGCTGTATGACCTGAACAACAGCTATGACTGATAAGACCTTTTGCCTCTGGGTGGGGTGGCTTCTACGTACCAGGCACAGAATACTGTGGGGGTTTTTTTTGTTTTTTTTTAAATGTTTACATAAAGTGGTATCAGATTTGGGTGTGGAGATCTCCATGGTAACAACTGGAGTACATGCTACTGTTTCTCAACTCGCATTCATTGTAAGGATCTGAGACAACCTGAGTCACGACTAAGTCAGAGCTAAATGTACAATGGCTCTGTGTGCGTTAAGAAATCCCATGTTCCCATATCACTGCTCACCGTCTCTCCACCACGTACTGGTAATGAAACACACTGGTTATTCATCAATCCTACAGCACAGGAAATCATAATTATAACTTTAATTGCTAATGAGTCAGCATGGGCTTGATTGGATGTGGTTTGATAATGCACTGCTGATAGATCTATTAATCAATCTAATTAACTGTTAGATTCAATACATTATCCAGGCATAAAATACTAGATGACGCCCCAAATTGTGAGAAAAAAAAAAAAAAAGCTTTTTATTCGCAAAAGTCAGAAGGTGTATATAACACAACCAACAGGCTGTGTGGTCCGGACTCATTGTGTGTGATTAGTGTTAGAGATGGTTGGATTGACAGCTTGCTTCCTAAGCTCCTTCTCAAACTGAGCTGTTGTCACTCTACCACACTCCTGCTCACTCTCTAGCCAACAGGGATCATTCAACTGCCAGGCATACACACATAAGTTCATTTCTGAGAAGGTCTTTTTAAAAAGGAATGTATTATCATAAACGTCTGTTTACTGAATCTCTGAATTACCGTCACAGGTCTTGACATACTATCATTCTTGGTGTGGCAAAAACAATCAGTAAGTTATTACCCAAGGCACCTTACTTGGGAATCCTAATGATAGCCATCCGTTGTGATTGGAAGTTATTGATATTCTTTCTCTCATGGCATGCAGAGCAACATTAGCCAACTGTGGATGTCTGTGGGCTCACATATACAGAAGATGGCAGAAGCTTTGCCCCAAATGTAATACACTGCCCTGTGACACAGCTTGAGCAGCTGGAAAGATGCAGTCAACTGGCTTATTGTGTCTCAGAGGAAGCCTTCACCCTCCCTGGTTGGTAGGTGAGATATGACATGGCAGAGCTGGTGAGTGGGTTGGGATTGGCAGGTGACAAAATTGACGAAGAAGTAGTAGACTTTCCGTTGTCAAATATACAATACTGCACAGTGAAATTCTTTTCTGCAAATCTCTCAGAGGACAGGGCGATACCTGAGCCGTAAGACAGTATCATGGGCCTTGTGGGGGGGAATAGGGAGAAAAGCACACAATGGCATCAGTTTGACTGATGGTACATAGTTAGCTACCTAGTAACCCAGTATAAGGATCTAACCAATGACAGAAACGTAAGCACTTTTATAACTCGCTCTGGATAAGAGCATCTGCGAAATGTCTAAATGTAAATGTAGCAAAATATGACTTAAAAGCAATAAAACATGTAAAATATTGTCAAAACAATCGCTTGGTACCTCCATCGTAATTATTGGACGTTCATTTCATCAAAGCAACCAAATATAAATATAGAATTCTACTTAAAATCTATTTGTATACTAACATACTATGCTTTTATTCAGCTGACAAACTGTTATCCAAAGACACTTGAGAAATGACATAAAGGTTAAAGGCTTTGCAAAGCTGTGTTTCTCTGACAGCAAGGAGTCGCAATATCATTTGATCATTAGTTCAGAGATTTTAACACTTTATATTCAATGGCAAATTTGCAACACATGCTTCATAATAGCTTGTGCCCAAATGGGCCCATAAGTAATTATCTTTATCAGTGTCTAAAAACTAAATAACAGGTAAGGAGTTGTAGAGGAGTAACAGGTGCAAGGTACTGTAGTAGTCTGACCTGAAGACTATTACTGATGAGAGCCTATGATTGAATCTAGACAAGGAAAGTGCCTTGCTACAGTGTTGTATAGGTATACACACTGTATACCATGTATTGGTTAGACGTGCTTTGGATGGGAGTATGACTGAGGGCAGGTTCCTAAGTATACTGCACCAGGAAATCTTTTAAGGCCAAGATATTTAATATAATGCATGATATTCATTTTCAGTGGATACTTTATATTTCACAATAATGTTTCACATTAAATTGTTAATAAATATAGTGACTAGCTGAAATAAACATGTTTTAGATGAATAATTTATTACTTACTGAATGTCAGTACTCACGCATTGTTTCTATTAATAACTTAAAGATGTATTCTGGGGTTTTTCCTAGTTTGCATTTCCTTCCCAAACATTGATTCTTCTGTGTATTTTGTACAGTATGTAAATGTCCTTTTATTTTTACAGGACAAACACTAACCAAAGACGGCAACCACTGAGTTAAACGTTTACTGGGAAGTTCGAAATAAAGAGTAAACAGTTGGAGTGATATATTGGAGTAATTAATAATTATCTAGGTATAACAATTGAACCAGACCCTCGTGACGGGAGAACAAAAAATAAAAAATGCGGACGAGCTTTAGTTCTTAATGTTTGCATACAAGAAGGCACTACAGTACTTTGCTTTAAAGGGATAGAAGTGGCTCCATCTGGCCACGCGAAAGCTTAGGACCTGAGGTCACCTCGCATTCTGTTATCATATCGGAAATATACACAACCAGTGACTCAAAACATAACTAGAGGTCATGCCCTACAGAGATAAATTTGTACTTACATTTGAGTGGTATACTGTATAACATGTATTTTCCCATATCCCCATACATTATTTAAACCCACACAGCTTGACATGAGCGTTTTACCATGTATAATTTAAAAGAGAGTAAGGTGAATTGAGCTTTCGCTTTAAACATGTCTTACTCTTCGTGGTTCACTGAGGTTCACTGAGGAAAGGGTAGCTCTGATCTCAGAAGACCCTGTGAGTGCAACACTCACTGTAGACCAGATGATCATAATAACAATCTGAAAGCAAGGCATTAACTTAGCACCCTATGCAAACTGTACCTTAGCAAGTATTTCTGTCTTGTTTTCAGACTTCTGTATTTAACTTCTTTTTTTGGATAGCTATTAAGGCATAAATGGTATGTATAATTGCTATCTCATTTATATACACATTCCCTCTCAGATATATGCATATTTGATGTACAGTAAATATACAGTGCCAAAAAAGCAAGTCCTACATAATTGTCCTTTACCGACAGTATGTCTCCCTATTTTCCCTGCCTATATACAGTTCATTTTTCTTTGAATCTTTTATGAGTGTTGTTCATGTCAAGCTAAGAGTGCTATTCTTCTTAATAGACATGAGGGAGATAAGAAAAAGAGAGAGGTCAAGGACAAACAGAATGCAGCCAAGAAATGTGAGGGGTTAGTGAGAGAGTGTCAAAAAAGGAGGAGGACTGAAACAGGAAAGAGACCGGCACTTTGTGTCTCCTTTTGTGATAGACAGATACAGACACACACCACACACACACACACACACACACACACACACACACACACACACACACACAGACCATGGACACTCCTCGCATACCGGCTCATTTTGAACAGGGAATCAGCATCGAATTAATTTCTGAATGTCAAATTTGCCAAACTCAGTAAGTCAGTGAAAGTCATCATTGGTGTGCCTGGCGGGAGAACAACACACGCGCGACTGGATATGAATACATAAATTAATTAATTAATTAGTTAATTAACAAACACTTTATTTATTCAGCTTTTTAAAATCTTTATTTATTTTTGTTTATTTCTTACCTATTTATAAGCATCAACAGCTAATAACCCACAATATAAATATTTTTACAACTGGCATATGAGTATCAGAACTGGACCATGGAGCTATGAATTAAGGAAGCCTGGTCTGACTCTACATTTCCTTTTATATCATATTGACCATATTGCAATGTTCTGAAGCACACCAGTAAATCTACATTACAAGGTTATGGAATGGCTCAGTCAAAGTCCAGACCTCAATCCAATTGAAATGCTGTGGAACGGCCTGAAGATATCTGTGCATAAGCGGGTACTCAAAACCCTCAATGAACTGAAGCAATGTATGAAGAAGAATGGACCAAAGTTCCTCTACAACAAGAGACTGACAAAGTCATATACTTACTTGAGGTTTTTACTGTTAAAGGTGGAAAAGTTGGATCTACAAGCTATTGAATCAGAGGGTCCACATGTTTGTTTGTTTGTTTTTTTTGCTTAATTTTTGATAAATAAATAATAGTACGGTGAAAAACATTATATATTGTTGCTTGTCTGGAGCTGTATTTACCTAATCCTAAGACCCGCTAAGATGATTTTTGTTGTGTTTTTACGCAGAAACACATCAAATGGGCCTCCGAGTGGCGCAGTGGTTAAAGCGCTCGCCCTATCATCCGGAGATCGCTAGTTCGAATCCCGGGTGGTGCTGTAACCTCTCGCAGCCGGAGGTCTAGAGAGAGCTGATTGACCGAGCTCTCTCAGAGGGGAGGGATGAGAGGTACATAGTGCTCCCACATTAATCACGGCTCTGCAGCCAGTCAGGGGCGTCTGTGAGCTCGCGCAGGAGGGAGCGGATAGAGTGTGTTACGCCGCCGCCAACGGTGCACGAGCGAGCAGTTCGAAAAGATGCGGTCGGCTGGGGTCACGTGGTTCGGAGGAAACACGTGATAGTCTCCTACCACTCCCGGCTGAGTGGTAGTAGTAGCCTTAATGTGGGAGCCCCCTAGTGACAGGGAGGAATTGGACACGACTAAATTAGGGAGAAAATCGGGGAAAAATCCAAAAAAAAAAAAAAACACATCAAATTATGAGAGAAGCTTTTACACGTGATTGTATGTTTGGATCAGGATGCTTTAACGGTCGAAGTTACCAGGCAAACATAAATTTGTATTTAGTCCTATGCACCCTCATATTCGAAAATAGGGATATGCTTTTACACTGAGCATTATTAATTGAGGACATTATCAATTGAAGTCCTTTATACAGTATGTGAAGTATACTTGCCGCTTCATTTTTACTCATGTCTACTTGTCTGCTTGCTCATAAATAATTAAATAAATAAATAAATAAACATTCATTACTCATAATCAACTAAACTTTCTTCACTCTACTTGTATAATCGTTTTCATCAAAGCTCTTTGCATTTCTTATGCACATCATTTTTATATTTGCTTAAAGTTTAGTGATAAAAGATAAAGCCATTTTTCTGTTGTTGGATCAGTCGTTCTCAACCCTGGACCCTGAGGACCCCTGTCATGCACATATTAGTGTTATATCAGTTTCTGATTTCACTAATCAACTAATTAAAATAAGAGCCTTTTTCATAATTGAGGGGGTGTGATAGAGCACGGAAAACAGGAAAACATTCAGGGCAGAGGTTCCTCTAGGACCCAAGTTGATAACTATCGTGTTGATGATGAATGCTTATTGTCGAAGTTTAAATTGTAAAAATATATATTTTGAAGAAGATAATTCTTCTTTATTATTCCTATTTCGTAAGTCATATTTTGAAACAACTTACAATCAGAGGATGTTTAAATTGAACATTTAAGTAAATAGTGATTCCTTGTAGCACATTCCTAATATTGTTGTCTGCCCCACTGCATTGTGATGACTAAAACACAGCAAAAAACAACTGAAAACCAGCATTTAAAGAACACTTTCTCCCTTTCTGGATAAAAAGACTACATTGTTTTTTTTTACAAAAACCACAACAAGGAGAGGAGACAAATCCAGAATGAAATCCATTATGTATAAATAGAAATTTTCCTGTGGAAGAAACTCTTTTCACAAATTCAGGTATAATATGTTCTCATTATCACTTTTACACCTTTCAGTCTTTTAATTTACATTATTGCACCATTTTTGTCACTTTGCTTAATTAATTAATTAATTCTAGCTTTCCACTTTGTCATAGGTTGAAATCTGGGATGCAGTTTGTGTATATAATTACTGTGTATATAATTTCTATGGTCAATAGGCAGATTTACTGTCTAAAGGCTCAGAAATGTGTAATAATTGTTAAATAGTTCAAACTGTATCATTTACAATATTTAGGTTGCAAATAAATGGTGTATGTAAATTTATTGTGTGCTAAAATTGTATGGATAACGGTTGACAAGTTTTTCAGCAAGTCTATACACATTGGATTGGTGGCTGCAGTGGTTTGTAAGAATGCACTGGCCACATTCATCTGCAAGTTGTTTGAGCGTGTGAGGTGAATGTCATTGTGCTCTTACAGGTGTGCACACACCAGGCAAGCTGAGCTGTGTTTACTCGTGGATCTTTGCTGTGGTATTGATGGGCGAGATCTTGTTATTTAGTTAGGTCCCTGAGGCTATTAATGATAGTCTGGGGTGATAACGATGGTTTATTTCAGCATGACGTTTTTCACTTATATTTGGCGGCTGTGGATGGTTCCACATGGACACTCTAAACATTGCACTCTTGCTTCAGAATAAAATCACCTGGATACTGTAGATGTGTACCCAACAACTGCTGTTTGAAAAATAATAACTGAATAAAAAGGCCTCTAGTCACATGTGCTCATACTGAACTTTTTTTCAAAACACTCAAATAGTTTCGAAAGAGTAGCAGTTTATAAATTCAGCATCACCCTAAAGAGGTCGAGTTTCCTTTCTGTTCTGATTCCGATCAGGCTTTTTTCTACGGTCAAACCAGGGAAATTTTCCTTGCCATGATTCCCTCTGGCTTGACTAATGACTGTTGTTAAAAGCGCTGTACAAATTTAATATAATGTAATTTAATTAAAAATGCACTTGTTCTTCCATGTCCTTCTGTCCAGGGCATGGTTTGTTATATATTTTATCCATTATCTTTGAGTGTGTGAGTGTGTGTGAGTGTGTGTGTGTGCGTGTGTGTGTGCGTGTGTGAGTGCGTGTGTGAGTGCGTGTGTGAGTGCGTGTGTGTGTGTGTGCGTGCATGTGTGTGTGTGCGTGTGTGTGTGTGTGCGTGTGTGTGTGTGCGTGTGTGTGTGTGTGCGTGTGTGTGTGTGTACGTGTGTGTGTGTGTGTGTGTGTGTTGGGGGCTTAAAATGTGATTACATAGTACTTATGAAACAGTTCATCAAAGAGACTGCATATAATAAGCGAATGAATGAACTAGTCTTTATAAAGGGCAAAATAGATGAAAGAATCTCTAGGAATAATATAAATATTAGATTACAATGTTGTGATGAGAGACTGGGACATTAACGTCAAATTGAAAAATGCTAGAAACTAGAAAAGAAAAGGATATTTCAAAAGCAGTTCTCTTTTATATCGTACTGTGTGCATTTCATCAAGGATGTTCAGTTATCATCAGTTATCATCGCCAATCATACCAGTGAGCACACAAACAAAGAAGTAAAATATTCTTTTAAATATTATTCTTTTAAAATCTCATATTTCTTCTTTATTAATATTTTCTCAGAAATGTGTTATTTAGTTAAGCAACCTAACCTCATAATATTTGATGCGACTCATTTTTTCTCAATAACATCATTTTACAAGTAATGCTACAAGTTAGTTTTAATATTACTCAAACAAAGGCAATTGGACAGCAAATGGACAGCATGACTTCTCTTAAAATAGCATTAAAATGTGCCAATGAAATGTTTCACGATTTTGAATAGAATTGTGTCTGTATTATTTATCTTTTCAAAATTCAAATAATTAATTCTCATTCAAATAAGAATCAAATGAGCGAATATTTTACTGCGTTAATGCAAATTAATCCGGAAATCCCCTTTAAAACACCCAACATGCTGCAGAGAAAAATCCGGTGAAATGTGGCTCCTGTCAGCCCTTATGGCAGATTCAAATACACTTTGTGCTTTTCTTCTTTTGATTTTTATACAAATCAGTCTTGACTCATTCCTCCATCATTCAACAAATACCAATCCTGTGCTTACAATTAAACAAGCAAACCCAGTTAACTGCATCTTTTCAAGATACCATAGTGTGTCAGAGGGCAGTGTACAATAAGATACACACTATCTGTCCCCTTCCACATCGATGATTTTACCAATGCCAGCGACTGATAGGGCAGATAGTATTCTACACTTCCCTTTCTACTTTTGGACTCTCAGAAATACATGGCCGTGGCATTGCTGGCATTCACACTAGCGATCTCTGGATGATAAGGCAAACACTTTTCTGTTATATCCTGTGTTTTAATGATAGCAAAAACGAATCCTTAATTGGAAAAAATGCTAAATGTTTGCTTCCATCCAAATGCTGTGCTTCTCTGGGTGAAAATGTGAATATGGTCAAGTAGGTTTTGCAAAAAAAAAAAAACGTATCTCTGTGTTTACTGACCAATTGTCTCATCACTTGTGCTGCCTGGGAGCCCAGCTTCTCCACATGATGATTGACAGATCACTCAAAGGTGTGGAAGCTCATAATCAACTGCCAGACTTAACCATATCAGTAAGAGTTCCACACTTATCGCACGGCTTATTTGCTATCTAGAATTGTTTACTACTGTAAATAAATTGCAAGTATAAAATTATACTTTTGCATATCTAATATTTTTTAGCTAACCGTCTCTACTTAATTAAATGGAAATGAGCAGTGTAGATTTTTCTCTTTTTTTTTTTAAACCTGACAAACACTACTAGTTTTGTTGACTTGATTTTTGATGAGTGAGAATTAAAGATGCCACAGTAACATATGAAACATACAAAGCACAAAACACATGCTGTAAATTTTGATGCTTGGGAAAATGAGAAAACAAAAATGCAAATAATTATTACATTAATTTTTGTTCAAAATTTTATAATATGAGCAGAACATGGAGCATTATGTGTCAGTATAAAAAGCAAACCAGACTTCAATTCTTTTGATGGTTGTCAGCTCACATCAGGACACACAGTACCATCTCCTTTTCCATTCCAGTATTGGCTGACTAGAATCCACTGGGTAAATCTGTCCACCTGGCTACTGGTCTCAGGGTGGTGCCATAATGTTGTATTCTCTAATTATAACCTCTATTAGGGCCTGCCACCTGAGAGGTGAATTTTGAGCATTAGCAATGTCATTTGGGAAACCAAAACACATCATTAAAAAGCATGCCATTTGCATGAATGAAAATTATTGAATATGAAGTACATTGCCTCCCCAAAAAGTTGAAGATTTCATTAAGATTTCATTTGACCGCATTTAGCTTTGATTACTACACACAATGTGGTGGCCAATTCATGTGTGAAAATGATTCCTTATGCTCTCTAAACCATTCTTCCACAATTTGAGTAATTGCATCGGAAAATAAATAAATCCATTGTTGTGATAAACTGGTTATTCAGGTAGTCAGGACTTTCCATCAGTCTGGAATTGGGTCAATCTGGACTCATCAGCCCACATGACCTTTTTTCAATGTGGCCATAAGAAAACACATGGTTTTCTTATGGCCGCACAGCTGCTTAGTCGCAATCATGTGAGTTCTCATCACATTGTGTGTGTGGAACTTTCACTATTATACATAGCTGCGATTTCTAATGCGATTTCTTTTTACAATGCAACTTCACTAAGTGTTTAAATGATCTATGTTCATGATTTTTTTTTTTTTACCACATTCCTTCCACTAAGTTGACAGTTCGACACTGTTAGTTGTTTTCTTTGCTTGATGTAACACAAAACTTTAAACCTTTTGGAATGGGGACTTTTTGGCCAGGCAGTGTATTTGTAATGCATAGATATACTAAAAGTCTGACTCTGTATTTATTTCTCCCATGCATACTATTTAAGTATACCAATTACGTTGTGTTGGTCAGTATACAACTGCAACAGCTAGACAGGTGTCTAACATATGGATTAACAATATATGATATTGACCTTGTTAAGCTGTCTGTAGTCAATACAGAGGTAGAAAAAAAAGGATGGAGAAACAGGGCTGATGCGGGTAAGGCTGATGACTGAATAAAGCCCTGGCCCAGTGCCTCCTGAATGTTGCCTTTGTCTCCTTCAAAGACCTGATAGACCGGTAAATGTAACAGCGGGGTTCTGTATAACAACTTGATGGTGCTCTCACCTGGCCTGGTGGCTCAGTGGCTTTGGCAATGCTAAGTCCTTTTGGCAATAAACATTAATGAGCTTGGGTGCCTTCCAGGCTCTACTCACTGCCAGGATGTTAGAGTCAGATTGTTAGATAGAGTCAGTGGCTGCTCTGAGATAGCCTGAAAAAATGTACCAGAGGCTAGAAACTTCTGTTTCTTAAATAACAGTTGGAAAGTAAACCATACAAGTTTTATTCAGATTCCCTGTTTTTTTTTTTTTTTTTTTAAAGTTCTCAGTCTACAGTCATTAAAGCCCAGATATCAGTAGCATTCCATTTATTCTGTCATCTGTTGTAATGTCCAGATGGACACAAACATTCACCATATTCCCTATTCTCCATAAAGTGGTTTATCATAGTCTTAAAGTAAGTCATAAAACATGCTCAAACTGTGTTTTCTATTATTCCCAGGTAACAGCAGGTCACTCCGTTTTTGCATGAGTAGTGCAAGAGAACAAAGGGGGAATTTTAGAGAGAGTACTGAAGCATTAAAGCCTTGCATCACTGGGGTTAGCATTACAGCATTTTAGCTTAATGGTGAAAACATAAACTACCTGGTTCCCCTTCTCCTGGGCATGCTAGACTAATAAATCCTAATGTTTAACTAATCCCAGCACAATGTCATTCCTCAGAAACACAAATAAAATGCTCTTCCAACAGGGAAGAATGTGCAGGGTTCAACAAAACTTGGAAGGAGGTTCATGTGGTTCAAATGGAACATGTGAATGGGTATATATACAGTACAGTATATATATATATATATATATATACCCATATATACCTGTATATATACCCATTCACATGTTCCATTTGAACCACATGAATCTCCTTCATGTTACATGTTATGAAATAAATTGCTTATCTCACACTGTTGACCCTTACATGCTTTAAAGTAGTGTCACTGCAAACACCTTCATTCTTCAACTCCACATCACATCATTGCCAGATTGTTTCTCTGATGCACTAGTTCCCTCCTAAAAGATCCTTTCACCTCCATGAACTCACTTTTATGTTAGTCTCATTTAAATCAACTAACCAGCTCTTATTCACCATGATAATATCCCCACTGTCCACACTCAGTGGAAAATCACCAATAGGAGAATTCATTTCTGGTAATGACAAGCTGCACAACATACTGTCCAGGTGCACATAAGGTAGAATGACCTCTCAGATGACATTATCATCATTGCATCACCGTGCCAAAATCTGCTCATATCCTGTTTCATCTACTTGCATATTATCTGTGTGAGATTGGCAGGTGCAGTTGACCTTGTGCTGAATTGTCCCCACTGTTTGGAGGTGAATGTATTCTAGTGAAAGTGAAATGATAAAGGCAGTTTTCTGCAACAGCTTATCCAAACAGCATATCATTTTATCTTACAATTATTATTATTATTACAATAAACATTTTAACCACATTTCAGGTTTTTTTTTTCAAAAAGTATTTTAAAAAACATGGCTAATATTTAAGCAATTACTAAAATATTGAAGTTGTTTTGTCTTTGCTTTTTACTGCCTGTCTTTGCTAGCATCGATTTTTTTAATATTGCAAATACAATAGTTAGCTCCATGCATTCCTGCGAAACTACACTTTCAATGTTCATTGCATTGTCATTTATAATGGATAGAATAAAAGCTGTTTGATCACATATACACTGATCAGCCATAACATTATAATCAACAACTTAAAATTGAGTAGGTCCCCCCTTTTGCCACCAAAAAACAGCAGCTCTTGATCCTGGTCTGCAGTGGTCAAGACATACCAAAAATCATGCAAGAAAGGAAAAACAGTGAACCAGTGTCAGAGTCATGGGTGGCCAGGGCTCACTGATATGCTTGGGGACAAAAGGCTAGCCTGTGCAATCTGATCAAATAGGAGAGCTCCTGTAGTTCAAATTGCTGAAAAGTTAAATGCTGTTTCCCTTAAAAACGGTATCAGAACACACACACACACACACACACACACACACACACACACACACATATATATTGAACTGTATATATATTGAACCATAGATATCAGTGTAGGAGTCAAGCAGGGCCCCTATGAAGGAACTACTAGCTAAAATTGAAAGGATTGCAGTGTTCAGTTAAAAATGGTTGCTATTATAACAACAGCCATCATAAATGACCTTGTATTATGCATTTTTTTTTTACATACCAGATTTCCAGACAAGAATACATTATCCAGAAACACATGCAAATTGGGTGAGGGAATGCAGGCAGGAAAAAGATCCTCTTCTTTAAATAATCAATTATTTTACTCACTATCAGTGTGATATCATTTGTAGCCTATTAAAGTTCAGCCATAACCACATCAGTTTTAAAAAGGGCAGCTGAAAGTGCTGCTACATCTTTATAATATAGTGCTTTACTGTGTTAAACACATGATGCATTAGCAGTTAAAAATGACACTAAATTCATCTGACACAGAAATTGGGGATTTCCTGGGAAAAAAATATTATGAGTACTGTGCTGTCAATTGCATTTTGGAACATTTAAATATTTCAATGCAATTTAAAACTTCTTATTGCACTGCTGATCAGTCTCAATCTCAGTGATTCTTCAGTTTATTGCTACTGGGGCAATACAGATTAAGCACCCTTCAATAAGAATCACTTTTTTTTTTTTCGGTAATGAAAATATATAGGTAGACTGTTGTAGTTTAACTAAATCACTGTTTACTGGACATTTGGAACCAGTTACCCCTGCACTCATGGACTTAAGGTGCCATTAACTTTGCCAACATATTATTATAACTAAATTGCATATTTACATTGCCACAATGGGAAGTGTACAGGTATTTATAGTGTTTTCCAAATTCACACAAAGTCACACTGTTATGACCAGAACAATTTTAACATGATATTTTGACATTTGTGCTTTTTAATAGCTTGTGAATCAAAGAAAGTGTGAAAAAAAAATTCTATATCATTCCCTCTGACACACAGACACACATATAATGCCACTAAGACACCAGTCCTGGCAAAGCAGATTTTGATGTTGATCAAAATAGTTGCTATTTGGGTGGAATTCTACTAATAAACAAAAATCTGTGTTATAAAAAAACACGATTCTTTTTTCTTTACATGCTAGTGGATTTTAGAAATTGCGTTGGCGGCCTGCATCTTATTGCAATGTATGCGTTTATTTTTTGCAGCTAGGGGGCGTGGTAAGAGAAAGGCGCTCACGCTTTCTGAAAGAAACCGAGAAACCGGCGGAAGGGGGAGGGGCCTGCTAGTTTTGAAATATGAAGACGGACAAGGAAAAAAAAAAGCTTTTTTTCTTACTAGCTGGTGCAAGAATAAAAAAACCATGAACATGAACTATTTGAGCTTTTGTAACGAATCTGTTAATGGGAACATTTGATTCAGGCGCTCAATCGGTTGAGCAGCAGAACAGTTCCCAACGGGATTTATCAGGAACCGGTGTCGGTTGAATGTTTATACAAACATTGCTGTTTTTTTTTTAAGAATACGGAACATTTCGTGTTTTTGGTTGTTATTTGCTTAGAGCGTATATTTGTTTCCGTCACTGTTATACAAAAGTGTTTTTTTTTTTTTGGCTTTTTTGTTTGCTTGCTTGGTTTATGTCCTGAAGACCCGCACGCGCTTTCTGGGACACAGCGCGCGCGAGAGGCGACTGAGCAGGGAAAGCACTGCGGCGTGAGGTGCGCGTGACTGAAAGCAAAACTGCGTGATAAACAGTGTTTTTAGTTGCTGTTGCCATTGACCGCAGCTTGAAAGTGAACATGGGATGGGCGACCCTAGGTGGGCACTTCTTCCCACTCCTCTGCTGCTGAAGGTGAGACGTCGCAGGAGGAGCATCTCCAGCACACACGCACACTCACACAATTATATATATATATATATATACACACGCGCTAGCGTCAGCTGCTGAACTGAAGAACACGACGCCGAGCTGTTAAGGTGTCCTTCATCTCTTCTCACCAAGACGCTACTGGTTTTTCTTCGAGGGCTCGGATCCGAGGCGCTCGTTCACCCGGTTCCTCTCTGGTCGTTTGCTCTCAGGCGTGGGCAGCCGGCTATAGCTGCTACAGAAGACGTCTCAACGGACAGGGCACGATACTGGATATTATTATCTAACATATAAGGGAGTATATAGTGCTGGTGTCTACACTGTGGACACACACACACGCCCACTCATACGCACGGATATTCGTGTTTCCCCAGGAGCGACACGGACCTGAAATCTCAGTGTTGAGGAATTATAGCTGCTGGGGGTCAGTGTTGGACCTGCAGTGTGAGCAAGAGGAGGAGGAAGTTTGAGGTGGTTTTGAGAGCGACACTGGGACACACTCATTCTCCAGCGATGGACATCAAATGGCTATTTATAGCCTCTGTCCTTTTGGGTAAGTCGTTTTTTCCCCCTTCTTTTTACCTGGAGTGGTGGGATTCGTTCTGTCTGTCTCTTCTAGCAGCACGAAATGAAAATGGACTTGTTGCTCTCTCTGTCTGTCTCTCTGTCTTTCTCCCTCTCTCTGCCTCTGTCCCTCTCTCTCTCTCTCTCCCTCTCTCTGTCTTTCTCTCTCCCTCTCTCCCTCTCTGTCTTTCTCTCTCTCCCCCTCTCTCTGTCTGTCTGTCTGTCTCTCTCCCTCTCTCTGTCTTTCTCTCTCTCTCCCTCCCTCTCTCTGTCTGTCTGTCTGTCTCTCTGTCTCTCTCTCTCTCTCTCTCTCTCTCTCTCTCTCTCTCTCTGTCTTTCTCATTCTCCTCTCAGCACTGTTTAATGTATTGTTTAATGTATTGGCATGGTGATTTAAAAAGCTCCTATGGAATTTCAGTCTTGCCTTATTTCATTTATTAGCAGATACCAGAGGATGAACCATTCAAACGATGTAAAACTCAATGTAAATGAATGCCTGTTAGGATTTCCTTACCTTAGACTGTAGGCTGTTTTCTTTACCTGACAGACTGATTGTTTGACCATTATCCAAAGTCCTGACTGGTGTTAATAGACTAATTTGTCCACCTTACATTACTTACATTTACATAACATTTACATTTAGGCATTTGGCAGATGCTCTTATCCAGAGTGACTTACAAAAGTGCTTTTAAGTTTCTTTCAATGGATAGATAGATAGATAGATAGATAGATAGATAGATAGATAGATAGATAGATAGATACTGGGTTACTAGGTTACTAACTAAAGTACGATCTGCCAAATACTGTTGGGAAGGGTTTTCTGTGTGGGGAGGGGATTTAACCCAAATATATAAAAATTACTTTAAGAAAATGCCTAAGAAAATATCTAAAATTACCTTTAAAAAATCTGGACTTATGGCTCTTAGTTAGTAACCTAGTAACTACTGTAAGAATCGTAAGGATCTAGCCAATGATAGAAACTTCAAAGCACTTGTGTAAGTCACTGTTGTAAATGTAAATTACGTGGATATGAACATCTGTTGACACCAGTCACGACTTTAGATAATGACCAAACAATCGGTCTGGTCTGTCTTGACAAAAATGAAAGTCCAGCCATCAGTATAAAATACCATACTAATAGCATTTCTTGTAAGTATGGTGTGATGCAATTTCCCCACAAATCCGTGGCACAAGGAAATAAAAGAGACATGGACAGATTGGGAGAGGATTTTGCCGATGGTTGCTTTCAAAACACAGGTCCTGCTGTGACTGATCAGCTTTTTGCACGTACATTAGAGCTCAGCTTGGGGTTTAATATGCTTTCCGAGTCCACTGGATAAGATCGGTACTGCTATATACGAGCGAATAAATTGTGTAAACATTGGACAGACGGATCAATGCCAGCACTCTCCTGATTCAGCTGATGGGCCTTGACTAATGTCTAAAGTCCTGACCTCGTATTTCCAGTGTAGCCCAAAGTTGTGATGAGGTGGATTAGTACAAGGATGGAAGTTCTTGGAGTCAGAAAAGCTCACATGGTCTCCTGAGAGCACACACATGCACAAACACATGCACACACCTGAGTGAGCTCAGATGGTTTGCCATGTCATTATGCTGTGCTCGTACTGGAGGTTGGCAGCATGAGAGTGTGTGCCAGTCACAGATTATACACTTCTTGGAAACACTGTGTTTGTAACCTCTTCACAATAGCATAATTTTCTAATGTTTTGTTTTTCTATGGGTTTGATCCTGGCAGGATTTGTGTGTTGCTGTTAGGTAATGTGAGCATGAACTAGGTCTATTTATGAGACACTTATCGAATTCCTGTCCACTCTGTCTTTAGGATAATCCAAGTCCAAATGTGTACATATGCTTGGGAACATAGATGTGCATTTGTATGCAAACACAGTATTTAGCGTCCTGCGTTTCCATATCATTTACATATCTCTGCCTCAGTCACACACGCCTCCCCCTCAAACACACGCACACCCATCCGCACACCCATTCAAATACACTCCATGCATCTAAACAAACAACAGATGGCTTTACTTTCCTGGACAAGAGGCATGTTAGTTCCGCAGGGAGGAAGGAGATGAGGTGGGAATGGAGCCTGTCCCCACTGTGAGCTTTCCTAACATATCAAAGATTTGACTCTTGCTGCCAGATTTCCACTTTCTCCTGAGTACGTAGGTTCACATAACAAAGTGTTTTAATTGAACTATAAAATCACTTTAAGATTTCAGTAGAATTTGATTGAATTGTCTGCTTTGGGAGAGGAAAAAAAATCTGAAGTTTGCCAAATGATTTATTATCTGGCATATTGGACTTGGAAATAGATGCATTTACACACATAGCAGGATCAATCTGCCATATGCCCAAATTAGTCAGTTTCTCAGTGTCAGTTTGGGACCTTAATTTTCCTTTTCTTTTGCTCCAATTATGTTGTTTTTCGACCTTTACTACTGAATGTACAGTACCAGTCAAAGATTGCACAAACCATCCTTTTCAGTGTTTTTTATTTTTTGTTCAACATTGTGTATTAATGCTAAAATATTAAAATTAGGACAGAATAAATATGGAATTGTGTAGTCAACAAAAATGTGCGTAATAACACAGAATACGTTTTATTTATTATTATTTTATTTTATTTATTTATTTATTTTTTATTTTTCCCCGATTTTCTCCCTAATTTAGTCGTGTCCAATTCCTCCCCGTCACTAGGGGGCTCCCACATTAAGGCTACTACTACCACTCAGCCGGGAGGGCCGAAGACTATCACGTGTTTCCTCCGAACCATGTGACGCCAGCCGACCGCATCTTTTCGAACTGCTCGCTCGCGCACCGTTGGGGGCGGCGTAACACACTCGGAGGACAGCGCTATCCGCTCCCTCCGCTGCGCGAGCTCACAGACGCCCCTGACTGGCTGTAGAGCCGTGATTAATGTCGGAACACTATGTACCTCTCATCCCTCCCCTCTGAGAGAGCTCGGCCAATCAGCTCTCTCTAGACCTCCGGCTGCGAGAGGTTACAGCACCACCCGATCTCCGGATGATAGGGCGAGCGCTTTAACCACTGCGCCACTCGGAGGCCAGAATACGTTTTATATTGTAAAGTAGCCACTTATTTAGGAACCATCTGTTCACCCTCTTTATGTCTAATAAAGACACAAAATCTCATATTTGGACTCATCAGATCAAAGAACATTTTTCCACTGATCTAATGTCCATTCCAGGCTTCATGGTGGTAGAGGTTAGTGGATAGTGGTTACACTGTTGCCTTGCACCTCCAGGGTCCGGGTTCGATTCCCGGCCAGACTCGATTCTGGTCTTTGTGTGCACAGAGCTTGCCATGTTCTCCTCGTGCTTGGTGGGTTTCCTCTAGGTACTCCGGTTTTCTCCCACAGTCCAAAGACCTGCAGATTAGGCTAATTGGTGTTCCCAAATTGCCCGTAGTGTGTGAGTGTGTGTCTGCGTGTGTGCCCTGCAATGGATTGGCACCCTGTCCAGGGTGTACCCTGCCTCATGCCCTAAGCCTCCTGGGATATGCTCCAGGCCCCTGAATACAGGATAAAGCGGTATAGACAATGAGTGAGTGAGTAATGTCCATTCCTTATGTTTCTTGGCTCAAGCAAATACCTTCTGCTTGTTGTACTTCCGAGGTAGTGGTTTCTTTGCAACAATTCGACCATGAACGCCTGGCTCACACAGTCTCTCTGAACAATAGATGTTGACATTTGTCTGCTGCTTGAACTCCAAGAAGCATTTATGTGGGCTCTAGTCTGAGGTGCTGTAAATTTGATTGGCAGATTCTGAGGCTGGTCATTCTAATAAACTTAAATTTATCTCTGCAGCAAAGGTAGCTCTTGGTCTTTTTTTCATGGGAGACAGTTTCATTATAGCATTTGATGGTTAAGACTGCACTTGGGTATACATTCAAGTTTTTGAGATTTCTACTTTGTGAATCTGACGAGAGTGAATTCATAAATGTGCCAAGCTGTCATTAAATCTGAACATAATTATTTTCTTTGCTACATAATCCTTCATATGTGTAACTTACGGTGCATTTCAGGCACTACAGAGTTAATACTTTAAAATGTGTATGTGAAATCTCTCTAAGCTTCTTGAATCTGCTACAGCCACGTCACAGGGTGGTTCAGAAAGACAACGTGTTCCGATTCTTCCAATCATTTAATCTTCTTGTTATTTTTTTTTTTTTACGGTTAAAATTTTTCTTTCTTGTTAACGATGATTAAAGTGTCCTGTGAGTGTTTGTTAGGAGCATCTCAGCGAAATTCAACATTGTGATGCACGTCACCTTTTCCAGCCACATCATGAAATGAGGCTTCTGTCTGGCTGGGAATGAGCCTATTACAGAGAAACCGCTGTGCTGAATTTAGACCGGCGGAGCTGCAGGTGATCTAGGGAATTTAGAAGTGGCATACTAGACACCTCAGACGTGGCTAAGGGTTGATTTTTATTAAGCAGGTAGACAGGAGAATTTGAGGGAGAGAACATGGCTGTGGATCTGAGTCATTCTTTATTTTCAGTGTGAATTTCCCAGAGAGGAGAAAACAAATTCTTCTTTTTCATTCTTCGAAAGCCTTTTTTTTTCCCTTTCCTCCCACGCCCCTTCTCTTTCCTCTCTCGGGTTCTCTTTTCATCTAGTTTATTCTCTAAATCTGGTCAGAAAGCAAGAAGAGAGGCTGGGACGTACATTCTCGTTTGCACTTTGCAGGCTTAGAAAATGCTACAGGTAAATACTACAGGTAAATAGGAAGCTTTTCTTGTGCTTTATTTCTTGGAAGGAATAAAGTTTAAATGGTATAATGAAGTCTTCCAATTGTTTTAGCAAATCCAACGAATGGTAAACCTTTTTCTTTGTATTTGTTCTGGAATGGAGCTGGTCATTGATTATCTATTATAGTAATACTAATTATAATTATATAAATAACTATATATACAGTAGTTATTTGTGTAGTTGCTATTATTATTATTGTTGTTGTTGTTAATAATATATAGTTTATTTATTTATATATAAAACCATGTGTAACCAGGTAACTGCACTTGGGTTATCTCATGTTTTAAGGTCAGTTCTTCTAAAATCTATTGTGAGAAGATACAAGTAATGTGAGCAAACATGCAGACGTAGCTTCGTAAGAGAACATCCTTTGATGAGGATAAACTCCTTGAACGATGTGTAGCTTATTCTGTTTTCAGAATTATAAATATACGTATTTGCTGTTTGGCCATGTCGCCAACATGATGGTTAATCAGCATCCATTTACAATTTGATCTATTATCAAGTTTCATGGCACTTCAATAGGAATAAGTGCCGAAGAAAGTAGTGAAAGAGAGCATGCAAATTGAGTGGTCAGTGCACTTGGAAAGATTGGCAATAGTTAGAAGGAATTGACAATCACCATTATAGCTATCCATTTGGCTGATTTACATGTCCGTCAGAAATTGTGCTGTTGGCACTATTAAGAGTGACAAAAATAAAGTGTGCTGTATCTCGTAATATTAGTTTCCTTTTACTTTCATATATAAATCGAACCTACAGAACTGTCTGGCTTTGCAGCCAAGTGACACGTCTTTGTCCTATGCGTTCTAGCTTCCCTTATCCTTTTTGCCGTGGGTGTCTTCAATCTCAAAGGATAAATTTTATATATATCAGGGGGACTTGAGTTTTAAACGCATTCCTAACTTTATTAATGGGTAATTAAACAAAATAAACTCTCATGCGATTTCAGCTACAGATGGCTCATAACCAGTTCTCCATCCTTCCTCCCCTCACAGGCGATATTATCGTCAACTAGTGATAATTAGGATCTGCAAAAAGACATTGACACACACAATCTCACTCTGTAGGGAAAAAAAAAGAATTACATTTATTATGCCCAGATGTCATGAAGCTCAAAGAGAGACTGGACTTTCCTCAGGGTGTAATCAGGTCAAACTGAGTGGGCTTCAAGTTCACAAACCACTGTGCAGTAAACTAGTACGTTAACCCTGACTACTGTTCCATATACTTT
Organism: Clarias magur; assembly: GCA_013621035.1. Classification (NCBI taxonomy): domain Eukaryota; kingdom Metazoa; phylum Chordata; class Actinopteri; order Siluriformes; family Clariidae; genus Clarias; species Clarias magur. Next base: position 938,891 of record QNUK01000099.1, read on the forward strand.
TTTTTTTTCCTAAAAACTTATTACCAGTAAAAGTCATACTGATTTTGTAGCAAGAGAAATAAATGGTTCATTAAGTTCAAATGGAGCATGGTTAGCATATGCTCTTCTGTCAAGCACCTCCTCTTTCCGTATCTCTGAAGTGTTTTGGTTGTTGTTTGTATTGTTTCTCATGCTGCGTGAGGAACAGGCCTGAAGAAACGTGTTCAGGCTGACAGCTCAGACTCCATAGCTCAGAGTGAGAGCCTGCTGTGCACAGAGCAAAGTGGAGCCGTTCGCCTCAGCAGGACCGCCTGTACTCGACAGAACGCTCAACTATGCCATGTCGTACAAAATACTAGCATACACACACAGACACACACCCATGCATTCACTCACTGACCTGTGTAGTAATGGGATGCTGGTAGTCATTCAGGCACATCAGTAACATTTCAGTGCTTGTCTGATGGTGTGAGAACTGTCTCGTCTTTTAAAGATCCAAGAACGTGATGGTAATGACACACTCCCAGTGGTTGGTCTCCCAAATGAGTGAAAGCCTCCAAGTGCAGAGCATCATATTATAGTCCAGATTCCTTCTTAATTTGTCTGTGACATTTAAGCCGTGGGAAAGAAAACCAGTCATTTGCTAAAAGTCAATACACATTATTAATACACAATACACAGAATTTAACACTGGGTCTCTGAAGGATATTTTTCTCTATACTGTACTGTACTGAACTCTATACTGTATCTTCAGATGTACTCATTTTTTAACAGGATATAGAAGCATTACTAAAAAAAATTATCTTCTCATTAGCACGACTGTACTTTTTTTCTTTTTTTTTCAGTGCAAATTACTTAGAAATCTAACCATAGCTTGTTAAGGCTGCTCCTAGTGCTCTGATGCTGGAATTGTCCTCGGAGGAGGTCATGCAGGTTGGGTGTTTGAATCGGGTGTGTCTTGATCTCTGTTTCAGTTGTATCACTATCTCTGTGGCCTCATCTTTCGCTGTGTCTGAAGGCTAATTTAAAGCTTTTCTTTGTCTTAAGCACAGGTAAATGAGAAGCGCTGGGCATTTGTTCTGTCTGTGTTTGCCTGAAGAGGCTCTGATAATGTGGGAACAAATGTGTCTGTGTGCGTTTGTTTGTTAACACATCCCCCCCTGGCTGGTAAACAGGATTCCCCCCCCCCCCATCCTCCTGCAACCCCCTCCCTGCCTCAGGCTGTCTCAGCATTACACAGCAGCAGGATCAACACACCCCTCGCAATAAAACTTTCCGCAACACGCTCATCTCTGAGCAGGGGTCCATCTTTAATCACGGGTTTGATTTTTTTTTCATCTTACCTTTTACAAAGGAAGTCCTGGTATGTCCATTTGTTAGGGTAGAACAGCTGAAAACACACACCCTGTATTAAGGACTGATGCAAAACGCACACCCACACAAACAGATGGAAATGTTTGTATCCCCAGAGTGACTTCAGAGCATGTCAGTCATGTAAGGTATTAGCCACAGTGCTTTTGGACCCTCCCTAAATTAAAATAAAAGATAATCTCAAATGATAATCTTCCGTTTTTATTTCTTTTTTTTTAAAATACATGCATAAGCCTTCATTCTGGAGTAATCGTTTCAGGGCACGGTACAACTCAATCATGCCGAGTGTGAAAGCGCCCTAACACTGTTTAAGATACAGCCTCATTTACTCCGAGTATAAAGACGTGAGCCTCTATAATTAGCTGTGGAGGAATGTGATTGCGAATACATTGGAATAATCTGAATTTCTGTATGCCAACTGTAATCATCCAAAAGTAGTTATGATCTGTTTAATATTTTGGTAAGACTAATTCAAATTCACATTTTATTTGTCACATACACACTAGTACGTATTATTTGAAGTGAAGTGCTGGTACAACCGCAGATTACCTAAATGAAGAACATAAAGTATGAAGTTCTTTTAACAAATATAGAAAATATGGAAAAGCATGTGTCCCGTCATGAGCAAGACAATGTACAGAATAATATGCAAAGTTTAAAGTTCCAGGGTGTGCAAAATGTGCATAAATATGTATGGTGTAATGTGCATTGTGGTGAGAATGTTATTGTGTGAGAAGGCAGATCGGAGTGTTTAGTCCTGTGTGGTGTTGTGATTGAGAGCCTGTACAGCCTGCGAGAAGAAGCTTCTTCTCAGTCTCTCTGTATTGGTCTTCAGGGAGCAGAAGCACTTTCCTGACGGCAACAGAGAGAACAGTCCATTGTTGGAGTGGCTGAGGTCCTTCACAATCTTCCTGGCCTTGGTCCGGCACCGCTTGTTTTAGATCGAAGGAGCTTGGTACGGATGATGGGCTTAGCTGATCGCACCACTCTCTGTAGCGCTCCTCTGTCCTGTATGGTGCTGTTCACAAACCAGGTTGGTATGTTTACGCTCTCTATGGTGCAGAAGCAAAAGTTCCTAAGCAATTTAGATGGCAGTCTGAAGTCTCTCAAGCGTCTGAGGTGGTGGTTCATCACCTCGTTGTTGATGTGACAGGACCCTGACAGGTCCTGCATGATGTGAACACTGAGGTATCTAAAGCTGTCCACTCTCTCCACTGGGATCTCATTTGTGATGAGGGTCTGGTAGTTCTTCTCCGGCTTTGTACTGAAGTGCACTATCAGCTCCTTTGTCTTGTCTTGCTGGTGTTAAGGAGGAGGTTGTTCCTCTGGCACCAGTTCTCCAGATTTGTAATCTCCTCCAGGTAGACCGTCATTGTTGTCAGTGATCCGGCCCACCACGACAGTGTCGTCAGCAAACTTGATAATGGTAGTGGAGTTGGTAGTGGCCAAGCAGCCTGAAGTGTATAATGAGTACAGCAGGGGGCTCAGAACACAACCTTGGGGGGGCTCCAGTGCTGAGGATGAGACATGTCCGCCCATCCTTATTGCCTGTTGTCTGAGAAATTAGGAAATTGGAGATCCACTGGCACAGAGATGGGCTGAGACCCAGGTGCTCTAGCTTGGTGGTGAGTGTGGAGCGTTAGATGCTGAACTGTAGTCGATAAAGAGAAGTTTAACATAATTGTGGGTGAGTGATGTATGAAGGAGGTGAAAGATGGCATCATCTATTGAGCGGTTCGGGCTGTAAGCAAACTGTAGTGGATCTAGTGTGGTGGATCTAGTGTTTCCGGTAGTGAAGAGATGATGAAGTCTCTGACCATCTGGTCAAAGCAATTCATCACTACTGAGGTCAGGGCGACAGTAGTTTGATTGGGCATATGTAGTTTGATTAGGGTCCTGTTTAAATCCAAAGTCATTCTCAGACATTTTGTGTAGCAGGAGGGTTTTCCATTACACAGATATACTTGCCAACCATTTTTTTTTTCAATAAGAAAACTTCAAATCCAAGAGTTTAAATGCAGCATTAAATACAATTTATGTATATGAACTACTATTAATGGAGTTCCTGGGAGGCCAGTGTTTCAGGCAGTCTGATCTTGGCTCCAACGTTCTGATAAAACTTTCTTCCCTGATGATGTCCAAGCACTAGTGAAATGCTGGGATAAGTGCAGTAGTGTAAGAGGGTGTTATATAGAGAAATAAATATAGAGTTTTTACTCTCATGACTCTAGTGTTCTGTTATTCTGTGCAATCAGAAGTCCTGGTTTGACTTAAACGCCTCTCATAGATTGGGTTCCAAGTGTAAAGGTAAGCAATGAGTTTGATTAAATTTCAAAAAGTGTGGAGGCAACCCATTCCCAGATTGAGTCTTTTTTTGTAAAGCATTGGGCTAGAGCAGGTCTTCAATAACTGGAGCCTACGATCTTATTGCTTTCCTCAGGAACAGAAGCATGACTAAAGATTTAGGAGAAGGACAAGAAAAGGAGGGCAGAAGGGAGGGATTTATCTCCCTGCAGGGCTGCTGTTTATTTTCCTCCCCACCGCAGCGTTAAAGCATAGTGTGACTAACAATCACTACAAACAATAACACACCCACAACTAGAGGCTAATTAATACCCATTTAGATTCATTTATAATCCAAAGCAAACATACGAGCTGAAAAATTGAGCACAGAACTGAAAGCTGTCGTTCACAAAGAGTCCATATGCACTTGCAATTAGAGCTGATGTTTACTAAGAATACAGCCGGCAAATATTGCTTCAATTTCTGTATAAGAGTGGAGCGAAAGAGAGATAGCGAGACATGTCAACTGGTAACAGCTCGGTTTGGTATGTGTGTGAGTGAGTGACAGGTCTGTTTGCTCCTGTCTGATGTGTTTGCTCTGTACAGGCTGTGTGCTTGGAGGTTCGCTAAGCAGATCCAGCCTCCTAATGCATGGCTGCTGATGATAAGCTACCACTCTGTGTAATGGACAAAAAAAGAAATACTGTGTGTGTGTGAGAGAGCGAGGGGGAGAGAGAGAGAGATGCAAAGGGATGTTTGGATGTAAAAATTGCTAGTGAAGAGGAAAAAGATGATGGTATAAGTGGAGCAGGTGTATGTGGGAGGTCATATCGGACATTCTAAGAGCACAGACAGGGACTGGGCTGCAGACGGGACATTAGGCTATGGCTCAGCGGATTGCCCATAAACACTAAATATTTCAATATGTCTGTTGTTGATGGATGAAATGGGGGTACTGGGTGGAGGTAGACCTCATGCCTAGAATTATTCATGAGGGGAGGGGGAGGAGTATAGGAGCCTGGATGAAGGGTACAGATGTGGCCTTGGTATCCATGGAATCCAGCTGCACACACCTCACACATCTCCTCATATAAATAAATAAATAAAAGCCACAAAAGTTGACAACTGAACACAAGGTCAGATGTATGGTGGACCAGAGAGAGTCTTGAATCACTGGTGGATAACATGTTCCCAGCATGTATATAATAGTATGACATGGTCCTTAGAGAGAAAGTGAAATATGAACTTGCACAACAGGGGAAGGGAACAGGATTGTGTGTGCGTGCGTGCATGCACGTGGATGTATGCGTGTGTGTGTAAACCCTAGTCTGCAGGGCCTTTAAACCCTTCAGAAATTACAAAACAAAATCCCTATAAATTACAGGACCCCTCCGTGTTCTCTATGTTCAGGACTCCAGTCCTCGTTTCCTCCTGCAGCATTTGCCTGAACTGACCTACCTGACGCAGTCCGTTAGTATATGAACAGACTCACCGTCGACATGGATGTGTTAATACAGCGAATACACTTCTGCTTACGAACCATTAAATGCCAGTTCATACCAAATGCATTTTTGACATTTTTTTACGTTCACTATTATAATGTTTAACCAATGTTAATCCTGTGACCGCATTTGCAATAAGCACACTTTCTTCTGCACGTGCATGTGTACGTGCAAGTCTGAAAGTCCATAATTCAGCTGTCACACACATCTACTATTTGTAGGTCATGAGTCTACAGGAATCTTATGGATTACACAGATATGAGGCAGTCCGGGAAACCTCTTTAGATACCACCATGTTTCATTTCTGGAAAGCAGTTATAAATGCACAAAACAGGGTTTTTTTTGTGAGGATCAGTGGTTTGTTTCCAAATTGTTGGTCAGATTGAGTTACAAATGAGGCTGTGTGAGAAACTCTCAACGTCTCTCCCATGTTTTATTTGTTTTCGAATTTCTTCATCCATCTACTGGTTTCACAGCATAAAGTCATGTGACAGTAAAGAGCAACCACAATGCCATGTATGTCAGAAATCTGGTCAACTGCAGGAAGATATTTCTTTGTGTGAACTGAAAACGATTATCCCCTTCTCAAACTGTCTGTGTGAAGTTGGATTAAATCCAAGGATTGTTTGAACCTGGATGTGCCCGTTTCAAGCACACCACCTGACTTTATTAAAAAAATTAATTTCAAGCTGGGTCAAATTTCTGTTCTTTCGTCCCACTAGACTGGTAATCCAAGTGCAAGGAAATATCTCATTGTTTTGTTTTTTTCTTTAGTTTCAGTGACATGATGATGTTCTGAATTCTAAATCACGTGCTAGCGACGGTCTGGAATCACAGAAAATGTCAATTTGGGTTTGTTTGCATAAATATTTAGGGAGTCCCAGGTCTAAATACAAATATTTTCCCAAAGTTTTTATTAATTTTATACCTTTGGATTTACTTTCTGCATAGATCATGTTTGGTAAGGAGCCAGTGTCTGTTAAATTCACTACAGACTACGAATAAAGGTGGATATAAAAATAGTCATAGTTTCCAGGGTCATATTTTTTATTTTTATATTTTACCTATTGCTCATGAACTAAAAATAACATCAACACAGAACTGCAGCTTTGAGACCAGAAGTGTGTTGGTGTCTGTCAGTGTCTTTCATTCTCTGTGCGAGGATGTGAGAGGATGTTTGTGTGAAGTGGCTTACGGCTTGTCTTTGGGAATGCTGGTAAATTCGAGAGCATGTGGTTGAGCTGGGCTCATGGGGTACTAATGATGTACAAGCTGTGGTATTGAGGAGGCAGGATGTACAGCAGCCGATGGCTGGCGTGTGGGTGTTTTTTATTTTTTTATTTGTTATTTTTTTAATGTGTGTGTGTGAGAGAAAGTGAGCGAGAAGCAGTAGTAGCAATCATCAGAAGAGTGTATTGTCTGTGGTCTGATGTGCCCTTCAACCCGTTTTCAGGGTAAGCTGCTGATTCATTGGGAGCAGTAAAGCATGCTGTGTTTTGACATGCATCTGATTCTATGCGTGTTACGGTCACCTGATCACCCAGCTCTTTCAACTGTAACCTTTCACGTCACACACATGTTTGAATCTTGTCATGCACATCACACACACGGCTTAGATCAAGGTCTTGGCTTGCTCTGTGGAGCTATTTGGTCTGTCGTGTGTGTTTCAGGTGTGTGCATTGTCTGGATGTGTTAGCGAGTCCAGGTCCTGGGGCCAGTCTTTTAACTTTATGGCACTGTGTAGACTTTTGTCCACAAGTTCAGATCAGGACAGATTTAAGTGCAGCTACTGGGATATGGACAGATTGAACAGACACCAGGCAGAGAGATTGGAAATTAATTGCAGCACACATGAGTGATTTTCTTCACATGCTTTGTTTTTGCTTTATGATGAGAATGATGTTGGTATTGCACAGCCCTTTCAGAGTAGATAACTATATGCTTTGCTCAATAGTTTATGGCCACTAAGCCCTTCAAAGCACAGTAGTGGTGTTAATCAAAGGCCATCTCTCTCTCTCCTATTGCACTTAACAGCAGATTTCCTTTTGAAGTACATGACAGTGCAGCCGTCGAGAGCTGAATAGTCAGCCATTATTACGGTGGTCTCCCACTTTTCAGTTTGTGTGAGTTGTCCATTAGCGTAGAAGGATGGTCAAAATACTCATCACTAATGACTAGATCGTCTAAGCTAGCCTTGTAAGTGCATTCGTGCTCCTTGTTGGCATTGTAATGCACCAGCCTTTCAACAACAGCTACTAATGCAAGCTGTAGATATGCTTAATGGTTTCTGAAGAGCTCAAGTACTTTGTAATAGCAGTGATGGCGCCGTCGCTGTTCATACACACGCGACGTGCCTGTCTCTTAGTACTCCTCGCACTCCTTAAAACTCCCTATGTTTGTCTCTGCTCTGTCTTGTTTAAAATACTTGTGCTTATTTTTTTTCTATTCCTGTTTACATTCTGAACGTGTCGGTCCCACTCCCGTCCGCTCCAGATCTCTTGCTAGCCGCTGTCTACCTGTTACCTCATAGCTGTGGTTTAAAGGAAATAGCTTTTTTGGGAAATTGAGTGGAAACTCAAATTCAGTTGGGCAGATGTGAGCCTCTATTTAAGATAAGGCCACAGTGTAAAAGAGTGTAATGCCCTGCAGGTAGGCACCGTGATCCTCCATCTGTACAATGCCTCAGTGCTGCATCCCTCCACTCGTATCGAGCAAATGAATGGCAGAGTGTTTGGGGGCAACACACAGCATCATTCTTGTGTCAGTACAGACCTGGTTAGATGTGTAGGTCAGGAAGGGTTGTTTTAGCTGACAATAAATTGAAAACATATTTCTTGTTTTGTATGGCTGTGTATTACGGTTTAGTAGGACTATGGCCTCCAGGTTATTCCATTTCCTCTCTAAGTGGCTTCCTTTGGGTCAGGTTTATATATATATATTTTTTTAGCTTAAAAGTTACCTGGTACAACTCTATATTGGTTATTTGCCCTGTGGGTGTTTTCATATGTGTCAATCTCAACAGCACCAAATCTGCAGCTTGGCTGTATCATATGTAAATATAAATATTGAATTCCTGAGACTGTACTCCTATTATTCATGCTATATAGCAGGTGGATGAGTTTTTGTGAGTTGGTGAAGGTGAAAGGTTTCATAGCTGTCATCTGTTTTGCTCTTTGTGATTCTTACCGCCATAAAAATGATCATATCTGCAACTTCTAAAGCTCTGAGAAGTGAAGTGGCAGGACAACATCTCACAGGGACTTTGAGTATTCTGACTACTGGTTTTATGCCCATTAGTTACGGTTGCACCTCAGCATACAAATTAATCCGTTTCATAGGCAAGTTCTTGAGGCGAAATTTCGTAATGTGAAATGCATGTTCCCATAGGAAATAATGTAAATGCAGATGATTCGTCCTAGCCACCCAAAAATAACTTTCCATCACTATGATCATATTTTTGCATACAACAATCAAAACAATTGGAAAAGACATGTAAATGAAGGAAAATATGAAATAAGTAGACATTACGTAATTTATGGTTCCTCATGGCACCGGCTGCTTTAAAAACTAAACTGAAAGTCACCCTGTTTTCTTCTTGCTACCGTCCTCGATACCATCCTCAAGATCAAAGGTGCTGTGTGTTCACTAACAGAAGCACAAAATGCAAAAAACCTACAAAACATATGTAAACTCACTTGGTTTTCCGCTAACGCAAACAAGTTTTAGACGGCTCCCGGACGTACGCAGAACCTAGCCGGCTTTCGGTTGGTCTCAGTTTGTTCCCCTGTATGCTGAAAATGCTTCACTTGCCAAGACAAAATTTCAGTTCTTGATGCAAAAATTCTAAAGGCGGGACGTTTGTATGCTGAGGTACCACTGTACTTGCTTCTTATTTTATTTAATCTGAAACGGACATACAATATGTTAACTTTTTTTTTTTTATTATTTGTAAAAGGTTTGTTAACTGTGTTCAGGTTTATTCTTTATCTTTACTTTTTGTGAAAATCAGTTGAGCTTGCAGGACTATGCAAAAATCCAGGACACGATAAGACACAAAAACCATGAGAAATCTGATTAATACAGATAAAAACAATTTACATTTTCATGTCAGGACAAAGCAGCAGTTTTACTGTTTTGATAAGCAATTAAACATCATCAGCGAAAGAACAGAACAAAACCACACAATTTTAACAGTTGTTTATATCAGATCCTAATTTAATGAGTAAAGCAGATTTTTTACCTAGATATTTTTTTCTCTCGTTTCCAAACAGGCTCGGAAATGAACTATGCATTAAAATAGACAAAAATGCATCTTAATAATACAAGCCAATAAGATTCACGTTGAGGATGAATCAACTTTGTTTTTTTCCCCCCTGTTTTTTTTTTTTTTACCATTGTTGCATTCTCATTTTCTTTTTATGTTATGATTATAAATTTATAATGTATATAATAGTTTAGTGATATTAATGTGCTCATTCGAATGCCCTAGTGTTTCTTCCTTTACATACAAAAGGAATTTTTATGGCTGATGATTCATGATGGGTGAGATCGGTGTGTAATTATTGATGTGAGGTTTTCTGTGTTGAGATGTTTTTGTCTTCTTTGGGGGACGCACTCAAGGGTCAGTGCTTTCTCAGGGATAAAGCTGTAACTTTAAGTTTTCAAGCATAAATCTTCATAGATAAGAGCTTGTCTTTTTATTAGTACTAATTTCAAGAGAGTGCGGGGAAAAAACAAAGACACTGGTGATGGTGACGGGAGACAGGAACTTGTTCCACAGACTTTGCACAACATGAAATTTAATTATAAACGGCTAAATATTTTGTCATAAATCACAGACAAATTGCTGTTTTTGGAAAACAGTCCACATCAGGGTGGAAGCACATGACACCTTATCATTGAGTATTTTCCGATAGTGGTGTGACCCTATTTTGTTTTGATCCTTAATTATTACAGCTCTCTTTTCTGCAGGTGTAAGTCCTCAACACTATTCATTATTCATAATTTGTATGCGTCAAAACAAATGATTAGTGTTTTATTTTAATATTTATATAATTTTTAACTTGCCTAGTTTAGCATGGTGAGGTTACTAAAGTGCATTTTTGGTGCAAAAAATAACTGAAATATACCTAAGCAGGGTGCCAGAGAGAGCGAGGTGTTAACTGTCAATTAAGGTAATGCAGAGCTTAGAGTTCTACCTGCAATATTGAAAATATTAGCAGGGTGAAACATTTGAAACCTCTACTTGCCACTGAGGGTAATTTCACATGCTAGTGCAATAGTCTACCACCATTTGGTGGACGGCAGGCATTAATTTCAGACCCTGCTTGCATTGTTATTGCTCTGCTGCAGGCTGAGTTACATTACTGTGTGACTGTTGTTCACCCACAGCTGTGTGTGCGAGACTGAGTGTGAAGTGTGTGCAGTGTGCACGCATCAGTGTGCGGCGTCTGTTCTTCACAGGGTCTGAGTAGATGTTGTCCTTTTCCTCTGGCATCTCTGGATTGAAATGGAACACAACTGTTCATGTCTTTTTCTTGCTATACCACTCAGCCTGCTGCATCTTCTGGCTCAGGTGTTTTTTCAAACACGTCTATATCTGTGTATGTGTGTGTGCCGCGTTTTCCAGACTGCTTATTCCAAGCATAAAGCCCATGAACCCGAGGGGGGGGAGAAAATAAAGAAGTCTGAAGTAAGCTTTAGATTTGCTGGTTTCCTGGCTTTTGTGTTCTTGGCAAAGAATTAAGGTGTGAATTTGAAGTGATGTCTTTATGCACCTGAGAAATGAAAGCAATCGCTTAGCTGCCCAGGCATGCATTTGTGACGTGCGATTATATGAGTGGAGATTAGGAGCACAGTCTTGGACCCTAATGAGGCTGTTTCTCAGGAGAGCAGATTAGAGTTGCACTTGAGTGGTTGGATTAGTGCTTGATTCTCCCATCTGTTGACCTGTGCACAATCCTCTTTAGAGTTTCTCCCATCTGGATTGGAGACCATCCATGATCAATTTAACCTGCAGGGTACCTCTGAGAAGTGATCTGGAACCAAAGGAATCCCGAGCAATCCATTGCCATTAACAGGCTTGACCAAACCCATCTGCTCCTGCTGAAAGTATGATCAGTCCCACCTGCTCCCACTGAAAGTATAGGTGCGTTCCAATCGGCCTGAAGTACCCTGCGAAGTATACTGCACAGGGTATTTCAGCCATGATAAGTCTGATTCCAAACTACATGGAGAAAAACTGCTTGGTTCAAGTGGAACTGAGAATGTTGTAAGGAACAAGTGAACAATGGGTCTTCACTTCACCGGAAAAGGAAATGAAATATTTCCCATCTTACTGCAAAAAAATAGAGCTCAAAAAAAGAAAAAAGAATTTATATATTTATAATCATTGTTATTATAGAGGATGGCATCATATTAATAGGACACAATCATTTACATTTTAATTTAATCAAGAAATACTTTAAGTAATCTGTACAAAAACATCCAAATAAACCTCTGTACATCTTGTAAATTAATCAAATTATTTATTTACAAGTTATACACATTTCAATAGTATGTGTTTTATAATGGTATCAGTTTTTTGTTTCAATAAATATTCAATATTTAATGTCAGTGTGAAATTTTTCAGGAGTAGCGACAGGTCTCCTAGGTGCCCATGTTACCATGGTAACGCACGGAGGAAGTGACGTCTGCGCTGGTGACATTGCAGCGTGTTCCAAATGGAATTATTATTATTATTATTATTATTATTATTATTACTAGCAACAACTTTTTATGTGGAAATGCCATTTAGAAATGGTTACTTAACAACCTGGAGTTAAATTGGACAAATTACAGGAGTCTTTTACAGTAATCTACAATTTTCTGTACTGATCCTGACACTCAATGTCGAAAACCTGACCCAGCATCCAAGTGCTTTGAGCATATGTTCACTGCATCTCCACACCTGTATTTGCAGTATTCTCTGAGTAGGTACATCTTGCTGTGATCTGCTTTATTCTGGCTCAAGCTGTACAATGCCTCTGATGGGGGATTTAGGAGCTCATTGTCTGCAGCACTCCAGCTCCAGTGTCCCTGTGAGCCAGTTTAATTCTCCTGCATGCATTCAGTGGTCTGTAAGACAAACGTGAGCAGCAGGAATTCTCTCACATGTGAAAAGGCAGAGTGGGGCAAGATAAAGAGAAAAAGAAAGAGAATACAGGAGTGACTGAGAGAGAAGCTGGAGAGAAGTGTTCTAATTGCTCTGGTTGCATTAGAGCACATCTTTTGCAACTGTGATACTATTTTTATGCTGCTGTTTTGTGTGTGATCAGCCTGCATGAATTATTGAAGAGATAATTGTGTTAAGTACATGATAAGTAGTTAATGAGCGGGGAAAAACAGAAAAGAAATGCCATAAAGATGAGGTTTTTGTACTTTTCAAATTCATTGTCAGTCTCTGCAACTTAAATGCATTTCTCCTGTCAGATTTTCTCTTGCTTGTTTATGACGCTCTCATAATTGTATCTCCTGTAACAGCATCACTGTTCATAAGGCTGGCGAGCCTCTGTATTACACAGTGCTGTTTTTTCTTTAGGCTCAGTCTCACATTGAAATGGCCTGTTTTTATCTTCCAGCATTGTGTTGCAGCTTGTCCACAATAAGCAGCATCTCTCTTGACTCAATAGCAAAGTTAAAGAGTCCGGAGTGAAGAATGAAAAGAAATGTGAAACTCCTGCCAAATAGCATTTTAAAGAGGTGGACCTTTTAAAATGGCCAGACCGAATTCATTTTAAAATAATTTTAAAGTAAGTGACATTTAACCTGCTAGAAATATGAGTTTGTGACTAATGGGTACATTTTGGTGCTGTTGAATCGAATGGGGTAAAAACTCACAATGCCCAAAAATCAGTCCACTTGCTTTACAGCACTGCTATTCACAAATATGCAGATTGTTCCAGTCAGTATTATTTTTTCAAAAGCAGATGCTCTTTAAGGTCACAATTCATTTTATTGTCAGCAGTTTTTCCAAGAAATAAAAAAAATTGCCTGCATAAGTATTTGATCCCATCACATTAGTGCTTAGTATCTCTTTTGCTGCAATTATTGCACTATTTAGTTTATTTATGTAAATTCCTACAAGCTTTTTATACTATTTAGGAGAGATTTTCAGCCATTCTTCTTCAGTCGTATGTGCTCCAGGTTCTACTTCTTGGTTTGATGATGCTTTTGGATTGCTAACCGGATTGAGATCTGGACTTGGCCATTGTAGAGCGTTCATCTTTCTATTTTTTAATCTCTGTTGTGTTGCTTTGACCAGTGTCTTGCTGAAATTTGAAGTTTCCCTCAAGCTTTAGTTTTTGTAGACTGAAACAGGTTGCCTCACTGTAGCTCTCTGTATTTTTGCACCATCCAGTTGTCCTTCAATTTTAACAAGACGGCCAGTTCTTGCTTAGGAAAAGCTCCGCCGCACTATGATGCTGCCACTCCCGTACTTCACTGCTGGGATGGTGTTTGTTGAGGAATACGAAGTGTTAGGTTTGCAATACACACAGTGTTTTACATTTTCATTTTTCAGTATCAGTTTAAAGATTGAAATCACATACTAGATCAAAGCCTTTTCCTTTATTTGTACCATTTTCTATGTTGTAGAAAAATACTGAAGACTTTAATACATGTGGGATTATATACTGTATATTCTAGCTCAGTTTTTGTTTCAGGGTCATGCTGTTGCTTTGTGGTGAACTCCAACTAGGCTTTGATGTGTTTTTTCTTCAGTAAGGACTTTCTACTCGCCTCCCATAAGGTCATACTGGCGAGTTGTATACATGACTTGTTAACATTTCCCACTGGAGCATTTTTACAACTTTCTTTCAGATTCACTAACTGATAAATGATTTAATTGGTTGTTTTATCCAGAAAATGGGATTATTTTAATCCTACATAATCCTATATACAGTTAAAAACCAACAGATAGCTGGTTATAAGCTTGTTGCATAATCATTAGAGCATTATCTTTCATCTGTGGAAACTGGCAGCTTCCACAGCACAATGATTTGAATGCTTATGCAAACCATTTTTTACTTAGGAATTTCTGTACTTTTTAAAAAGTAATATATTTTTAAATAAATTAACTTTGAAATTAAAATGTAATATTTTTAAACAAACCAATGCACAAACTCCACCCACTAGAATGCAGTGCCAGTCCTATAAACTAAGGGTTGCATCAGGAAGGGCATCCTGCGTAAAACCTCTGGAAAACCTGCTGTATGGATCGAATGACTAACACTACAAATCTAAAAAACAAACTATTATTGCACGAAGTACCATATCAAGCAATATTCGATCATGACGTATATAGGGAACTTAAGAAGTAAATGGGGAAGTCATTTGGGATTTAAACCTGTTTGTTGGCAGCAAATCAAAATGCACTTATGATGCATAGTTTAGACCTTAAGTTGGGAAAAATATAATTTAGTAAACATTGCTAAACACTTTTATATGTATTTGTTTAAAAATTTCTATTGTCTTTTATTGCATCTTGTATCATCTTTATAGTTCATGATAAAACGTTTTTTATGGCATATTGCAGTTTTATGTGCATACTGTGCATTCCTAATCCGTGTGGTTAAAGAAAAGGGTTGAAGGCGTCTGAATCATGCAATGTACTGTATGTTATGTCTGCTTCTGAATGCAGCTGTCTCTACAGAATGCGGTTCTCCCTACTCAGGAAAGAGTTACGGTAGTTTTCACCAGCCTCTGAATTTTTTACGAGTGACCAGATCGATTCACTCGACAGATTCAATCAGGCATTAGCCCAACTGGAAATCGTTTCTACAGTCATATTTTAAATTTACTCTGATCAGGATGTTCTGACGGGCTGCATGCGCGTTCAATTGGTGATGACAAGTAAATAAGCAATTACAGTGTGTGAAATGAGGAAAGCCCATGAATAGATTACTGATAATGATTCTAAACCCATAACTACAAATCATCTGCTACAGGGGGAATGTTCTGGATCTGGGAAGAGAACAAAATTGAAAGCCTATGAGATGATTTATGAGGGTTTGAACCTGTATGGGTTAGCTGAAGCTGGATAGATTAATCAGTGAGGAAAAAAATTGCTTCAACAGAAGTATGATGAACAATATTTCAAGGAGCAGCATAATGAAAGTCCAAGCAAGTGTAACTGATGTACACACTGGTAGTCTGGCCTCGATGGAAAGCATATAGGAACATTTTTACCACAGGAAGCCACGAACACTACTTGTTCGGGAACTTCACACCCTTAAATGAATCAAGGCTGATTTTAATTCCTTGCCTTCCTTTTTTTTGGTTGTCTCTGCACCAGTACTTCTTCTGTAAATCAGGAACTAATAGAATGGCATGTGCTATATTGAACAAATGGGAGTTTCATAGGATGGCCAACATTCTTTCTCAACACTACTGCAACTTTTTCAAAATGTGTTTTTGGTTAATAAACAAACACTGAATATTCTGTTAGGAGCATGATGGTATTACTATAAAGGGGTTGTGAGGTTGCGATAGTGTTGCTTGTACTTGCTTTCAGTCACACGTTGCTTGAAGTACCAGCAAAAACTGGCGTAAACTTAAATAGGGGTGCTCCGATTGATCAGCCGATAATAGCTTTGGGAAGTTTGATCGGCAGTCTCTGTCATGGCCGATATAGAAAAGCCAATCAGGTGACGCAAAACTCGCGGGACAATTTTTTGCGCGGTGCTGAAATGGCTTCACCGGTCTGGCAGTTCTACATTTTGTGTGAAAAAGGAACATGAGCAGTTTTCAAAGTTGGCTCGCGCTAAGAGGGCGGGAGAGCTCAGCAACTCGCGGGCCGCCACTCACTCAGCTGTCGGTAATATCCCTATCTCACCTACACGGAAATATTTAACATGTTTTTATTATTTAATATTTATTTAATATTAAACAGTTTTTAAAACATGTTTTTAAACATGAAAAATTACACGTGCTTAAGAAAAAAAAATAGTTTAAATTTTTTTTGTCGGTCCTCGCGGATGCTTGCGGTCTTTGCAGAACTTCCGGCGACTCACGTCCTACTTGTGTGTTATTTAATTTAATCTTATACAATCTACAGGAAAGTTGTATTTGTCGAGCTCTAAGCTGTTCCCAATTACTAACCAAGCACAGGCTGCTATGTTTTAAGTTGACGTGTTGCACATGTTGCTTGCCAATAAATAAAGTTGTCAATTCATGATATTCCTCTTCTTGTAATTTCATTAATTAATTTACATTGTTATTAGATATAGTTTAATAAATAATGCTACATGATAAAGTTTCAAGTAAACCCTGTAATCGGTGATCAGTATCGGTATCGGCCGATACAGCTTCTAGTGATCGGAGATCGGTGATCAGCCCCAAAAATCCTGATCGGAGCACCCCTAAACTCAAATCATGCTTTATATATGCGTGATAATTATTTTTATTCTGACATATTTAAAAAAAAATTGTATAATAATATCCCCTTGATATGTGATAATACTAATAGTGTAATCTTAGTTGTATCCCACTATTCTAAAATATCATGGCCTTGGTCAATAAGTTTATAAATAACAGCCAACTTGATTATTATACACAATACCTGCTAGCTGATTGGATGTGCCGATTAAAATGCAGCAAAGCTTTATGCAGCCTCATTCTCTTCTCTATTTTTGCCATGTTGCTGTTCTTCATACAGTTTGAGTCAAATCTGTTATTTTACGTACCTGTCCCGGCCCCTAACACTGCAGTGGGAACATCAGACAGGAGCTTGTCCTAGAACAGTCCCTTTTTAGAAGAACTCTTAGTTTCCCAGAAGGCCACAGCCTTGATGGAAACACATCGCTTTATTCACCAGAGGAGCATTTGTAACCGCAGTTCTCTGCCTACCTATTATTCACCTTCACCATATAGTGGTAGTCAATGGACCTGAGCAGACTCACTGAGCACCAGCACGCATGCTTCTAAAGGTTATTTAGATGACAAATGAACAAATCCATACACATAGTTTTGCTCAGAGTCCAAAAAAATAACTCGAAGCCCAGCACATTCATTTTTGGACGTGTGAGTAGCCTATGAGTGTGAATACCCTCCTATCTGTCTTCTTTTCTCCACTCCTCTAAGGCCTTTCTTGTTTGTTGTTGTGTCAAAAAAGTTTGTGTGCCTTTTCTTCCTTACTTTAAGGCACTCTTTTCCTTGAGACCAAAATTACCAGACAATGTCTGCACCCATCACCGCTGACAAATGTTAAAACCGCTGGAAAAATGTATTTCCCCTTTCGCATTGGTGCCACATCAGACATCAATCGCTGAGTGAACTGTGACTGAACCGCGAAATAAACCGCATTTTGGTTGAAAAAGGCGACTATTGGTTGACATGTTAATGATGGCAGATTGGCAGGTGTAAACATCCGAGTATGTAAGACAGCCAGAGACTAGCGCGACAGCTGCTTGTATCCGCTTGGAAGGCAAACTTTTGGTGGTCATCTTGATTGGATGCATCAAAACAGCCAGCAACAAGTTTGACATGGAACATGAGTCTGTCGGACCATAGAGAATGAAAAAACATCTGTTGGCAGTTTATCTGCTGATTCCAGATGATTTCTCTAACTTTACCTTGGAGCGAGGTCAGAACCGTATGGGGGATGTGGCAATAACTCCCAGCCGAGTTCCTGTAATGTGTTTGTGAATAATTGTGTGTACAGTTCTCACAGACAGATCCATATCTTCTGCAAGTTGGTGGCAGGTTACTTCTTGATTTTCATGGGTCAGTCGTTCCACTTGCTGAAAGTTCATAGGAACGACTGCATAGGAATCGTACGCCCTTCTTTAAAACGTTTGCACCAAACCATTCTGCAACTAAGTGTCTCATTACCCTACTGTGCTTGAAGTCTTCTGTAAATGTAAATCAGTTCATCACAAGTTTGATTTGAATGCCACATGTGTCCTGATGTAGCAGTGTTTTAAGGCCTTTAGGGTGTCCAACTTTCTGACCTTCTCATCTGTACACTCTTCTCCAACAAATGTGCCCCAAAGCCTCTACTTTTATGTTAATATCATCATCACTGCCATCATGCCATGATTATTATTATTATGATGCCAAGGAATGCTTAAGGGAAGAAAGAAAACATTTACGAAGGCAGTTCCATCATGCAGTTCCATCATGCTCGTCATCATACATAATGCTCGTTATACAAGCTGGGTCACTGCTTGTAACTCAGAACAACAACATCATATACTGTAGCTGCATTATATTCTAGAGTTTGGAGTTTAGCATTTATGGTCTCATCCATTTGTACATTGAATATCGGTGAGTTCTCATACACTGTGCGCTTGTGTTTGTGCGCGCGCGTGCGTGTGTGGAAAAGCTCTTGCTTTCAATATTAAATGTAGCTTTGGTTTTTACAGGTTTTTTTTTGTTTGTTTTTTTTTAATTACCATTCAGCTTCACCAAATATTTAAGTTACGTCCATCCATGATTTATTTATTTTTTTTTTTCCCAACCACATTTCTTCCCCAAAGTTGACGGCATTCTTCTTGGTTTTGATAATGGTTCTTAACCCAGATTGGTTAATGGACTTGATGCAGTCAAATTATATTTGACCTTTCTGAAATTGTAACTTTTTTTTGGCCGTGTATGATTATCATTATTTTTTTTTTCCTTTGCTGTCCTACTTTAATGATCTGTGCACTATCCAAAAGACGAACTCTACACTCTGCTTGCTGTTTGTCAGGAAAGCAATTATAATGGTGCACTTATTTCTGTTTTTACCGCACGCTTATCGTAGCTCTTCATAATGTGTTCATTACACATAGCAGTGATGATAAAACTACGATTAATTGTGCAGCCACAATCTACTTCTTCTTTAGATTACTTCTTTAGATGGGCACGTGGGTGGCTCTGGCCCCTGGGTGTGGAGACCTGTGGAGTTGTGCAGTGTCACAGGGACGTTAGTGGCAGATTCTTCAGACACTGTGAGATGCTTGGGAGGCCCCCCAAGCTCTGGCTTGTTTGTCCAGTGCATTAAATGGGTGATTGATCAGATTGAGATCTGAATCAACGTTGCCCTCTTTGCCCAACAGTGATGCACTGAGTATGCTAATACCTTTCTAACATCGCCAGCATTTGGGCTTTTCTGTGGGATCAAACCATATTTGAAAACATGACCCATTCACCATTTTACAGGTATATTATTGATAATCGATGTTCTTGCCGGTGGTGTTAATGTTTTGGCTGCGTTTGTTTGCTGGTGTTTCCACTTTCCTCCAGTAGACGTAGTGTATAATCAATTCAGTCGTCTCACAAACTTTAGCTTAATGTATACAAGCATAATACCTCAGAAGTTGCACACACAGTTACTTTTGGGCACACACAGTACTGCAGCTGTGTCCCCAGCTGCTCACACACAGACAGGCAGGAAGCAGCGTGACCTCGTCCTGCCTGCACTACTGGCTCTCAAAGACTGTGTGCGTTTGTTTGGCCTTGCACAGCTGAAAGACTGCGCAGATGCCTGTTTTTGTAAATCTCCCTTTTTTCTTTTTCTTTTTTGCCCCCCTTTAACAGAGGTATCATAGGGCATCACTGTAAATGTTGTGAATCAGCTATAAAAAGACCAGTAGTAGAGTCCAAAGTGAAATAGAAACCCACATACACACTTTGTTGCATGGTGTTAAACAGCATCTGTTTGACTATAAAAATGTTGGACTAGGAAGTAGAGCAGCTGCTCGTGTTCTCTCGTCTTGCAAGAAGTTTCGGCTATAAAAGGCCAAACTAACTTTCAGCGTACTTTGAAGTTCTGCTTTTGAAAGCTCAATAGGCAAAACTGAGCACAGCAGCTACAGTTCTGTATGAGCGAACGTTTGAATTGTTTGTTCTAAGTACTTTGCAGGCTAATTTTCAGGTTCTTACTGTACCTTACTCGCAGTGTTACTAGATTGCATGGTGAATGTGGTACCAGTGGGATTTAGTCCTTGTTTAATCACTACCTAAAAAAAACGATGCAGCAGTGCTTTAGGGTGTCCAGCCTTCTGACCTCCTTATCTGTACACTCTTCTCAAACAAATGGGCTCCAAAGCCTCTGATTATTATTATTATTATTATTATTATTATTATTATTATTATTATGCCAAGGAATGCTTAAGGGGAAAAGAAAAAAAAAACATTTAGGAAGGCAGTTCCATCATGCTCGTCATCTTGCAGAATGCTTAGGTCACTGTTCTATTAACTCAGAACAACAGTCGTCATATACAGTAACTGCATTATATTCTAAAATTTGGATATTTATACGTATAAAGTATATACAACGGCAATGATCTAGTTATATAAATGTGTTTCAGGTTGAAGCTTTCCTTTAAGCTGCACTTACTTACAGTAAGTTTAGGAAATGGATTTTTCTGACAGTTTGTCTTTAACAGGATGGACTGATTTTATTGATTTTATTTTTGCTTCTTTTCTTTTCCAGCTTTGGCTTCTTAAATTCCATGTAAATGGTCTCAGGTGGGCAGTTCATTGGCAACTTGGCTAGTTCATTTTTCCCCGCCATCTCAGGAGATGGAATGTGTATTGTATTTGATAAAGGATCTTTTAATTGCTTGAGTCCAACCCAGCAGCCTTCAGGGTCATCCACTTTTGCATCAATATGTGTGTTTTGCGCATGTAATGCCTCAGGTCTTGTAGCGATGGGCAGAACCGATTATGTGTAATGGCCCCGCTGGGTTTGTGTGAGACATGGTGATTGCGTTAATGGCTCTGTGCAGGTTTCTGCTATGTTCATGCGCCATCCATAACCTGATTGTATGGTACGGCATGTCTGTTTGATGTCCATCAGATTGCTCTCCTGGGCCGGTTCGTACACATCCTTGGTGTCCATAAACACAAACTGTCCATTAAAACCTCTTAGCGGTGACTTAAAGTGAGCGGTGAGCTAATTAAAGCAAAAGTAAATAAATAAGTAAACAGTGTGGCATGCAAGGAGAGATGTTTTACCATACCGCAGGATTTATCAGAATGCTTCTTTTTATCAGAATGAAGATTTCTTTTTTTTTTTTGCTGACTGAATGTGCTTCTAGTTCATCTTTTTTTAATCCCTTTCCTCTTTGCCTGGCTTTAATCTCATCAGGCGTATCTTTTTCTCCTCAATCTCCCGCTCATATTTCTGCTCAAACTTTTAATCATCATCTTTTAATTCTCTCTTATAATGGATGTAAGAACATGCAGAACACACACTGCTGCTGGGGATGGCTCCATATGGTCTGCTTGTAGACAGATGTGACTACTCAGGAAGGTTCCTCTTAATACCCATGAAGATGGCTTAGGACCATGGCTGATGAGCCACATGTTTGCTATGATATTTTTAAGGCTTAAACAGTTTCATTAGTCTCCATCGGTGAACGCTTCCTAACTTTAAGTTCACGCAGCTGCACTTTTTTTCTTTTTGTAAAAGGGGTTTATTTATGGTTGTGTGCTCTGGAATCACCCAAATGAGGATGGGTTCCCCTTTTGGCTCTGGTTCCTTCCAAATGTGTCTTCCTCATATTTCTCTGCTACTGTCATCACCGGCATGCTTATTAGGGACAAATACACTGCCATTCGCACTTCCTGAATCACTCTTTTTGACAAATTGAGTCCTGGAATATGCCTGTGCCATTGGGGAAGAAAAACTCTGTAGATGTGATAACCTGGTCATTCAGCACATTCAGGTCATCAGCTGGCTTCAAGTCTAGACCTGAGCAACTAAAGCATCTGCATATCATAACGCAGCTTCTAGAGGCTTGTACATGGACCACTATGCAGGATGGCTACTCACCGCCTTACCCTGATGTGCCCTTTGCTCTGGAATAGGATCAGTCTGGACACACAAAATGTTTCCATTGCTCCAAAGTGAAATCTTTATGCTTCGTAGCAAATGTCTCACTAACGAGTGTTTTTTCTTATGGACACACAACTGTTTAGTCCTAATCCTGTAACTTAATCTTGCTTTCACTATTAAGCGTGTTTGCTTTCATTTTTAAACATAGTTATGGATTTTCTTTATGATTTTTTTTTAACCATGCAACTTTACCACATGTTTAAATGATCTGTATTGATTATTTTTCCCTCCATATTTCTTCCACAAAGTTGATTGTTCAGCACTATCCTTCCATCTTATGTTAATGTGCTGAAGGGTTCTTAACCCAGTCCCCATTATTTTAAATATAGTTAGTTGTTTTCTTTGCTTAATGCAGCACAATAATTTGACACTTTTGAAATAATGACTTTGTTCATGGCCTGTGTGTGTGTGTGTGAATTTATATCTTCTGAACTTATCAGTTTTTTGACAATATCTATTGTTAGAAGCGTTGTACAACATAAAAAAACAAGAAAGACTAGAACGGCTGGTCTTTTCTGGGTGAGGGCAACATTAAAGAGAAGTAGGATGACTGTGAGTAAGGACTGGGAGTGTCACGACTGACTCAAGACTGTGACTCAGGAAATGGAAACCTGTTGAATGACCCATGACTGCCTGTTTCTTACTTCATATTCAGTGAACAGGTGCAGAGAAACTACCATTTGTGTGAATAAGCAAGTCACATCTGTCAGTAACGCTGATGCATTGCGGTCACCTTTGTAGTATCCTTGAGAGTGTGTGTGGGTGTGTGTGTGTGTGGGTGGGTGGGTGGGTGGGTGGGTGGGTGGGTGGGTGTGTGTGTGTGTGTGTGTGTGGTGTGGGTGTGGGTGTGGGTGTGTGGGTATAAATGCAGGCCATTTTGTGTGTGATGCATATTTCATGCAGTGGGCTATGTTACAGTGCAGTGCTGGTTATTCTGAGTAAGTCTAGCATGAACCACATGAAAAAAATAAAAATTCTGCTCCTCTGTGCCATTAAAGCAAAAGGATAAGGCTGTCATGACTGTTCCAGTTTTACATCTTCAGAGGGCCGGCGTCATGTTAGAGCCTTGTCCTCATGGGACCCCACTGATGAGACAGGCCTACCAGGTTGTCATTCTCAGCTGCCAAGTTGCATCACTAGCAGGATTTCAGGCTATTCTAGAAAAAAAAAGTGTTTTACCAAGTCCCAGATTTTCTCATCGACGATTCTAAGGAAGTGTTTGGACTTTGGTATTGCAAACAACGTAATAATCGTATGCCTTTCTGTAGGGTGTTCCTTTCTTTCAAATTCAAATCGCAATCAACAAACCTACATTGCTACATCTGTCAAAACTGTGGACCGAAGCAGTTGCAAATCAAACCCAGACTATGATCTTAAAGGTGTGAAATGCTGTACGGGCATAATTCAGGTACATTCATGCTTATTACTTGTCTTTTGTGCTCTTTGCTCTTCATCCAATTACAGGAATAAGTGCTAGTCCTTTTTGCGAGCCACAGAACTGCTTCGTTGGCCCTTTATACACCAATATAGCCATCAAATTGAGACAGCCATCTTGTTTATCCATGGAGAGATGGTGGTATTCCCTTTGTTCCCAGTGTTGCGCGTTCATGAGTAACTGGCTGTCACTTGGAGAATGAGCCGTTGATGATTCTGTCTCATAGACGCGGCTACGGCTGTAGGAACATTTTTTGCATTAGACGAGACTCCTGCAGGACACGAGGCTTGATCAAGCAGACCATGAGGGTGATGATTAGTGCAAAGACAGCCAATCAGCATCAGTTTTTCTTTTTTTTTTTTTTTTTTACAGAAGTTTGTCAAGAGAGTCAAATCAGCTTGACTGCTGCGCTGGCCTCCGATCCAGCACATGAGAGTGTGTAATCATAGGTGTGGGTGGAGAGATGGCTCCGCCTGAGTGCGATCTGGAGGGGAAAAAAACAGTCAAGACACAGCATGACAGCTCACCACGTGATATTTCCTGACTCAGCTCTCAGTGTGGATAAGTAGAGCTGAGTGATGGGAATATGTTTCACATCTCAACAGGCTGGGGCAGAATGACGGAATAATCAATACGCTGATGAATTATTTCACAATATGCTGTTATGAGATGTTTGCAGATATAATCGATGCTTTTTTAGTATCGCTGAAACTAAATCTATGACTTGGCACCCTTGGATTATGCATATTTAGTTTTTTAGTCATATTAACACTTATCATGTGAACATTATTTTATTGTGTTATGATAAATTTTTCAGAATTACTCCTGATATTAAAAAAACACTTAAGAGTTGATTAAGAGTTCACTTTCGAAAGAAGAATAATAATAATACTTCCTGAAAAAAGTCGTTCTCAGGCACTTCTTGGATTGCAACACACTGATTTAACAAGGATGGGAATCACCAGGAACTACCTGATACAATATTCGATTTATTTTGCGATCACGGTTTTATAAATATGCCTTTTATGTTTTACAATTTCGTAAACAAACTTGGATGCACAGGATGCTGTGCTGCCTGCCAGTGTGTGAATAGTTTAGAGCGCACCACCTGTAGGACTATAGAGGAATTGATACAAATTAATATAAATACAAAAACAATAATATTTATAATACGAAATTAAACATTTTGTAGTCATACCTGAATTGGCAAAAAAATTTTTTTCCTATCTGTACTGAAATGATGCAGATTTATGGTTACGTCTGAAACAGTGTAAACTTTCACTATACTGTGCTTTTACTTCAGCAACACTAGAGAAAATGGGCAAAAGACGTATTATTTTTTTGTATGTGTTTTTGTATTTTTTCTAATTTTTGTTCGGTACGTACCTCGGTCATGGGTCAGAACGTTTTCCATACAGTGAAGCGATCTTTCTGCTTCTGGAGTTTTGAAGCCACACCAGTCAAAGAGAAGCTACATTGACCATAAACTAGGAATGAGAGGGGTGGCACGCACACACACAGACACACACATACCAACACAGGAATCTGTGTGCAAAAAAAGAGGGTAGATATGTGAGTGCATCACACACAGCATGAGCAGCAGTTTGAAGAATAAATGTCAGAGGGGTGTGTGTGTCACTGTCCACTTTATTTGGAACATCTGCAAGTTCATGCAGTTTTCCAGTCAGCCAATCATGTGGTAGGAGCACAATGCATAAACTTGTACAGGTTCAGGTCAAAAGCTCCGGTTTCTTACTGTGGCATGGTTGTTGGTGCCAGATGGGCTGGTTTGTGTGTTTCAGAAAATGCTGATCTCCTGGGAATTTCACACACTTCCGATTAGGTAACTAGGTAACATGGTGTACAGGTGTTTCTGGTTTTGTTTTTGTGTGTGATTGATAGATGGATGGATGGATCTCACACACACACACACACACACACACACACACACACACACACACACACACACACACACACACACACACACACACTCTCACACACACACACACACACACACACACACACACACACACACACACACACACACACACACACACACACACAGTGCAATGGAGACCTGTATTTATCTTTTTATCTGTATTTATCTTTTTGTTTATCTAAACAACACATTATTCCCGTCTGTCAGGCTGTGTTTGTGTGTGTGTGTGCATCGAGAGATGGTAAGTGTGTGTGTGCCTGAGGGGGTAGGGGTTTGGGGGACACGTTTTACTCAATTTCAAGACAATATTCGCTTTCAGTCTGTTCCAGTGTGCCACATTAATGCATGTGCATATCTCAGAGTAATTAAGTTACTGGCTGTTCAGCTGATTTGCGAGCAACATTTACTCCCTCTCCATCTCTCTTACATCTACACACACACACACACACACACACACACACACACACACACACACACACACACACACACACACACACACACACACTGGCACCACACAGAAATATGCAGTGAGTCACAGAACCATGCCAGATGGGACTTGGTAGCAGATGGGCTCTCCTTTTTCGTTCTTACAGATTGGACAATGACATCCGAAGCATCACTCCCTAACTGTTTCTTCACCTCCAACTGTTTCACATTTTTTCCTTCTTTATCCTGCCAAGCTGCCAGCGAGCAGACACGGCCTGAGAGTGCATCTCACTGCACACAACACTGCCACAGACAGCTGGGGCATAAACAGGCTTTCTCTGCCATGCCTGTTTTTTCAGGAGCAGATGTTTCCGAATAAGCTTGAAAGTCGAGCTAATCTCACTGATTGTGGCCCACCTTTGCAGATGAGAGCTCATCCTCATTGAGCGCTTTGCTCTTTTATCTTCTGCTCATTGAGTTCTTCAAAACATTCTCTGTTTAGTGCTAATTCGTACGTGACGGAATAATTAGCTCCGCTAAATTCTGGGCTGTGTTTTGACAGCGCGATCAAAAAGTGCTTCCGTTCGTTAATTAGCATGAAGCATGTATTTGTGTCCTGATTATAAAATCCGTGCTCCAGGAAGTCCACTCTTTTACCACACACACACACACACACACACACACACACACACACACACACACACACACACACACACACACACACACACACACACTGTGGGGAGTGTCATGAGTGGTTGTGGAAGCTGTAGTGCATCGGTGTGCTGAGGGGCCACTAATAAGCCTTGTTGAAGTGGTGCAGGTCAAACACTGCCTGCTGGACTAAAAACGCTTCATCAAACATAAGTGGACTGAACAGCTTGACATCTCGTTGCACCAAAGACGCTTTTGGGAACATGTATACAAAATGAAGTCATGTGGTGTATTTTGCCCTTTACTAAGAGTTTTCTTCCTCTCTCTCTCTCTTTCTCTCTCTCTCTCTCCAGCAGGCACGAGTATAGCCCAGAGGATAGTGTCGGTGCAGCCCGGGCCTCTGGTGCGAACCGAGGGCTCCCATGTGACTATCTGGTGCAACGTGACTGGCTACAGAGAAGGCGTGGAGCAAGACTTCGAGTGGTCGATGTACCTGGATACAGCTCCTGATCGAGAGATCCGCATCGTCAGCACCGCTCAGTCCAACTACGCCTACGCCGTCTACGCCCAGCGCGTCAACGCCAAAGAGATTTACGTAGAGAGACTGAGCGGAGACTCCGCGCTTCTGCACATCACCAAGCTGCAGCCCAAGGACCAGGGCATTTTTGAGTGCTACACGCCCAACACTGATGGCCAGTACCTGGGCAGCTACAGCGCTCGGACCAACCTTACTGGTGAGTCTTTCTTCACGTTCATTTGCGCAGGTGCTGACTGAACAACCGGTCAAAGAGAGTTTTTGTGTGAAGATGCGTTTCATGCAGTTTCCGGTACCCTCAGTTGAACGCAGAAATTTTTTAAACTGATGCAAAGAATGTCTACAGAAATGCGGAATATTTAGATTGGTACGGCAGGGGTAGCTTAGCGGTTAAGGCATTGGACTCATGATCAGAAGGTGCCAGGTTCAAACCCCATCACCTCCACGTTGCAACTCTTGGGCCTCTAACCCCTCAACAGCTCAGATCTATAATGAGATAAAATCTAAATCACTCTTGCCCTCACAAATGCCCTACGGGTGTAAATATAAAATAAATAATTAAATAAATACAATAAACGCTAGATTTCTAAGCTAGTTGGTTATATAATCATATATTTAGTTCCAGGTCAATACGCTACATTCTCAGATGATGTTCATGATTTTCATGCACACTTTTCACGAAAACTTTTTCAGCCCTCAGCCATTGTTTTCTGCTTGTTTTGTTGTGGATTGTTTTTGCCTTATTTAATCACGCACAGTGTAAAACCAACGCTGTTATTGAACAAAGCAAAAGCGTCAATTCCGCTCTTATTCGTTTAGCTCCTTTGATTCGACCCTTGTTGCAGTTCACGTGGTCAGATGTTAGCACAGCGATCACACGCCAATGCAAACAAACCGATCAATCTGAGACTGCCTGAGAGAGGTGGCCTCAGCCTGACTCCAGGGAATCTCTAGTGTGATTTGCCCACTGAGAATAGAGCACAAACCTGATCTGACCACACAGAAGCCGAACGTACTATTTATTTTGGTTTTTGCAGACAGCAGATTCTAACAAACAAGCTGCTAAACTGACACGACAAAACACGACAAAGTGTTGAAAAAATCAAGTTTTCTGGATATCAGAGCCAAAGAATAGAAAGAAGAAGAAAAAAAAACGCAATGCTGGATGGAGTCAGGACGACAGTATGTTTTTAATATATTTATTTCATATGTAGCACCAGTTCAGAGTTCCTGAGAGGTGTTTGATTTCCATGATGCTTGTTTATTTTCCATATTTCTCAGCTTTGAATGAATCATTTATGAGTTTTTAGCCTCGCCCCCCATCGCACACTCCTCAGCAAATTCTTTACGGTTTTTTGGTCTTTTTAAATATGTGCATAGTAAAACTAAATCAAACCAAAACAAATCAGCCAGGTAGGCAATTTTGTCGACGTTTTCACTCTGTATGATTTGATACGAGAGCCCATTTCACAAGTGTTTGTCAGAATTCTGTAACAAATGGCTTACTTGGGCCGCATTGTTATTTCAATAAAATCTCATTTTCTGGTCAATTCAACATTATTAGAATCCTGAAACATGGCCCCAGAGCGCTTTTATGTAAATCTTATTTTCTTGTCAACTCGGCCTAAGATGCACCACTGTATTACAAACAAATGAAGTTATCAGTTCCAGGTTCTGGTGAAATCCTGCTCTGTACTGCGGCACAGACGAGCCCCGGCACCCGCCCGTCTATCAGCCATTCTAATGGCGCTGTGTTAATTGGTGAAGTCTTAATGTCTAAGTGGATTTCTCAGTAGCAGCAGTCATTCACTGGCTGCGTAATGGAGTAGGTACCTGACAGAATGCCAGTCCATCTGCGTGCCAGCCCACCCGATCATTACCCCGGACACAGGGCTGTTCTTCTGCTCTACTGTCTGATGCCATTATACAACCATCATTAGCCTTTTAATCCTAATCATAATGATCAGGCCCTCCAGATCATACACACTCTGACACTCCGCTCGCTTTCCCTTCTGCCTGTTCTTTCAATTTTGATAAATCTGAGCGTATTAAGCTGATTGTGGTCTGTTTAAAAGGAAGCGTTTGTACATGTGAGATTTTCTGATTTATGTACGAAGTGTGAGTGTAATGGGTGTGTTTGGGTGTGTTGGTGTCCTGCGTGTGACTTCACTCAGACAGTTTGTCTCCATAACAAAGTCACCTTGGTGCAATAATGATTATTTTTGTGTTATATCACAGCGCTCAGTTAGATTATCGCACTTGGTTGATGAGCCATGTCATCTAAACTTGTAATAATCAAACACAGATGTTTTAAAAGTGAGGATATTTAAATCGAAACATTAATATCTTGAAATGTTCTGTTTTTCAATTCATTTATTTCATTTATTTATACATTTATTTTATTTTTGGAGGTTGTCTCTAGAATCATTATTTGGTGTACTATATATAGTAACATATATACTAATGGTCAAAGGTAAAACTTTTACTTCTCTACATGGGGAGAGTATAACAATAGAGACTTTGTGTTTTGTGTTTTTGTGTGTGAGTGTTTTGCACTCTTAAAGATAAGAGTAAACGATAAGTAAGATATATAAAAACCACTCCTGTTTTAATTTGCTATAATGCAAGTGTTAACAAAAACACCCTAAGATTTCAATGAGTCCCTTTCAGCTTGGATTACAGAACACAATGTGGAAATCCAAAGCAGTTCACCTGTGAAAGTGAATCCTCATGCTTCCACTGATCGACCAATCGCGGGTGTGTGAGGGTTATTAAGTGTTTTATCTCTCATAGTATTGTTGTTGTGTTAAAGCTTTTGGCATTCCACCCATGTGGTTTTGCTTCAGAAAAAAACATTGCAAATTTGATGTTGTTTAAAGAGACGTGGTAATATTCCCAAACTGGCGACGGCATTTTGATGGGGCCACCAATTTGTGTACTCTTGTGTCATCACAATCGTGCCGGCTTATGATCAGCCAGTTGAGAGACAACAGGTCCGTAAAAAGTAAGTGATTATCGATATTCAGGTCATCAGCTGACTTCATTCTATTGCCACATAACGTTGCTGAGCCCAGAACCGACCAACTGCAGCAACACCAGGTCATAACACTGGTTTGTACATTTTCATGATGGGTGCATCACTTCATGTTACCTCGGTGAACCTATCACTCTGGAATAGAGTCAGTCTGAACTCATCAGACCACATGACCTTATTCCCTTGGTCCAAAATCCAATCATTAGGACTAACAAATTGAATTGGATTTTTCTTACGAGTCTCACTAACGTATCTTAACATATTTTCGTGTAACATATCGTGACATATTTTTCTTATGGCCACACAGCTGTTTGTTCCCATCGCTTTCACTATTAAACATAGCTGTTCTTTACCATGCAACTTCAGCAAGTGTTTTCCATGCATGATTTAAGAAAATACAATAAAAAATTGAACGCCATTTCTTCAATAAAGTTGGGAAAGCTTGGCAAACCTTTTCCAATAAAGGTTCAGCCCTATCCCTCCAGGTTTTAATAATTCTTTGAAGGGTTCTCAACTAATTTCTAGCAATTTCCAGTCATTTCTAGCATTTTTAAAATTTATTTGTTTGATGCAGGCCAATAATTTCAGTTTTTATGGGCCAGACAGCGCACACCCCGTCTTTCTCATGCCCACTTGTCTGACAGTGCATTGTGGATTTGGTTTAAAGTCCTCTTCCTGATTAAACATTTACAGACAGCAGATCAAGATAATAGACAACAGATCGATGGACATTAACTCAGTTTTCCCAAATGTCCTCTAGGAATCTTTATTTTTCATGAAAAGAAGTCTTTCCAAACGATTGTTTATGTGCATCTGCTTTATTAATTAATTATTTTATTTGTTTGTTTGTTTGTGCGTGCGTGCGTGCGTGCGTGCGTGCGTGCGTGAGCTCATGACTCACGAATGTAGTGTGGTGAGAGTTGAACACACACCGAGAGCCACCTGTTTAATCACCACATTAATCTCCGCCCCTTCTCCATACACACTACTACTAGACACATCATGATGAATCTCTTTCTCTCTCTCGCTCTCTCTCTCTGACGTTCACACTTCCAAACAGCTTCCTTTCACAACTGGTCCTTGGAACAAAGTTATCTACTGACTCATAACTTTTCCAGACAGTGGCACTTTTAGTCAGCAAGTGACAGAACTCAGTACAGGCCCCAGATATTACTCACACACACGTTTGACATCAGTGGCATCATTGTAATGGGATGAGTTTGTATTGTGTCTCTGGAGTCTGTGTCATCTATTACAAAGGTCCCTTTTGTTACTCTGACAATGGTGTCATCAGAATGATGTTAAATCCGTCTGGAGAACAGCGTCTTAGGGATTAGCAGCAACAGTCTGACAGGCCGACTATTGCTTCACATTCAGGTACCAGGATAATCTCTGGTCAGAAAAGGCCATCGGATGCTGTCCAAATATAGATTGGCTTTTCCTTTTTATTTTCACCTTTTTTTTCTTCTTTTTTTTTTTTACCGAAAGTTGAAATCCTGATGACATCTTCGCCATCCATGGCCAGGAGACCATGAGAGAGAAACAGTCAGTGCTGTGTGGGTGGGAGAGATGTTTTTTTACCTTCATTGTCTATTACAGCAGATGTGATGTCACGTACGCTGAAGAGCTCAGATAGCACTTTTTCTCTGTGTGTGTGTTACACAGCATGAGTACCTGGTCGAAAAAATGGACTTGACTGGCTTCACACGAGATAGGGTTACACACTTCTTGAAGTTAGTGTGAAGTTAGAGTTCACACTTCTTGTTCAACAGCATCATGTGACTGGGGACATGAGAGGGCGGATGGGGAATGCCTAAGTGCAAATTAGTGAGAAGAGAAAGGGAGTTGAAATACCCTTTTAGTGTGGGTGTGTATAGTTAATACATTTTGAAAAGTCTTGACTTCACAGCGTTTCCATGATTATTGTTTTCTTTACAGCTACTGTGTATTGCCGAGATTGTTCTTTAACCTTACTGTATGTTCATGCATAATTCCCCGTTTTTATAGGGCCCAAGCACTATGACATCAGCCCTATGATGTCATAGGATGATTCTTACCCTCTTGTTTAACTATTGTTTTGCATTTTCACAGAAAAAAACATGACTGCATGTAGAAGAAAAATTCACACACTCTCTGTCTCTCTCTCTCACACACATACACAAAGAGAGAGAGAGGGTTGTCTGTTGATTAGTTAATCAATTGCTTCAAGTTTAATTTCCTTTTTCGGGCGATTAAAGGCAGATTGGTCTACAAAACTGTAATAACCCGAGAGTGTTTGTGTGTGTGTGTGTGTGTGTGTGTGTGTGTGTGTGTGTGTGTGTGTGTGTGTGAGGTATTCTAACCTTTATTGTTTTGCCCAAACTGTTTGTGTAATCCATTCAGTGAAAGGTTAGAGGTTATGCACACAGTTGAGCTTCAGACCATGCTGTTGAGGTTTTCATACAAGTGATGCTGTTAAATTTTTTTTTTTTTCACATGCAAGAACAAAACATTATCCGCTCCACTAAGCGTTAGCGTATACTCCTGACACTGCCCTTGTGTTTGTGGTTTGCGGTGTGTGTGTGTGTCTAAACAATTTAAACCGGTTGGATCGAACTATAATCTAAACAGTGAAGTAAGGGTCACAGAATGCCAAGAAAATCCATGTGTAATTGGTACAATCTGTTAAACTGACATGTTGAAGGAGAACAGTCTAGGCCTGTGTATTCAGCAGTGTAAACATTTCTGATGGGTGATGTTATGTGTATGTGAAGTAACTGGAGGCCAGGTCTGAGCATGTCTCTTTTGGGAAGCACGAAGCCAAAGTTACTCTGATTGAAGTCTGTATTTTTAGCAGTGTTAGCGTTGGGAGACCATCTGTGTGGCTAACTTCTTAACCTAGTTCTCCACAGCCTTCTCATGCCCCACTCCCCCAACACACACAGTAGCACTGCCACACGTGCCCTGTCTTATCACTCAATAGTGCCCTCATGTTCCCTAATCACGTTCTCCATACCACTTGTTCTTCCATGCTTCTCATTCAGACTCCACTGACGCGAGAATCCAATTTTAGCTAGTTCTTTTTAAATTAATTTTCATTTAAATTATGTACTACTTGAATAAATATTTTTCTTCCTGTCTGTCAAGGTTCTAATTTACAAGTTGGTTTCAGAGTAAGTGACTAATCAGGTATTGCAGCTTTTTTTCTACCACAAAAGAGTTGATTATTGGTCTGTAAAAAGCTGATACTACGAAACTAGAAACCAGTGATGTTCTACGTTTGAGGGCGGTATCATTACATCACCGGTGATTTAAGTCAGTGTCATGACCATCAAAGTGAGACGCTAACCATGCAGGGGGTTTCTAGAGTTTCTAGAGTTTCTAGAGTTTCAGTGAACAAGAGAAGAGAAGAGAATATATATCATCATATCAAATATATACGGGTTAGAAGATGAAATAATCGCTGTCGTAGTTAATGCAGATGCATTTCTAATATTGTGGCGCATGTACGTCCTTCATCAGAATGTGCCTAATTAGTTCAAGATTGTTTAGTACTTTAAGGTAGGACCAAATGTTCAGACAGTTCTTTAGAGTTTATTAGAAAGCGTCTGTATGGTTTTCTCCTCCTGGTGTTAAAAAAAAAAAAAGTAAAAAAAAAAAAACATCTTGGAAGGCTTTTAAGATGAATGAATATGAGATACATTTCGTAGCCGTAATTAATTGCTAATTAGGTTTTTATACAATGTGCTTTAAACAATGACAAGCTCAGTTATGTAAAAAGAATAAAACCATCTCTGAGTGTGGACAAATCTGTAGCCCGGCTGCCAAGCAGATTGTTTCCAGGCTATTAGTTTATTATTCACAGTTGTAATTAATAGATAGTTGTTTTGTCAATTACCATCCTCCCTTTTAATTTTTATTTATTTATTTATTTACTAACGTACAAAGGAAAACTAAACACGCTATTGAATTTCATAAAGCAATTTGTATTTCTGTGTTTTATAAATACGGTTAAGCAGAAATCATTCTGGTTGGTTCATTTGTTGTACGCCAGCAAACCAGACAAGAGTGTGGTATATTATTTCTTTCATTTTCAGCTATCAAGATGAATAATTAATGCACTATTTATTAATAAACAATATTATTGCATTTATTTTCATATTTTTCTGTAGTAATCACTCATACACAGGGACTTGCACAGGAGTTTATCCACATAATAAGACTAATAGTAGACACGCAGTACACCAACCAGTTAAAGAAAGGCACCGCCTGGATTTAACTCTGCAAACAGCTAAAATTCTCCCATTGGATAAATAAAGCAGTGATTAATATGGTACAGCTGGCAACAGTTGGTTTCAGCTGTTTAAAAGTTATTTAACCCCTTACTGATGCATTTCTTAAACAACCATGTCAGAAGGCAGAAGGCATATCCTGTGGTAATGGCAGAGATATTATTGTGTTTCAGAAGGGACAAATTATTGTCCTGCATCAATCAAAGAAAACAACTAATGAGACTGCTAAATGTTAAAGTTAAGATAAGGACTGACCAACGCCTTATTAAAAAAAGGATCTTGGCGAACCATCATCTTTGAGAAATGTTATTGGAATTTTAACAAACAGTAGAACTAAGAGTTATGTTTAACAGTGAAATTAAGAGAATTTCCACATGCACAATGCAAAGAGAACTCAAGGGATTGGGACTAAACAGCTGTGTAGCCTTAAGGGAACCACTAGGCAGTGAGGCTAATTAGAAAGAAAAGGCTTCAATTTGCTAGGGAGTGTAAAGAATGGACTGTGGAGCATTTAGAAAAAAGTCATGTGATCAGATGAGTCCTGATTTACTCTGTTCCAGAGTGATGGCCTCGGAGAGAGTCAGGAAGCGATGCACCCATCATGCCAAGTGTCCAAACATACAAGCCTCTGGAGGCGGTGTTATGATCTGGGGTTGCATCAGTTGGTCAGATCTAGATGCAGTAATGTTTTCTCCCCAAAAAATAAAGT
Organism: Clarias magur; assembly: GCA_013621035.1. Lineage (NCBI taxonomy): Eukaryota > Metazoa > Chordata > Actinopteri > Siluriformes > Clariidae > Clarias > Clarias magur. The sequence continues at coordinate 973,890 of QNUK01000099.1, forward strand.
TGTCAGACTACCTGAATATGTACTGAACGAGCAAGTTTTTCAATCATGTTTTTTTTTTTAATAGATTTTTTATCATGATGCCCCGCACATATTCCAAGATGAGAGTGCCAGGATTCAACGCCCTCAAACTGTAAAAGACTGTTTCACGGGGCATGAAATATAATTTTCACGTGTGATTTGGCCACCACACAGTCCAGACCTTAACCCCATTGAGAATATTTATTGAGAAGGTTTTATGAGAAGGTTTTATGTCGGTCTCTCCCATCATTAATGCAAGGGCTTGGAGAAAAATTTATGTGACACTGGATTAAAATAAATGTTGTGACATTGCATAAGCTTAACAAAATGATGCCACAGCCATAATCAAAGCAAAATGTTGTCCAAAGAAATATTAGTGCATGTGAGAGAGAGAGAGAGAGAGAGATTTTATTGTTAAAGAAGGAGCTGTTTAACAAAGTGAAACTATAATCATTGATGTTTTTTGTTAGGAAACATTGATTTATTTGACAATGAATATTTATAGAAGGAACCTTGGCTGTCAGAGATGTGTGAAGTTTATCTGTACATTAAAGGTTTCTGGTTTTCTGCAAAACAACAGCCTGCTTTTTTTCAGAACGAGAGAGAATGATTGTTTATCACAGCTTATAAATAAGTAAGAACAGGAACAAACCTGTCTCACAGACTTTCCACATCATTCAGTCTAACTATAAACTGATAAAATGTTTGACTTTTGGTTCAGTAATACATTAAACATTGTAATCCTAGGCAGACTGCTGTAGTATTAGCAGAATAACACACTTGCACTGTGTCGTTATACAAAAAATAATGTATTTGGAGTGAGGTGGAGGGCAGAACGTTACTACTACCCCTCAGCGTTAGTTGGAGTGTGTTAGTCCTTCCTTGTGCATATGACATACTTTTTCATTTCTCAAAGGGATGTGGTTCTGTTCAGAATCACACAGTGCAGGATGGTCATAAATTTAACTGTGTGTCTGCTAGAAATAGAGAGACCTGGACGTCTAAAGCATTATAAGGAAGTGAAGTGAATCTGTACTGTACATGCCCAGGAATTTGAGGAGTCACTTATTTTAACTGGTCGGCTTTTATACATCTAAATAAATTATAGTTCTGTCATGTATTGGGTGTGTTTATGTGGGGTATAATATCCCACTAATAATAGGAACAACAGGCCAAACAGAATAAAACTGCATCATGTAAACACCTCAGTGGAACAGACTAGCCTGATCAGAATACATTTTAATAAGACTGAGAGAGGTGGTGTAAACCTTTTGATAATCTGTATAGGATACATTTCATAATGGGTAAATATTTGCTATGTAAACACTTGAGCCAAACGAATCAAAATATTCTTTCTGCGCACACGGCTCCCCCTATGTAGAGCTAACATTAGGTGACTTGAGTTTCTTAGAGGAAAGTTTTGCTTCCATTCCTGAACAGTAAACTCTGTGAGAACATCTCTCTCTCTCTCTCTCTCTCTCTCTCTCTCTCTCTCTCTCTCTCTCTCTCTCACCTGTGTTTATTTTTGTCTACTGGGTCTCTGGCTCAGGAAGGAGCACTAATTGGCTCCCCATTTCATATATAATAAAGCATCTAACCAATCACAAATGTAAATGAGTTCTTGTAACCAATACTTAGGTAGTTTTAAATGTTTTGTGCTTGTACATGCACATCTTATCAGATCAGTCCATGTAAACAGTTAAGTTGAAATCTTTTATCAGAATAATTTCAGTCAGATTGTCAGAAGTATTGTTGACGTAAACAAAAAGTCTCCATTTTGGAAGTGTTTAATTATTGGGCTGCACCAAATAAAGAGAACAACTCGTTTAAAATGACTGGAACTGGGTTAAGAGCGCTTTAACACATCAAAACTTCGAAGGATAGAAACCGTCAACTTTGTGAAAGAAATCGACAGATGGCTTTGATAAATAAACGATGTCTATGTTTAAACGTGAAAGCAAGTGAATTTCCGCACACACAATGCCATGAAGGATTGGGACTAAACAGCTGTGTGGCCATAAGATAACCACTTGGTAGTGAATCTGATCAGAAAAAAGCTTAGATTTGCTAGCGGGCATAAAGATTGAACTTTGGAGCAATGGAAAAAGGTCATGTTGTCTGATGAGTTGAGATCAATCCTATTTTATAGTGATGGGTACCTCAGGTAATGAAGCGGAGGATGGTGTCCACTGTACAAGCTTCTGGAGGCAGTATTATGATCTTGGGTTGCTTCAGTTGCTCAGGTCTAGACTCAACAATGTTATGTGACAATAAAATGAAGGCAGCTGATGACCTTAATGCACTGAATGACCAGGTTATTATCTCAATGTAGTTTTCTTTCCTGAAGGCACAGGAACATTACTGAACTCAACTTGTGAAAGAGTGGTCCCGGGAGCTTAAGGAATCATTCTCACAGATGAACTGGCCACCGCGCTGTGTGCTGTAATCAAAGCTAAAGGTGACAGAATGAGATCTTCAAGTGCGACTTGATTTTCGTCCCGAGGTAAAACGTGACTTGATGTCAATGCTGTTTTTGTTTGTTTGTTTGTTTTGAATGGTTTGGTTTTTAAGCTGACAGCATAACTACTGGTTTCCTGAACTAGTAGGTACTGGCATTTCATTAAAAGTGGTAAAGTAGGCTTCATTGTCTAGTCCAGGGACTGGGGGTGAGCAGCACCACAGAGGAATGACATGAAACAGTTTTTCTGGACCGCTCAGAATAAAAAGGCCTGTTTTTAACATAAAACGACATGTGCTTTTGACATGGGATGACGAGATCAATGTAGTACAGGGCTGAACCATTTCACTTAAGTGACAGAAATGACTACCTCATCTGCTTCACTGCGCACCACTGATGCACGGAACAGCCTGTTTCTCTCTGAGGAAGTGTGTTGCAGCTGTAGTTTCCCAAACAGTCGATTCACTTATCTGCTTTAGTGTCTTTTTGGCAACGTCCCTGGTGATGTCACGCTAAACAGAATACGTGGATTTGAAGTAAAGTTTTTTCGTGATTGATTTGGTGCGTAGCATGTTCAGAGCACTTCAGTGTGTCAAGCTCTTGAGAGAGACGGAGGCGTTGATGAACTGAGTTTCACTGGCGTCCACTGTGTCAGTCCGCTCTAATAAGATATTGATCCTGTGTGTGTAGGGTTTTTTTTGCCCTCATTCTGTACTACATTAGTATTTTGGTGCGTTTGGGTTAGCATGTGGGTGTTTTTGTGGATCCACTGTGGAGTTGTGACATTGTGAGAACCACAAGTAAACACTGGCTCACAGGATGATCTGTTTCGACATGTCCTTGTTTTGACAGCCCACATAGATTCTCTTCACTTGGTCACAGAACCAGTCCGCACACAGTCACAGTTCTTTTAGTGAGCAGGGTAGTGCTGTGCACAAGGCCGCGTGTGCTCTGACTTTCCTTATCGGACTCTCTCTCTCTCTCTCTCTCTCTCTCTCTCTCTCTCTCTCTCTCTCTCTGAAGACCAGATAAGCACTTCCTCTTTCCCGGCCTTTCCAACAGCACGCAAAAGCAGATTTACCACACACCATGAACGCAAATGTGTTAGATAGAATAAGGAAGTGGGAAGAGAAAA